>CM031234.1:745850750-746190750 GCA_018340775.1 Taxus wallichiana var. yunnanensis
ACCAGGTCTATCCACGCAGGTCAAGGAAAGTTCTTTATTTTGGTTTTATGAGAAGATCTTCATGCAGTCAAAGTCTACAAAGAAAGAAACAGTTTTAGACACCTAGAAAGGAAGAAAATAGGCCACGTGGGAGAGGAGGGAATAAAGTTTTAAACAAAAAAGAAAAGAACAATATTTCCACGCCTTTGCAAGAAGGAGGACAACAAAAACAAGATCTCCACGCAGCCAAAGGAAGAGAAGCTTCTCCATTCCCACGCCTCTTTCAGGAAGAACATTATCCATGCCAGAGAAATCACATTAGAAAAGAATAGCAGTGAACAAAGAAGTCTCTATACATTCACCCAGGAATAAAATATTGAAAAGGCAGTTTAAAGGAGAAGATAGTCCAGAAGTTTCAACGCATTTACAAAAGAATTAAACAAGTATACCCACACATCGATCAAAAGATTGCAAGGAAGAAGAAAATATCAAATTGCGGGATCATTAAAATCTGGTGATTTTCACGCATACCAAGGAGAATTTTCTCTGTCAAATTAAATAAAATCGAGAGATTTTAATTTAAAATATATATATCGTCAGACGCTTGATTTGGAACTCGAGCTTAGTCTCAATATATTTGTATTAAAAAAATTGTGTAACTGGGACTTATTATTATTATTTTAAAATAATAATAATAATAAAATTAAAGCGAGTCACATTTTTCTTGCATTAACGGGGTTTCGGAGACTAAGACCCGACCTCGCTTGCATTGTTTTGCGTGCTTGAGTCATTCTTCTGTGAAATTCATAATGGCCGAGAAATCTAACAAATCTGCAGGAAGATCGAGGAAGCCAGTGGAGAAATCGAATAAGTCCACACTCAAGTATGAATTCCAAGGAATCATTCCTCCCAATTCTATCAAATCAACATACGACAATATAACTGATACAAATTTGGGTCACATCAATGTGCAACAATTCTGTGAATGGGTGAAAACTAAAGGCAAAACCATATTCTCGGATAGGCTTTACCATAGTGGTCTACCTCAAGCAGCAGCATTTCTTGTCTCGGTGCAGTGTCTAGAGTTGGTTATCACTTGTGTTGAGCACTATGATCCTGAGAGACGAGGAATTTTTAAATATAATCGCGAGCCTTTCCTCTTAATCACACCAGAGCACATTGAGGAATTGTTCGACATACCTGACTTTCTTGAGAATGTGGATATCACTCGCTTGATCGCGTTGAAAAACTTGGAGCTTTGTAAACTGCGCATAGTGTTTTTCTATTCCCTTTGGTGCGTGGAATCTCCTTGGGCTGCTGCATGTGGAAAGCTTGCACTGTTTTGTCTTATCCTTGCGTGGTGATCTCCCTCTCTCCCCCACGTGGTCTGCTTGGTTTTGGCGTGAAACTTGCTTTATTTCCTTTCCTTCAACTACATGTACTATGACCAAGGTAAATGCGTGGGAATCTTGCAAAAAGAAATGTGTGGACTTCTAATTCTTCTACCTGCGTGGATTATTGAATGGCCTATTTGTTTTATTCAAACAATGTCTGAATCTGCAATCTTCTTTTGTTTATTCATCTGTTGTTTTCCCTTGGGCTATGCATGGGAAATTTTTTGTAAGACCTTTACTTGCTTGTTGATCTTCAGTTGTCCCTCCTGCTATGTAGTCATGCACATGAAAGAGACTTGCGTAGTAATTCATTGAGGGATGTGATAAAATATTACTATGTTCCTTAGAAGAAGTGAGAAGCAATTTTAGAAAGCTTCATACGAATCTTTCCAATGAGTTCGACGAGGAATTTATGAGGGTTAACCCGACTTCCCCTCTTCTGGGTAGTGGAATAAATTGCCAGGGGAAATGGGGGAAGCAACGGCCAATTGCCAATAAGAATGGCAAAGTGGGCTTGCAATCTCCGTTTCAATTTCCCCATGTGGGAAATCATGAGATTTTTGCCCGTTTGCCAATTTATTAATTTGGTAATTGGGGGAAGAAATCCCACGAGCGGGGATTTAAAGCAATTTTACCAGGAAAGGGAAAATCCAGCCCTGGAAGCCAATTGGGCATCCCCGACAATGGGAAGCGAAAGCTTATTTTTCCCAAAGAAAAACTTGTCGAATGAATTTTAATTAACATTTATTTAATTAAAAAATTTATTAAAAATTAATTTTATCAACCAAAGAATAATCAATTAATTAAATATTAATTAATTAATATTTAACACGTCTTGAGACACAGGGGGAGGAGTTCTCGCGAAAAGGACGAAACGAAGACCGAAATGATCACAAAAATGAGACGGTTGTGATGAAAGTGACAAACCACGCAAAGTAACATTTTTTGAAAAAATTGCAAAAATTTTATTTTTATTTTATTTATATATATATATATATATATATATATATATATATATATATATATATATATATTTAAAATTTGTGCAATCAAAATTTATTTGATAACGCGCCCAAGACCAAATTCCTTCCATGAATAGCGGTGGAGATAGGTGTAGGCGAAGGATTTATTATAGAGGAAGTGTAATCCATTTTTATATGGATTATTATGGGGTTTATTATTGGTGTGAGAGAAATGGCAATCGATGTCACCATAGATAAGATTGGTTTTCAAATGAGTTATACTAAAGGAAATGATATCCCGACATTAGGTTAATACATAGGAGATTTTTGATCTACCAAGCTGATTGGGTGTGTGAAGAGCATTGAGAGCGAAGTTGATACTCTCGCAGTGAGAGACATTGCATCATCATGGTATCGAGGGATTCATCGTTAGGTAACTTGGATACATGTATGGATGAACTAGTGGATGATTTGGAAGATAAATCTTGTTTAGGAATGAGCATGTCATTTGGACGATAGGTCATGTGGCATGATTTAAAGGAGGAAGATTAGCATGTAGCGTATGGATTTTACCCTCATGATCATACTTAATGCGTGATGAAGAATGGATGGGACGCTTGATGCATAACATCGATCCATGGGTTTCGAAAGCAAGATGTTAGATTATAACTCCCCTTAACAATGTAAAATATATCATGGAGGATTTTTTCACCCACGCAGATAAGGATGATGACTATCCCGAAAGAAGGGGAAACAATATCATTGAAGGCTTGAACAACTACGGGTGATTGGGTGACGATGGTGTTGGGAAGTTTGAGTTGGTTGAAGGTATGAGATGAGATGATGTTTATTTTAGCACCATTTTCAATCATAGATTATCGGATGAAGGTTTCATTGATGTGGAAGGTGATGAAAGCAGGGAAGGTCATGGTCTTCAAGTAGAATGTTAGGGATTTCATAATTGTCAAAGGAGAAGGCGATGGAAGTTGTAAGAGCTCCAACAAGGGCTGTGAAAGGTTGAGGTTCATCGGTGGTGATTGGTATGCATTGTAAGGCTTGAAGGAGATCATGTTTATGGTTAATGGATCTTTGGATAAGTTCATAGACAGACATTTTTATAGGATCCTAATGTAGTTATTTTATGATGCTTTGTTCAATAACAATGGACTTTTAGGCACATGGAACTACTAGGATAGAAATCTTAGCCTTAGATGAAGAGGAAGATGGGATGGGCTTGTTAAATGGAGCAATGATGAAAACTCTTGGTTTTTTGGGTAGATGGTTGAGGATCATGGGGTGATAACGGGTGGTAATACGAATGAAATTGATGAAAAGATGGGGCCCTCTTTAGAAGAGATAGAACATGGTGGTAGGATTATGACATTACTTGTGGAAAAAGGGTTCAATTTAAAGGCCTTGGAATTTATAGGTTTGATTTGAGGTTTCATTTAGATGTGGATGAGATAGTGGATGGAAGATGGTGGTCCTCTTGGATGAGAAGATCATCCTCTTTTATGAGGTTTTAGATGAGGGTTTGAAGAGATTTACGGTGTTACAGTGTCATGTCCAAGGACATGATAATAAGTGTAAAAATTATTATAATCAAACCACATGGGATTCCACCCACGTGAATAGAAATACTTGATGGGAGGAAGGGTGATCAGCGATGCTTGGAGAAGATGATGAAGGATTTCGGTGTAGGACCTAAAGAGAATTTTAGAAGACAAAGTTTCATGGGTTGTGGATTGATTTGATTTAGAGGAGGAGGATAAAGGAAAAATAGGTGCCTTACTCTTATGGGGTTTGGTAGGGGCCTTGGATTCTGATTTGGACTTGGAAGGAGGAGTAGATGGTTTTGATTCAAATTTGGTAGTGATGGGAGATTTGGATGGAGGGCATGTTCCCAAAATAGATGGTAGTGGTCCTAAGATAGATGATTGGATGTTGGATTGTTTGGATTGACGGGGGTTTGAAGGGGGAGCTCTAATTTATTATGTAGATGAGTAAGATATTTTTGGGTAGGGATGCCAAGGTTTTTAGATTTTTTCTGCGTAGTTTTTCCCTTGGCACGGATTGCAATGATTTCAACAATGGGGTTGTCTTTAGAGATGGGATTAGATGATTCAGGTGTAGGTTGTGTCATAGATGTGGGGATTGAGGATGAAGGTGGTTTTGGATAACATGATTGTTGGGATTAGAAGAGGTTGTAAATTGTGTGGAATTTGGAGGTGTTGATATAGAAGTGGTCGTACTTGTTGGAGATGAGGATGGGATTAGGACATCATTTGTGATAGAATCAAGGGGGTGTCTGCTCGTAGGTGTAAGAGATGATGTAGATATGGTCGTGGATTCAGATGTTGATGTGGGTATAGATATAGTTGTAGATGTGGGTATAGAAGTAGATGTAGATGTAGGCATGGATGTAGAGGTAGATGTTGAGATAGATGTGGGGATGGATGTGGGTATAGTAGATTTGGGTGTAGTAGATATGGATGTAATAAATGAGGGTATAATGGACGTGGGTGGTGATGTTGAAACCTAACTTAGAGTATTGATTGCATGGGCATTAGGCACTTGAGATGTGAGAGGATTAGCTTGGTTGTTTGGTGGATGATTAGGGAAGGGTTGTTTGAAGACATCCAATGGTTGGTTAGGAGGATCGTTAGGATTGTCCAATTGAAGGTCCCCACGATTGATAAGTCATTGCATTAGGTTCTTGAAGGTATGGAAATTTTTGATATCATGACCACAAATTTGATGATGTTTACAATAATGGTCCTCGTGATACCATGTATGGGTTTGGGTCACGAGTCATCAATAAGGTAGATGGGAGGAAGTTGGATAAGGCATGCAACCATGAGTTTATCAAGATAGAGTTGTATGATTCTCCAAGAGGAGTATAGTGTGGGGTTGGTCGAGGAGTTATCTTTGGAGGCTTGCACATGAGATGTGGATGGAGAATAATTTTTGACAATGGCATTGGTCGCATTATTGGATTTTTGGTTATGGGTGAATGATTTGGTGAATTCAATCTTAGGCTTGTTACGAAAAGCTTAATATGGCCTTGCTCAAGGGCACGTAGTTCTAATTTGTGAGCCATGGTGAAAGATTCTTCAAAAGTTTGAATGGACTTAATTTGGAGGGTGGATGAGATATGTTTGGCACATGATCTAGAGAAGATTTTTATGAGTTTGGTTTGAGGAAAGAGAAGGATAATTGATTGATAATGTCATGCCACCTAGTGATGAAATATGTGATTGATTCATCGTCAAATTGTTTGATGGCATAGAGATCGGTGATAGTGATTTTGCACGTGATATTGATGGAGAAGTGCTCTAAGAAAAGCTTCACAAGTTGGATGAAAGAGAAAAGGGAATGTTGAGGAATGACATTATACCATTTCGTGGGTAGGTCGACTAATGACATAAGAAAAGTGCAAAGCATAAGGTCTTGATTATGAGCGATGAAATAATATGAGTGCCTAAAGGCATGAAGGTGTTTTTAGGGATCTTCTCCTTGCTATTGAATTTAGAAAATTTAGGGATTTCTTAGTTTGGAGGATAAGGCTTAACGGGTACAGATGGGTTAATAGGTTAATTATATATTTACTCATAGGTGAATGTGCTCTTAGGACCCAAGGTGACAACCTCTAGGTTTTCCATCCTACTCAACAAGGCAAGCATGGGGTCATTGGATGTGTGGGGATGAGGAGTTGATGGATGAGGTTAAGGATTATAAGAGGTAGATGGATTGTTTTGTGCGTAAGGATGATATTGTTGGGTGTAATTAGGAGTTTTTGGGGTGGTTGATAAGGAGGAATATAATTAAAAGCTTGTGATTGGATAGGTTGTGAAATAGGATGTTGGGAATGTATATAGTTGGATGGATAAGATTGTGAATATGGGTGTTGAGAGATTGGAGGATTATATTGGGTTTGTGTCAAGTGAGTTAGGATGTGTACATGAGGTGGTTGAGATGTTTGAGTGGGTTGATTGGGAAACATGTGTCGAAATATTCTTTGGAGTGGTGGTTGATTCGTAAGGGTGGGGTATGAGGTAACAACATTTGTATGGACTTGAGATGTGAAGAGAGGCACCAGAGTTTTGAACATGTTTCTTGGGTGGTGGAGGAAGTAGGTTAGATTCTTGAAGAGTTTGGGTGGAATCATTGATGATAAGGGTAGATGAAGAAGAAATATGGATAGAAGATGTAGGGATGGTATTGATGTGAGGTAGATTAGGTGGGATGGGGACCACCAATTGTGTAGATTGATGGGTTTGAGGGACCATGGTAGAAGAATCATGAGGGCCATGTTCATTTTGGGCTAAAGCTAACTCATTCATGGCCCTAGGAAAGAAGACAACAAGTTGGGAAGTAAGAACTTCAGTGGATTTGGAGTATGGGGGATAAGCATAGAGTTGTTGAAGGGGAGGTCCATCGATGGGGATATTGGTGGATTTATAAGCAAGGTAATCATGAAGAGTGATGGGATTAGCATCAAGGAGTTCCTAAAACTCCAAGCATATGCGAAGAATAGTGGAGGTCCAAATGCTCTTAAAGAAGTGGAATAAGGAGGTGTATCTGGTCTAGAGGGGATTGAGTAGTGATAGAAAAAAAGGATTGGTTTCGACATGGGGATTGATTTGGATCATATGAGGATCATGAAGAGGAACCATAGAAATAATGGGTTGGGAGACCAAGATGAGGTGATCATAGGTGTAGAGGAAACAATGGAAAGTGCGGATGTTTGTTGTGAAAGATTGTTTGAGATGGGGATGTTGTTAGAAGAGGTTGATTGTTCCATTTTTGGCTTGGGAATGAGTAATAATGGGCATGAAAAAAACAAACAAAAACTCATGCAAATTATTAACATAGCAAGCAAGTCAAGTAGCAAAGTTTTGATTATCTTATTTATTTAGAGAAATGTGAAGAAGAAAAGAGGCTCAAAGGGAACCTAAAGAAGTGGCCAATCTAAGGATGGTTTCGGTATGTTTATGGTTGGAGTCCTCGATATACCCAAAGGTATGTGAGGAAAAATCTATGATGACTATTGGTATGTGGATTGGTATTGGGGCCTACCCCGCACTTCATGTACGACATCGATAAGGATGTCGTGCTTAGCCGATATACCAATAGTCAAAAAATTTGTTACATGGCCAGAACACCGTGGCGGCTTCCTTATTGGGTGATGAAATCCCAATAGATCCACCTGGTAGGAAATGTTTAGATGTGTTTATTTGTTCGTGTGGTTTGGTTGTGTGTGAAGAAGTGTGAATGCAAAATATTACCACCTACTTAAACTATGTGATCAAGCAAGCATGAAGAGGTGTTCTTTTTAGATCCAAAGCCAAATGTGATATTCGATGAGAAGAAAAAACAAAGGATGAAAAAATGATGTAAACCTAAGAAAATAAGGACAAAAGGAGAATACCTGATAACGATTTTTTCCTTTTTCCAAATTATATGCATGCATTGTTGAGGAAGCAAGCAAAACCCCAAGCACGCAAGAAAAAAATCTCTACTGAAGAGTTAGTGGAAAGGGGAAAATAGAATATAGATTAGAAAATTACAATAAACAAGGAACTTACTAAAGGAGGTAGGTAGGTCCCACCATGCGTGCCTTAGAATGTTTGACAAGTTTTTCACTCAAGTTAATGAAATGGTATGTAAGAAAACAAGAAACTCCAAAATATGGGAGGGTTTAAGGCTACCTTCGATGTGTGATGATGATGAAGATGGGATATGGGCACAAAAGATCCTCTCCATGGCGAGCTCGATAACCTGCACAACAAAGGGACAACTAGATAAGAAAAAGATTAGTAGATTAAATGGTGGGTTACCTGAAAAATTCAATCCCGAGAAGTGATGAACTTCCTAAGGAGGATGTCAACCCACATGATTACAAGATTGATTGAAAATAATGGATAAATGACATGCAAAAGATAATCAAAATGGAACAGAGATCAGAGATATACTAGATATGCTAAGATAAAAATATGATAATGTTTAAAAGATGCAAACCTAATAGGGTCGACGGCGACTCAATATAGATAGAGGCAATCGATAGTGACTGTAGTAGAGCAGATCAAAAGATGTGAAAATAGTGGATCTATAACTGATTCTAAAATGTTGAAGATGTCTTGGATTTGATGCAGAGGCACATGAAACAAAAAGGATGCAAATTGTAGGAAAATGTAATAGATGTAGATAGGGTCGATTTACGACCAGGGTAGATCTAGGACAAGTCAACCAGAACTAGGGAAGAAAAGGTGAGATCTAGGTTATCGAGATAAGTAGATCACAGAGACAAAGAGATATGGATGTTAAAGAAGTTGAGAAACAAATGGCAAATAAGAAAAAATACAAGGAAAAGGATAGACGCAGATCGGGTCAACGACAACCAAGGAATAATTGATGGCGATCAGGGATAGATTAGGGTTTAAAGATGATTGATAGTTAACATAAGTATTATAAGAAAAGGATAAGGATGGCTGATGTGATTGCGCAGATCTCGAGGCAACGAATGAGACTACAAAGTTGATGAAACAAGATAGGGCTCCAAACAAACTCCAAGCTTCATATCTCCAAATATGGTTGATGAGGGCTCCAAGATAGCTTCAAAATGTTGATAAGAACTCACAAGACAAGAAGAAAACATAAAAATCTCTCAAGAAGTCGAATACCCAATATTTTATCCTCTTTGAGGAGGGAGATGATGACATATTTATAGGTTGCCAATGACCCGCTAGGTCATCGTTGACTTCGGAGGACCGTTGACCATTGATTTGGTTGATGGCGATGATGTATAGCTCAAGACAAGATGCCATGTGAGGGTTGGATTAGGGTTTTAAGTTATTTTGGCATATTAGGGTTGCATAGGGATGATAAAAGTGGTTGGAGGAGATATAAGGGCATTGAATGAGGGTAGATAAGAATATAGGGAGGATAAATGAAGGGTTTATGGATGTGATTAGGATAATAGATGAGTTTAGTGATAATTAAATGTGAATAAGGGTGAATAATGAAGGATTAAATAATAATGGGATGAGATATGATCAAGATCTGAAAATAGAAAATTAAGAGGAATAAATTAGATTTGGGGGATGAGATTTTGAATAGGATATGGATGCGAATGGGCATGATGACGACGAAAAGGGGAGCGAATGTGGAATGAGGGACAAGTGAAAATGAATTTTGGTGTCTACATTAATAAGTGGGGTGATTTCAATCACAAATACCATATATGTGTACCTTATCCAGAGGGAAATTTATATCTAGGATGGTAAATAAATAAGGGTTCAATATTCATGGCCTTTGCTTGAATTTCATATAGAGAGGTGTTTAAGTGCACTAAGATGTTCATTTTGAGGTTGGAAAATTCCTCCATGACTTGGCTTACTTAACTATTTCCTTTGTTTTGTTTGTTCTTCCAAATACTAGGTTTGGTTCTTGATAATTCCTACAAAGGTCATAAATCTTGGTGAGACCTAGCTTATTTATATCACCTTTTTCCCATAAGGTTTAGGGCATCTCTAGATTCATCATCCAATCCCCTAGGGAATAATATTTTTCTTAATTCTGTTCTAGCACGTTGCCTCGAGACTTATGAACAAATAGTAACACATCAAGACAATCCTCAAGGATTTTGTCTTCCTTTTGGGTTATCCTAAAATTTTCATCTTTGTGATCATCAACCCTCCAATAGTTTTGGGTTGTTTCATTTCAGCCCAATTATTGATGGAATTTTGAGCCAATCCCATAAACCAATGCATAATAAAGTATTTAAGTGTGGAGGGAAATAATTTTAACTTCTATTTGTTAGTTATGTAATCATAGGTTTGGAAGACCACCTTGAATTCAAATAAAAATTGGTCAAAGTATTCGGAAGATAAACCCCTAAAAGTAAGCAATATAGATGGGGATATATTATTCATAGAAGCTTGTTCCTCGTTTTCTACCACTTTGTAGGATAGTTGAAGGTTTTTGCCTACATTTTCTACTTCTTCCATGTTTTCTTGTGGTTTAACCTCACTTGATGAACATGTGGTTCGTTCTTGGTTTTAGGGTGGAGTTTTTTTTATAAATCTTCCTTATGAATCCCTAATCCTACACATGAACTATAAAGGTGTATTTGAAATCCTAATTATGACTATAAGTATTGCTAAATCAATATTCCATACAAACTAAGAAGTTGTAGTGAAATATTTTCTATTTTCACTTATTTCCAAAGCTCAAAATGTTTTCTTGTTGTCATATAAGGTGTTTTGCATCATCAACTGAAATAAGGAATTTAATATCTTTAAAAGAAACTTATGAGAAATTCTTCCACAATACCTAGCTCAACAAATTTCCTATTGACACCTAAGAGTCCCCGATAAAAACACCAAAAACGATGAGGGTAGTTGCTCCGCCATTTTAATCCATCATCTGTCAAACCAAAGCGTTGTCTAATGGCTATATGTTATAATAAGGAGAGAAACATTTTCCTAACTTTCATTTTTCCTAGAATTGTAATTAAACAAAACTCAATTCACAACTACAATAAGAATCCAAAACCAATTCTAAGATAATAAATTAAAGTAAGTAACTCTAAATATGAGACTATATAATTCATTAATTTTGTTATCTTTAATAGTTGGAAAACTAAATGCTTTGAAAGAAAACCAAACCTAAATACTATTCTATAAAATATTGAAAACTATCCTCCTCATTGGATGAGAGTGTCCCTTTCCCTTCCCTTAGGTTTGGCTCATGATAATTTATCGATAGCTACTAATATAAATATACAATAAACCGAAATTGTATTGATATAATGTTTGTTACAAAAATGAAGATGATGGTCCCCACTTTGAGTTCCGATGGTATATTTATATATATACTCAAATTTTGAATCGGTGAAGCTTCCATGAATGTAGAATTATCTTCTACATTGGTGGGAAATTTTATTACGAGAAAAATTCCTATGACTAACATACCTTATTTCACATAATAACAATATATCTCATAAAAAATGTCAGATGTTTGGGAACAATTAGATCACAATGACTCTAAAAGATTAATTCTTTATATGCCCTATGTTTTATCCTTGAAACAATAAAAAAAGCCTTTAAACTGTATTTAAGTCCATTTCAAAACTTACTCAAAATGGGGGAGAAAATGTTACTTTTAGTCCATAAGATGAGATAGTTTATAGTCTCATCGTATAATAACTCGAGAGAAGAATGGTTCCTTAAACGCTTGCATTTTCCTTGTTGTAATGATTATTATAAAATATTCTTGGGACTTTGCTTATATAGATTTCCCAAATTCAAATTATGAACTTATTTGCACATAAGTTGACCCAAAAATAGTGCAAAGAGCTGACACAAAGGTTACCAAGCTAATTGAAATCAAAAATTACAAGAAGATTAGAAAAGGAGACCCTTGTCAATAGTGGACGATGTTAGTGGTTATGAACCACTAGTGGATGTCGTTAGTGGTCATAGAAAAGAAATAAAGGAACAACAAACAAAGAGGGATCCCGAACACACAAACATATAGAATGAATGAAATATTTTAATAACATCCATAAGACCAAACAATATGTGGGACCAATATTAGTAATAAGAGTGTTTTGTGCTAAGAAAATGCTTGCACAAGATTTACCCGACTAGTGTTATGAAATCCATTCACAATTTTATGTTGGATATTATAATATGGATATTGATAAAAAAATTGATGTTTTCTCAATCCTCATCTCCTAAAAAAGGTGTTTAGGTTGTCTTTATACTTGATTTAGATATTTCGTATGATGCACACTCTATGATGTACTTGTCATTCTATCTCCACTACCCATTGTTATCAAATATACATGTTATATTTTTTTACTCTTTCCTAGTTAGTTTCAAACCTAAGGTGATGTAACCTAGTCATTAATCGAGTGTGACAAATGTCGTTTATACTCACACTTTAGTTATCTTATGTTTTTCAGTCCATGGCGGTGTCCATGGCTATTTGAAATAAAGGGAACATTTGGAATTATTCTCATTACTTATTCAATAACAAAATTAACTGAATACTATACTAAATGCAATAAAAAAATGAAGTGGATTGAAAATAAAAGACTATCAAATGCAGAATTAAAGGTACTAAAATAATGCAATGCTTGATAATTCAAATTAATGTGAAATAACGAAAGGAAATGAACAATAAATTATCCCTTCATGTTGGGGAGGATTGGCCCTTGCTCCTTCCCTTCGATCTAGTTCAACGTTGCAAGTCACACAAGTAAAGTTTTCCCTTGAATCCATACTTTATTGAAAGAAATTTTCTTTACAGTGATTAATTGAATTGAACTAACTAATCTCTTTAATTCTAATACATTTGCTCTTTTATATTAGAGCAGTCCTAGTCTCTCTAAAAGAGGACTAGTTATTTGAAATTAATGACAACTACTTAACTGGAAGATACCTATAACAATACTGATTGTTTTAGAAGTTACAATCATGGAAGGATTAATCTATGTCGTGTTTGGATTGAATTCATCATGTTAACTACAAATGAGGCCCGTAATTGACTCTTTTGAGACAATCAATCAGTGCCAAAAGATATTGTAGATCCTGAATTGATCATGATGATTATAAGTCCATGAGTGTTTGTTTGCATCACGTCTTCAAGCAATTGGAGTTAAGTTGGGATTGCATGGACCTCATAATCTGCATGAAGGTTGAGGTAGTAGTACACATTTCATGCTCATATCATTGTGTTAACTAATGTGCCAGCTACATCAACTCATCGTTCAACCATTTGAGCTATTTGTCTCTTTTGCGTGAGTTCCTCATTTCAAGTGAGTCCGAATTAGTGATCTAGACGAGTCTTGTGCTCCACGATGAGTCATGCGCTAATGCAAAGGCAAATCCTACGCTAGTGTAAAAGCTAGTCTGCACTAGTTTGCGCTTAACTCCTGTGATGACTCAAGATATACTTTTCCAAATACATTGTTAATACTCATGAAGGTTCATTGAAGCCATATTGGAAGAAGTAATAACAAGAATATGCACAAAATTTCCTTGCAAAACATAGTAAACTATTAATTATAGAAAGTCAATATTATACATAGTGCAAAATGATATCAAGGTAAAACATAATTTCACATGGGATAAAACATGGAAAAATGGGGGT
Organism: Taxus wallichiana var. yunnanensis; assembly: GCA_018340775.1. Lineage (NCBI taxonomy): Eukaryota > Viridiplantae > Streptophyta > Pinopsida > Cupressales > Taxaceae > Taxus > Taxus wallichiana. Next base: position 745,864,246 of record CM031234.1, read on the forward strand.
TCATCGAGTGATCAAATTTTTCACCTTTTGTTTGATTTCTAATCACATGTAGGCCTTTTTTTTTTATGGTCCAATGTGGAATTAGATTCTTTGACATAGTATTTTTATTTTTCCCAAGTTTCTTTGTCCATGTGGTTGTCTTAAATTTATATTTCACAAAATTTTGTATTTCCTCTTTAGAGTTTAGGCACTCTAAAATGTTAATGCCCCATTTGCTCATCATTTTATTGTTCTACTTCATCCATGTCTTCTTCTTCTTTCTTGCTCGTCCATCACCATTTTGGGCAACCGATAAAATTCCATATTTTGCATTGTCTTTAAATAATTAGTCAATAGGTTATATAGCATGAGAAAGACCCTCCCGCATTTTCCAAAAACTTATCTCATGCCTAAAAATATATCTCTAAAATCAAAGTACAAGTTTCATACAACAATTATTTGTTTTGTTAATGTGATTCATAGAGGATACACTACATTAAATAGGCTTTTAATCACCTAAAGACAAAGTGATAGGCATAACCATAATCCTCCCTAATTTATCTCGACTCTCCTATTTACATGATGTGTTTATAAACAACCTCACATACAAACATAAACTAATGACATGTGCGCACGCGCGCACACACACACACACCTTATACATCTTGTCTATTTTATCACGTGAATTATTGGTTACAAAAACATGGAAATCTCACATTATCACTTAATGGAGCACTAATAATATTTTCCTAAGAGTATCGTGTTGTGAATCAAATTTTCGTTTGTAAAAACAAGGTCATTATGATAGGTAACAAGGTAAACAACTCTCATTTCACCACTAAACTCCTTTGTTATTAATTAATGATTCATGATTGCAAGTTTGAGGGTGCAAAACAATTGGTGCACACATCACAAAATTGTAATTGTAATTTGTATGTTAGTTCAAATTTTTATTCCACTCAAAAAGACTATTTATAATTAGTTTTTATTTTATTGGGAGTAGGTGAATTTATGTCTTTACACAATCAAATGGGTTGTGCATCTATGTGCGCTTTGTTTTACCTGTTGGGTTAAGATTTGCATTTTTAATTCAAGTTTAGCTACATGCAATGTTATTTTCCATTTTTAATTCAAGTTTAGCTGATATTCTATCTAATCACTATGCATAGGAAGAAGGCTTGAATTTGCTCATGTTTAGAGTATTATAATCACTTTGTAAGTCTCACTTGGATAGGTTTTTACAGATTTTGGGTGCTAAAATCACATGTCCATTGATTAGTATCAATAAAATATGAATCCCCATTCTCCTTAACTCTGTTGTATCATATTTCCTTGAGTAACCATTGAGGTATTGAAAGTTTTGAGGTATTGCGGTATCATATGTCCTTGCAGATAACCTTTACCTTTTCGGCGTTCTTTGCCCCATGGCGGCGCCCCTGTGGAGTTCGCCGAGCCACTCTCGCGCGTTCTTTTAGTTGTGCTCGCCGATCTTCGCGTAGTCAACCGCAGAGTATTTTATCTCCACCATCTTGCCATCAAAATTGGGCTCCCCCACCTTTCGTTAACTCGGTTGGGGCTCGTCAAGGTAGCTCCCGAGCCGCTCACCGACGACGGTTGGAGCCTAACGCCTTCGCCTTCACCACCTTGAACAAATTCCCCAAATTCCTCTTGATATCTCTCCCATGCGTGTAGTGGCTAATAATGAAGAAACAAACTCTTTTGGCTCTAGTTGGGATTTACCGGACAACGCAGGACCTTCCCGATCCTAGTTGGCCTAATGATCACAACCCTCTTCTACTTTGTATTTTTGTTGCGGTGGCTCGACTTTGGTTCTCTTGTTTTAATGTATACCTAGGCATTGCTAACGTGTTTTGATGTTTTCCTAGGCGTGGCCTAGTGTGTTTGTGGTTTTGGGGCATGCTCTCATACCACCCACTTTTTTGTTGGAAAAATCTTGTATCATGTTTTTATTTAATATAATATAAGATATTTTTCATCAAAAGTTTAGAGGAAAATCCTAATGCCATATCTAGGATTTCGGATCTTTACAGCCCATTTACCCAATAGTTGTTGCTTGATTCCTTTGTAAATATTTCTTCCTCTTCTTTACTTTGCTCTCTTCGTCACAAGCCCTTCAAACCAAAGAACTCAAAGATTAAAAATATTGCATTTGACATCCTTCCTCATTATTTTTAAAAATGTAATATGTTAATGGTAGCTCTCTTGCTTCATAGAATACTCATTGGAATGATGGTTCAATCCATTTTATAATAAACCAAATGCAAAATATCTTGCCTTAACTCAAGCTAAATGTCATGATTCTTGACCTTTCATGCGAGGGATTTGTCACCGTTACAAGATAAGTTAAAAGAAATCAAATGTCATAACTATTTTGCACTAAAAATAAATCATTGTTAAGAAATTAAACTTAACCAACTTTCCTCACATGTTTATCACTAATATATTTCATTTTAATTTTTTTGGATCCATACACATGTTTTGATCGAAGCTATGAACCAATATTACATACAACCACTATCGGCATAAAATTCACTTCATACAACTACAAATAGTTTAAATTCACACCATTTGACCATAACTCGCCTCAATTCTTCATTGTTTGGCCTAATAGGGCATGCACCTAGCGAGAATTGAACTTGAGTGGAATGGGAAACAATCATTCTAATCTACCAACTTGCCAATCCCTCATTTGTATTTTTTTAATGTAATACTTAGTTTTACTTTTCCATGAAGAAAATGGTTTTTCCAATATTTTTATTAAAAAATTAGTTTTTTTTTTTCATTATTCTTGTTATAAAATATCTATAGAATTAGATCAATATTATTTGAGAGTATAAATCCTTCGCATCCTATTTGAAGAAATTGAAATGTCATTGGCGTTATGTTTGACGGGCTTTTGATTAACACCATAAATCAACTTTCATAAAATTATCATTGTTTTAGCCATCATTAGGCGAATTTTCTAGCATAGGTTTATCATAGATGAAACCTTATAATTTATCAAAATTGTGTTGTAGATTCCTCACAATGGCTCATTGATTCGTGGAACGAATTTGAAGAAATAACACCACACATTGTCAAAACAAAAAAGCAAATGAAATAATCTAAAACACAAGGAGATGAAAAGAAGTTCATGCTCTTGGGAAAATGATTATAATATGAAGTAAAATAATTAGAGAATTGATATTTAGCTATGTTTTAGGGATGGCTTTGTGCAATTTTGTTATTTGTGTGCTATTGTTGTTTGGTATAAATATGATTAGATTTATTCTCACGTCACAATGAAATTCATGACCTTGCAAGTTGCAAGGTTTCAATCATTTATTTGTGCGGCCTTATTATCTATTACAAACACATTTATTTGGCTCATATGCCTTTTTAGTGTACTAGATTGTTTTTACGACTCTAAAAATAATCATTTAATAAAAACTAATCCATTAGACTCGTTTTCCCTTTATCGCACAATGTAGACACATCGAACTCTCTATTCAAGTGGGTTCTACCTAAGTTGTACATACAAACAAGAGTGATGATGTACAAGTGAATATGTTTGAGGATCTAGAAGGCCCGCAATCCGTAATTTTTCCTTCCAACGAGGGTTTTATAAATTTGGTGGTGGATCTTTAGTTTCTTCATAGTTTATTTTTAGTTGACAAAAATATTTATCACATTTGAAACTCATTTATATTTCTTATCGACCAATCCATTTCCTTTGTATTTAATTAAATCAACATTCATTAAGTTATCTAATCTTGGATTGAATTTAGTTTGATGAAGAAGATGACCACTCACATTTATCGATGACGAGGTCAGTAATGGTGCATGGTCGACACATGGATCAAATGAGTGGTGAGCAAATAAAACAATTATAAAAATGGCATCTATAAATTAATTAACGAGTGGTGTGTACTTATTTCTAAGAATATATTATTTTGTTTACTTTTTAAGAATAATCATAGATTATTTTGTTCACTCTTTAAGAAAATGTGTCATTCTTGTTTTTTTAGTTTTTTTCTTTTGAAGTTTGTCTAAATCGTTATGGGTATTTTTTGTTGTTTATGATTTGTTTACTTACAATTTCACACGAGTTTCAAACTAAGCCATAGAGGATAAAAATGTGAAGTTTGTTGGATTTGTAATATGGTGTGAAATGTATGTTAGCTTAGATTTTTTTAAGAATGTGTTATGGGGAGGAGTGAACAATGTAACAACATCTAAAATAAACACTTCCTAAAGCATGCCTTGATGGATGTCCATATGTTGCTACAAAAGTCTTAATTTTCCATGACCCACAAGTATACTTGACAAATGTTCCCAAGGCCTTTTGAACATTCCCATTTTTTTAATATCATACAATCACTGCATTCCATGAGTTGACATATCTATGGAGCATTTTGTCAAATAGTTCACATGCCATATGCATGTTTCACATTTGACACACACATCAAAACATGGCACCTCTAATTATAACATTAAAAAAACACTTCTTGTTATGCCTCGATGGATGTTTGTTGGTTGTATTTGGTGAAACCATTTTACTTGGATCCCATCGTGATTTAGTCGAATAGTTCATGTGATTGCATCAATAAATCCTATGACCTCTGGCATTTGTGGCTCGGGTTGGGTGTTAGTATGAAAGAGTAGACAAAGTCATGGTTACAAACAAGGTTGCTTCGTTGATTTGGCAGAGTGATAAGGGCTGAAAATTCCTTGTTCTAAATCTCTCACTTTTAATAGGTATATCTGACGAAAGTATTATAAATAATTTCATTCATTCTACTTGCTAATGTACATTCTAAATGCTCAACCACGTCCATCATATTAAGCAAAAAGAAAATAGGAGGTAACCCTAGGGATGACACATCACCGTATCACTTGTGTATAACGAAAATGTAGCCACAACAAGTATGAGATCCAATATACGTATGTTATCAAATGTGTGTTGATAAAACCTCTATTGCATGCACAACATAGAAAGAGCGTTCATGGTTATTATATATTGTTTCGCCACTATCAACTTTATCAAAATCCATATCTATCTATCATGTTGTCAAACTAATTCTAAAAAGTATACCATGGTAACCAACACAAATCCTTCTCCTTATAGGGATTTCAATTGCTAAGTTGTATAATAACTTTAATGTAAATCAACTTTCCCATATATATGAATCACGATCCTTATATTAATATGGGTGACACCACAATATAAGTGGGTCTCTAACTAACACCGTTGTTGATTGGTTATAGGATGAGTAAGTTTGCTTGCTCAACCTTCCTCCCTCCTCCTATATTGCTCCATAATTAAAAACTCAAACAATTGCCTCTAAATACATGCCTAACTACCTAAAGACAAAGATGTCTCTTTAATGAATCTTGAAAATACATCTACTGCTCTAAAAATCCTCATTCATAAAGACACTATTAAATGCCACACCCCTTTAGTATCAGTATTGCATTGTCACGACTTAGAATGTATTCTACTACCTTAAAAACCCTCATTCATAAAACAATACTAAATACCACAATACCCTTAGCAGATATAAACTTGAAAATGTTGTTAATAAATTTTCAATAAATCATTTGGCTTTAGTTTGGATTCCTCGCTCTAAGAATTTGAAGCAATTTTAATGCTTAAGGAATGGACGATTGAGACTTCAATAAGGGTTCCTCTTCCCAAACGTAACACGTAATGCATTATGGATAAACATGTAAATACTACTAAATTCTAATTTTACTTAAGAATTTGCATATCACACACAAATCAAAACATTGTTATTTCACCTATAAAACCATTATTAACTCTCATGTACACACCCAAAAATAATTCAACCTTATTAAGATATAATTCACTACCATATACACCCTAAAAGGGCAATTCATCTATATTCAAATCAACATAAATTGACAATTCAACCACGTTAAAAATAGTATAGATATCTTAAATAAATTTATCTAAAATATTCCGAGAGATATCGATTACAAGGCACTTATCTAACTTTACAAGGGTAATATAAGTCTACTAAAAAATAACAATTAAAAATAAATATAATAAGTATATTATAATAAATGTATGTATATGAAATACACCAACAAATATCAATTTTCCGTTGATTTGTGGAAAATGGAATCATTTAGCTACGCGATTGTGTCGGTCTCAAAAATATTTATTCATGAAAAAAAGACCTAAACATTTCCACATGACCAAGATATTACTATTTTTTGATTGACTTATCCAAGGAAAAACAAAATTATTTAAGTATCAATCTAATAGAAGTCAAATTTATGAATAAATTGTCACACAACGGTCAAATGAATGTCAAATTTAATATTAATAATAAAATTGAACAATGCACTCCATTATAGCCTTGTTCGTCATTGTAGGAACGCCTCTCAACATAATGAATAAATTGTCACATGACGGTCAAATGAATGTCAAATTTAATATTAAATAATAAAATTGAACAATGCACTCCATTACAGCCTCGCATGTCATCAGAGGAATGCCTCTCAACGTAATGAATGTCAAATTTAATATTAATAATAAAATTGAACAACGCACTTCATTACAACCTTGCTCATTATCAGTAGGAACGCCTCTCAAAGATAATGAATAAATTGTCATATGACGGTCAAATGAATGTCAAATTTAATATTAATAATAAAATTGAACAACACTCTCCATTATAGTCTTTCTTGTCATTGCAGAATGCCTCTCAACGTAATGAATAAATTGTCACATGACGTTCAAATAAATGTCAAATTGAATATTAATAATAAAATTGAACAACACACTCCATTACAACCTTGCCTCTCATTATAGGAATGCCTCAAGCGTAATTACTCTAGATTACTTGATTTGAATCATGATTCTAATAAGGTTAACCCCCTTCACGGGCCATAAAAGAAGGGTTTTTCTTTAATATTACGTGTGACTGTTTGATGTGGAAGCCACAATGTCCATTGGAAGCCAAACCATAAGAATATTTTCGTGTAATTTTCTATATCGTCTGCTAATAACACTGTCATCTTAGTCAGAGATTATTTAGGATGTTAGGCCCTTCGCAATTTTAAAAAGAAAACAAGATCCTGTGCATACCTATTCGATACTCGTCGGAATTTATTTTTTTAAGAATATGGATTTGATACGAGTATTAACATTTTAACAACCGATGTTGAAACGACAAAAATTTAGAAACATTACCCTTTGTCTGGATCAACGAGTGTCGATTGGGTTAAAAACCAGATGAATATGTAAGAGCATGCAACTGAAAAAAATCCTGAAAAACTTTTTGCGGAATTTTTTTATTGAAAGCCTCTAAAAAAACGTTGCCGCAACGGGAAGTAGAGATTAAAAATCCAAGGCTTTTCAGCATAGGTTATCTATTAACTGCATTCGACGAAACAAAGTCAGGGATCTGTTAGGATATCGATGTTTTCTATTTGTTGCAGGTCACTGGGAAAAGTCGTTGAGAAAAGGCACTAGGTCACTAGAAATGCTGTCGAGAAAACGACGCTTACTGACGAGTGGCACTTCAAAGAAGAATGCCTTCTGGCGTAAAGATCAATATACTAGCAATTGTACATGAGTTGCAAGATACTCCGGATAGAATGTTAATTTAATTCAAGTGTGTTTTTAATATCAATGTCAATTGTCCCAACAAGGAAATCCTAAAATTAAAAAAAAAAAAACTTTGACAAACCAAAACCATAAGAAGTAAAGTTCTCGTGCCTTGTGTATGAATCCACATTTTACATACATATGTACCATAGAATTTCCAACTGTGACATCTGTAAAAGATCCCTTTCCCATGATTCTTTGATGGATGGCCAAACCCAATTTTGAAGCTCCCATTTAGGCGTAAACTGAGAGGATGTTGGATATGTAAGATGCATTGATAAATTTCTCACCAACAAGAATATGCCACAAATGCATTTCACCTTCATAAACACTAATCTAGAAACAATACAAATACATCATATTAGAATTGATAAATTAAAAATAAATGGAACACAAAACATTAGAAAAAAGCAAACATTAATGGGGATAAATATACATTTTCACGTGTCCTCTCAACTCGTGCCATGAAGGGAGATTTTGAACATGGTACGGGCCCAACCTAGAAATTCACTATATGTAGATCTGGTTTTTTCAGGGAGTCAGTAGACAATAATAACTTCAAACAACTTGGAAAATTAATAGGCCATATATGTTTTCAAGCTTAAACCTCCTCTTGAGAGAGGCTACAATAAGTCAAAATTTTGTAAGTACCTTGCCAAGCACCCCAATTCGGTGTTGTATGTGGACTTACATTTACAAGTTAATTTATTCGAGATCAAATACTCCTACGCTGACATACATGTATGTAAAATGTGGACGTATATTAAGGCAAGTGAACCAAAATGATTGACCAAATGAAAACAAATCCAATCCACATGACATTCAAAGTTTGACTCTACAGACAAACATTCAAATTTTTTCTATCAATTTCAACAACTAACCAATGGTCAGTTGAAAGAAAAATTTATTGAATATACTAACAACACTACATTGCACACGTTTAATGTTTAATGTGTTCTAGTTGCGAGTTTGAAAATGCCCAAAGGTAATAGTATCAATTCTTCATTATGATACCCATGTATGTTCTTTACAACACTACATCGCACACGCTTAATGTTTAATGTGTTCTAGTCATGGCTTGGAAAATGCCCAAAGGTAATAGTATTAATTCTTCATTAGGATACCCATGTATGTTCTTTACTACAAATTTGATATGCCATGAGAACATGTTGCATATTACAAGCCAATGTAAACAAATCGACAAGAGAAACAGCTTAATCTTAACATTTTGTCAAACATGTCACGTGTATGCCGTATGCTAAGAAAATAGATAAAGCTTACACGACCTAGGAATCTTCCGGAGTGATTAATTAGTTTAAAGAATTTGAAAACATCCTTGCAAAATCCATCGTATACATAACTCCGCAATCGTGGTAGTCCCGAAAATAACACACAATAACTCTGTACAAAATGGTGAAACAATTGCAGATTGCAATGCCCAAAAAGAAGAAGAAAAAGCCCTCTGCATTTAGGGATTTCCCTCTTGGCTGCGGCCGCTATGTTGCACCATTAACCCTAAATCCTATTCTTATTCCTACTCCTCCCGATGCCCATAAAGAAGAAGAAGAACAAACATCCACACTCAACCTGAAATATATGCTTCTTCTCATACTCCTCTACTCGCTGCCCATGTTGATGAGCAACAAGAAAAAAATCAAATGCATGTTGACACTTTTTCTCCTTCACCACCTCCTCCCCCTGCCCATGAAGAACAACATCATTTATCAATAGTTAAACACCAAAACCCATCTTTACCGCCCTCACCACCTTATTTAACAAATATTGAATTTGTAAAACCCTAATTGTAGAATCACATGTGATAAATAAAACACTAAAGTGCAAACGATAAAAATGAAACCTTAGGTGCAAGAGAGAGGATAAAAGACTTAGTTGATTTCATAATTGATCTTGAAGTATGTTGGACTAGAAAAATGGTAAACATGAGGAGGAGACTGTCACAATCAAACATAAAAGATCCCGGAGTTGTTGGACAAGCCCGGACCAAGGCGCTCGGCCGGGTCAGGGGCACTTAGGCACTAGAGACCTCTGTCTGGGAGCTCGTGGCCGTGAAAATGATCGAAACTAATTCTTTTGTGCCGCAAAATGGTCACTAACCTTCATTATTGGTCGCCTGTATGTCAATGGATGATCGCAGAGTTCGCCTATAACCTACTAAATAAAAGATATCCTACAAAACTCCAAAACACATCAAATCCTAAAAAGAAAGATGCGAATGGGGAGTCGGACTAACCCCAGTGGTCACTTGATAGAGTGAACTTATGACCGAGCATTGCACTACATTTCAAACTCCATGTAGTTCTTGTGTGTGTGTGTAGAAATCATGCCCTAGGAAGCTCTTATGCAAGATGCACTTTATAGAAAACAATTGCTAGATGTAGAATGTAAGTAGATGTGTGGATAACAAAATGAAATTCCCCACCTATGCTTATATGCAGAAAATGTAATCCCTTGTCTCTTAAGTGAGTACTAGATGGATGTTTTTTGATGCTCTTAGAATTCCTTTAGATACAACTTTAGGTGGTGACAACAAATTTTTAGAGCTTGGTCCCTTATTATGGTCACATAGATTTGTATTTATATGGTTCTCTTGTTTGAATTGTGTAATTGATGAGCTAAAAGTCCACCCATAAGAAAACAATATGCCCAAAAGATGAAAGAGGCCCAAAAGAGGAAAGTAAGATACAAATAGGTTAAGTATGCCTAGAGTCGACAAGGGCGCCTGGTGCTAGCGTCTGCTAGGCGCCGTGTCCAAAGTCAATAAAGATGAAGAAATGAAGATCAGAATGGGTTGGGGGTGTGCAAGACCAAAGAGGAAACCAAAAAGACAAAAAGAGGCCATAGAAAGATGTCAATTACTAATTTTCTCGTTTAGTAATCATATGAATAGTAGTATGTGATTAGGACCTATAAATGTACCCAAGTGCGTGATTTTGTGTCTACATTTGCCCCCACTTTATGTTGTTGAGTGAATACTCGATAACATAAAGTAGATAAGAGATGTGTACCTGATAACCATGTAGATCGATGGTGAAAGCATGCCAAGGAGACAAGAAAAAGTGTGGAGTGATAAAAATGAAGCGTGGAAGCTAAGGAAGAGGAAGTGACCCTAGGGGTGAAGCGTATGTGTTGTGTCATGTTTGAACATGTTTCGTTGTCGCTTGTGCTTGTTGATGTGGGGCTGCTTCTTGTTTCGTATTAAGGACGAACTTGCAAAAGAAGATCAAAAGAGTAATCAAAGTCATGTGTTATGAAAAATCATGAAAGTAAGTAAAAATGTGAAAAAGTAATAAAAGGAACATGTGCACTGATCCGTGATGAGTGAAAAGGATAGAAAGTGTCCTAAAAATGTTGGACAAGAATGTTTTTTTGGGCGATCTCACACCAAGAATAAGTTTTTTGGGTGATCTTATGCCACTGACATAAGAGTGTTGGGGAGAAAGGTCTAGTTGTATTCTTCATCCATGACTGCTTCCCAAAATTTATACACCATTGCAGATGGTGTGATCCTACTTTATTCATGTTCGATGTAGTTTAATCCAAGTAGATAATGAAGGTAGAATGCATTTTTATTGTTGGAGGATTGTGCCTGTGTTGTGTAAACTACTTTGTAAATTGTGCAAACATGAGAAAGTAACTCTAACTTCCCCTTGGTCCATAGGCTCCCAGGAAAGGTCAAGAGCACCAGTGCTCATGCATGCATCGTCAGCGCTAGCATTTGTGCTAAATTGAGTATCCAAGTTAGAATCTGGGTCATTACATGTCTGTAACTATGTAATGTTCTTGTATTGTTCTTTACTCTATTAAAGCTCTAAGTTGTTATATGGGGTGACTAATTCACCTAATGTATGCCCCCTTCATTTGGGGTGCAAGCGACATCGTTAGGAGGATGCGACCCAAAGAAGAGGACTGGAATCTAAAATGAAATTGTAACCCTGTAGAGGGAGGGAATGTTCATGGTAGAAACCAAGGCACATGCAAAACAAAGTGTCTAGAAACATGTGTTAGTGCAAACAAGACAAGTACACATATATAATATAAAGTGTAATATAGCAAGCAAGAAGACAATATAGACCATGAAAAGTGGGTTTCAAACATGGGACATCGCTCACAATGTCACAAGACAATCAAGGCCAAAGCGACCAAAAACATACAAACAATGAACAAGCAAGACATAGGGCATAGCCCACAAATAGTGGCATATAATGGGCAAACAATGACAAATAATAGAAAGCAAAGTATCAGACAACCATGGTGGAAAATAGTTCATACAAAGTAGATGTTGCATATGAAGCACCTGTTAGCATGTTAAAAAGATAAAAAGTATGTCAAGACATGTATGTATCGATAGAGTAGTGTGCTAGTAAGAATAGGAAGTAGTATAAAATAAAATAATAGCACATGTAATGTGTAAGAAAATAGATGCCCACATGATCCTATTAGAGCTCAAAATTACACCCGTCCCAGATCAGGATGAACTAGGGCTTTGAGGCAACATGGGACTATCTCTAAGTTGTGGGACTTGCACTTTGAGACAGACATCTGGAGAAGGCTGACATCCTCTACCTATTTCTATTGCTAAAACTACTCATAAGAAGGGAAATGTAGCTATCTAAAACTACTCTACAATTCCAAGGACCGTAATGAGAAGGAGATGTGTGAAAATGGAAACCTATGCTAAGAGGAGGTGATAAAACCAAAAAGAGGGGGATAAACACACTCACTTGAGTGAAAATGAAGGAAAATACACATGGAGAGGGCAGACAACCATGCCACACCAAAACACATTTACACACCCATTTTTCATGGAGGAAAACAAAGGAAAGCCCTTCAAGAGATGTAAACAAATGCACAACAGATCAACAATGCAAAAAGGAGAGAAAATGTAATAAAACTTGAAACAGGCGAGAGAATAGCCACAAAATACAAATTTTATTTCTTCCAAGTGATGCAAAATCGATTACAATGGTGAGAGAGGAAAGGATCTACATGCAAATGGCTTAGATATAAATTCCTACAACCCAAAATACAAAGCCACTACTCAATAATACCGTTGCAAACTAAGAGAGTCCAACCTTTTACAATGAGTAATACTCTACAATATATAGAAGAAGAAGGAGAGAAAAGAAAGAAGGAAGAGGGAAACTCATATTCAAACTTCCAACCACCACCAACAAACAATAAATGCTTGTAAATGCACTAGTAGCACTATCAGATCCACCTCCCCATGGTTGTTTAGCTTGTAAAATAAGGAAAGAGGCAAGATCTTGTCAAATCTAGGTGATTGAGTCAACTGGATGTGTGTATTAATGGCATGAGATTCATTTCCTATTTTCTACCTACCAAATCCCACCAAAATCTGATTTTGAATAGCGTAGAGTGTAACCCATGTCATCATCTTTCCAACAAGACTAAGAGTGTATGAATCCGAGATCTATAGAAAGAGTTGTGCCGATTTGAAGTCTACAATGCAAATTGAACACGCAAGACATATGTTGCACGGTCCGATTCAACAAGGACTCGCTAATCTGCTTTGTTGGTTTTGTCTTTTCTGCCATGTGTCATGCATTCATTTGATGTGAGGATTTAGTGCACAACTGGTAAGTTTTGATAGGTTGTGTGTTGCAAACTTCATCTCGACAGTGTCGACATGTAGTGCTTGATGACCGACGCTGAGGAATGGTCTTGGCGAGTGCGCAAAAGCAAGAGGTGCAAGAGGAAAGAAAGAAAAGGTCTCGTGAGTGTGCACAAAGGGTGCGTGAGGACCGGGAATAAAAGGGCATATCTAGAAGGGTATGAAAGCATGCAAGTAGTGCACAAATACTTGATCAAATGAGTGCGTAGGGATAAGAAGGAAGAGGCATGCGAGATAAAACATGAATGCACCAAGGAAAGCACAAAGGTATGATGCGTAAAGGAAGAAAGTGAAAGGGAAATTAGTGTGTGAGGAGGTGTGCTAGACTCAGGGAAGAAGGGGCATGTGCGTAAAAGCATGTCAACGACTTATCCAAAATGGAGGGCAAGCCCAAAGATACGCACGAGAAGGTGCTCAAAATTTTTGGGATGAACACAAGTGCACAAGGATCAGTGCACTAAAGAAGGAATATAGGAGTGCGTGGAAGGAAGCAGGATAAGGAAAATGTAAGGGAAGGAAGGAAGGGTGAACAAGGATGCACGCGAATAATTGTATCCAAGAAAAAAGTGCCAAGGTATAAAACCAAGGGTGCACGTAACCTATAAACTTGATGTCAAAGACAAAATGAGACAATAAGTTGTCTAAATAACCAAGGTGGTTATTTTGGACAATAATTTGGTGACTTTCACGCCCATCTACCTACTAGATGAAAGATATTAGTAGCCTTAGAAGCAACCATCGGGCATCGAGTTTGCCTAAATCTTATGAAATTTTTATTTGCAACTTGAAGAACACCCTCGAAGTCACATGAAGCACTATCTAAACTTTGAATGGAACTGTTGCTCTCATATGAAGATGTTTTGATTTGGATTTTATGAGAGTGGAAAATTGCTACAAACTATTGGAAGACCCTCAACCGATCTGTCATCCCGGCAAGCAACAAAAGAGTGTGCATAAGAGTGTGTACGAGAAGAAAGAAATATATACAAACAAGACGGTATGCATGGAACACACTTGGATGAATTGAAACTATTCTAATATGTATAATGATGCACAAGAATAACTTAATGAAAATGTTGAGATAAATCCCATTGTGTGGGATTGGTAATGCATCTCCATCAAGGTGAGAAAACTCAAAAGATTTAACATCCTTACAAGAACTGATGATGTATGGGCCACTCCAAAGTGCATCAAACTTTGAATGGTGCCTTGGTTTGGCTTTGTTAGCATCCCATTTCAAGACCAAATCACCCACCTTGAAAACCCGAGACCTAACCTTTCACAAACCACTATTTAGTTGATCTTTGATGTTGTTCCAACTTGATCATGGAAGAACTTATCAATTCTTTAAGCTCAACCAGCTCTGCTTATTTTGATTTCTCTCTTATCTACGACATCAAATTCCAACTGTTGGGCTAGCTCTAGTGAAGGAAATTCAAGTGATAAAGGAATCCTAGCTTCTTTACCATAGACCAGTTTGTAGGGTGTAGTACTTATTTCCTTCTTTACCGTGATTCTTTCTTCCCGCAGTATGGGTGAGACCTTTGTATGTCACTTCCTCTAGTTGATATTCATTGTCTTTTTCATGATTCTGATCAGGTTCTTGTTAGTAGACTTTGTCAAACCATTACCTTGAGGGTAGTAGTTGGAAGAAGTCTTCAAATAAATTCCAAGGCTAAGAGCCCAATCAGAAATTCTTGTACCAAGGAAGGATTTTGCATTATCGATAAAATGTTCCGAGGAATGCCAAACCTTGTTATAATGTCCTTGAGAAAATTAAGGACTGACTCGGTAGATTCCTTAAGCATGAAAACTTCTATCCATCTGGTGAAGTAATCCATAGCTATCAACACCCACTTATGACTAGCACTCGAAGGAGGTTTGATCATTCCAATGAAGTCCAGACCCCATCACTGCGCAAAAAGGTTGATTCATTTGGTTTGGACGAAGGGGAAGCACAACTAATATCTTCTTTCATATAAAGAAATCACATTCTTTGTATTTTTTGACCCACTTGTGTGCATATTCAAATAGGGTAGGCCAAAAGTATCCTACCTTGATGATCTTCATTGTTGTTTCCTTAGTAGAGAAGTATCCACCAGAGTATCCATCATGAAATTTTATTAACCATCTATGCATCTCAATAGTGCACCATCCATGTTTCTTATGAAGAGAATGCCATTAATCAACATGTATGGAATAGATTGCAGCCTCATATGTCTTCTCTTAGATTTGTTCAAACTAGGAGGGTATGTGCCAAGAGAGAAATGTCACCATGTCTTTTAGCCAACCATGCACTAGATCTTCATTCTGCTCAAATTCAATGCGTGAAGGTTCTTCATCCGAAAATAGTGAAATCTCTTGATCATTTTTGCATCCTCAATAATTTACCTACGTAACGCATTGTCCTTTTCAAGCTTTGTGGCTTTGACATTCACATCAAACTCCATAGTTGTGGTCACCCATTTAGCTCTTTTCTCATTGATTTTTGCTCCCATAATCAAGTATCTTACACAAGAGTTTGAAACTAACACCTTAACATGATTTATGGCGCAGCGTAATTTTGAATTTATTTAGAGTGCACATGATGGAGAAGACATGTTTTTCCATGTGACTGTATTTTAATTCATAATCCTTCGTGTTTGACTAAAGAAAGCCAATGGCTACTCCAAATTTATTCATTTTCTTGAGTCAAGACAGGATCAACACTCGCATTAGCTTCATCTCGCATAAAGGATGAAATCCTTGGAGTGGTCTGGATTAATGAGTGTTGGCGCACAAGTAATTTCTTGCTTAATTTTGTTGAAGCTTACTTTTCCTTCTACCGTCCATCTTAAGATTGTGTCTTTCTTGAGTATGAAGGTGATGGGCCTAACTAATCCTCGCAAAGTCGAATGAATCTCCTAACAAAGTTTATTTCAAAGACTTTCTCTAGATGCATCATGTGATTCATGCTCTGCTTTGAGAAGACAATAATGTCATCCAAGTAAACTAAGATGCAATTGTTAATATATCATTTGAAGGCAATATCCATGGCTCTTTGAAACGTTACTTTGTATCTAATAACCCAAAAGGCATTTTCTGATATGCATATGTACCCCATTTGGTTGTAAATGTTGTTTTGAATTGATCCTCTTCCTTGACCATGATTTGGTTGAAACCCGAATTTCCATCGGGCATAAAAATTTGTGCGCCACCACAATCAGAAATCTGCTCCATATAACGCATAGATAATGATCCTTCAAAATTCCTTGTTCAAATCTCTAAAATCAACGTAGAGTCTAATTTCTCCATTCTTCTTACACACCGAAACGAGATTCGTTACCCAAGTAGAGTACTTGATGGGAAATATTATCTTTACCTCAATGAGTTTGGATAGTTGCTTCCTTATGAGGGGCTATATCTTGGGATCGACCGGTCTTTGCTTTTCTCTAATGGGCTTGATAGGATCAAAATCAATGGAGTGTTAAGAAACACTTGAACAAAACCTTTGAGGTCTTCATATTCCCACAAGAAGATGTCATTCTATTATTGACACAAAAATATGAAAGAATGTTTTTCATATCGTGCATTCTTTACCAAGCAACAACTCTTTGTCGCACATAATAGTGACTAGGGTTTAGTATTCTCACTACTGTGTGCATATACTTTTCTTCACCCTTAAGCTCATCATCAGGGTTGAACATGTGCTCTAAGGTAACCAGCCCTTTAGGAAACTTGTTTGTCTTAAGTTGAATCGTTTGGTCGCAATAGTTGTTATGAAAGTCAACTTGCATGCTCAAGAAAACTTAGCTTCATTTTGGATGAACTGCACAATCTACACAACATTTTTAAACACTTGCCAACTAGTTTCATTATTTGGAATAGATGGCCTAACCACCATCTTGATGTGTTACGCATTTCCTTGGAAAAAATCCTCAACAGGTGAGAATTGTAAACTAAGGGCTGCTATCTGATCCACTCCTTTGTTAAATTTCCTTGGTACCACCTGCATATTGAGAGCTTCAAATCTGTCTAAGAGGTCCAAAACTCTATGTTTACAAGATTTCAAAAGCATATTGTTTGTTGCACACTTGTTTTTGACTTGGTGGATGACCAATTCAATGTCCCTAAAGATCTGCAATAATGTTATCTACCTCTTTTCAAAGAATTAGAAGACCATGTACCAACACCTCATATTTTGGTACATTATCGAGCATGCGAATCAGTGTAGCCTATGCGTGAAGAAGAATTTCTCATCCTTAGGAGAAATGAGAAAAACACTTGATCTCGCACCATTTATACTTTTGGAGCCATCAAAGTACAATTTCTACAATCTAAAAGTTTCATCATTTCCTCACTTGAGCGTGGTGTAGCGGTACGCTTCTTCTTCAAGGATGCAATAAGTCATGCAAGACCAATTTCAATATTTGTATCATATGGATCAAATTCATAACACTTCTTCGCCCATTCATTTAACTAAAGATCATGAATGGAAGGAATAATTGTTGCTCTTCCGTGATTAAATCTTGTTCTTGGCCTTCTTGTTCGTGCAATTAGCTTAGAGAGGGATGGATCATATGACTCAATATGATAGTAAAATATAGGCTTACCTTATATGGTAAACCTGGTACCATGCCTTGTTCTTAGTAATATATGAGACCAATCTGAAGACAAGTAGCCACCCAACTTAGCAGTAAAATCCCTCGACTGACAAATGGAAAACAATGGAGGTAAGTAAATGATTGACACATCTTGAGTTATGGTTAGGGTTCGACATGCATGGAGGATTAACTCAAGATCCTCGATGACTCCTAGAGTGGTGACTATTGAGCCATCAAGTTGTAAGACTCCTTTGACATAGGACTATAGTTAAGACCTAGGACATTAACAATTTTCTTAGGCATAATGAAGTACTAGCCCCTGAGTAAATCATATAATTATGCACAAAGTGTTTGCCTACTATTAATGACATATAAAAGGGTGGGGTTTTGACAACTTTGCTTACTTTTTTATCTCGATGCTTGAAAAATGTTGACAACATCTTGAGGTCTTTAGATAACTAGATCAGTTCCTGGGAGTTGCATCAAAGCTTCATGTAACAGTCAAGCTTAAGATGGAATGGCCAAGACATCCCACATTATGACATTTACATTTTTCTTCTTCATCCAGTCCACAATGTTGAATGGAAGGCCTAAAGACTTGTGCATTTGAGACATGAAAAATATTTTCTTGGTTACTCAAGTGCAGAGGCAGGGCCTTAGATTGCGCAGAGGCTTGACCTATCAAAGGAGGAGGGCACGACACTTCGCTGGGATGCTCGCGCGGAACCTCATGCATAAAACTTATGCAACAAAATCGTTGGGATGATGAGCATCATTTAATGCTTGTGGAGTGGCCCGGTTACGTAAATAAAGGGTCAGTGTGTCTTTGACTTTTAGTATTCTCTTCTTATACCTTGTGTTATTGGCAACTTATACACGTGGTCTATTTTAGCTATCCATATCTTGGTTGATTGCACAGATGTCCTCAACACCAAAGAACATAAGGTTGGTCTCAAGAACAACTTCTAGCACTTACTCATTTTTTGATTCTCGCACACTAGTAGAAGGCTCGTAAGTTGAAGAATTTTGAACCATGTAGGCTTGCATGTGTAAAGCATTTGCACAATTTTACTCGATTGTGGTGGCAAGTTGCAAGGAAAACCCATTCTGTCTCTTGAACCATGTTATTCTATACTGGAACTAGTGCTTTGCTTGCGCTCGACATTAGAAGCGGTTATGCAGAGGAGCTATTTATAGTGGAAGGTGTGTATTAGCATGTTAGCTATCATTTTACCGGTCTTGCCCATATCTTTGATTTGAATATTGATTTCTAAAGGGATGATGGCTTTGGTTAAATCCTTGATTAGAATTATTTCTAAAGGTTTACGCTTATTGTTTTTTTAAGGATATGACTTTATTAGACAAATTTATAATCAAGGCCTTAATTTCTTCATCCTCTTTTTGTTGTGCGAGAGAATAGGATGTGGAGGAAGTGGGATGGGAAACTTGCTCAAGAATGGGAGCAATAGAAGGCTAAGGCACTAGAGGGATTTTAGGAAACAAGGGCATAAGTGGTGTATGGGCTAACTTGCTAACTTGAATGAGACAATTTTCTGCACTAATGGCTAGAGGATAACCATCAAGGAGTTGCGCGCCACCCATCGAGTGTATCATAATTGCAATGTTAGAATTCATAGCTCTTAAGAAGTAAAGGAAAGCACCTTGAGGGGTTGGTCTTAAGAGGGCTGGAATTTTGTCCCATGTCTTCTGAAATCTGAAGTTAAAATCAGCCATGAGCTCAGTAGGAGCTCTTTTGATCATTATGAATTGTTCTAATAATGATATATTATCAAATTTCTCCTCAAACTCATCGCAAATTGTGCTATTGTTGGACCCTAAAATATTAGCTAAGTACCAAGAGAATGGACACATAGGATTGGTAGATAGAAGGGCATTCAGGGAAAATCACATAGGAAAAAGGGGTTTAAGAAGGGTTTAAGTTAAGCCGTGGTGCACACAAGAGGCAGAGCAAGGGTTTAGAATACTTAGCCATATTTGGCATCATGGAATCACTTGAGGACACAACTAGGCATGATAAGTGGATAAGGTGCCAACCTAGAACCTCGAGGTTAAGAAAAGGATATTCCATGAAGGGAATATTCCCAAGGCATCATTATAGTTAGTGGAAGGTTTGTAAAGAGGATAAGCATTTACCAATGGAGGACCACATCGAAATTTGGCACGCGATCTACTCAGAGAGAAGTCATGGCAAAGTGGACGATAATCTTATTTAAAGAGGTGATTGGGACAGAACAAAGAGAGATTGGAGACACAAAGAGAGATAGATATACAGTACAAAGTGCAAAGGGGAGAAGAGAAAGGGAAGGAGAGTAACGAAGTGCTGCAGAAATGTTAGGAAATGCTAAGGGTTTGGAGTTCATGGTGCTTAGGGTTTAAAGTACATAGTACTAGAGGGTCAGTAAGGATATGCATGGGTACCGGGATCTATAACAAGGGATATAATGGGGAAAAGTATAGTTAGGATCTCTGATTTGATAGGTTAGCAAGAGTTGAGTCTCTGTCATTTGATGTATATGGTCTGAGATGAACCTTTTGAATGTAATATGGCTACCAGAACTCTGTTAAATCAATATACATGGATCTATTTTGTACAACTTGCTTATGGGTGTAAACCATTATGTTATTTGGCTTATCTAGTTTCTTATACTTCTTACAATGTTTATTTAGCTTTTGTGATGCATTGATGTGTAGATCTGTTAGTTATATCTTCTGCCTTTTGAGTAGATGCATGTACTTTTGTTTATGCAAATAATCCTACATTAATGGCGGAACTCTCTCGCGAAGCTCACATAAAGGAGGGAGTTAGCGCCCGCGCGCACCCTCGAGTGAGTGCCTAGTGTATCTTGGATGATAGGTCAAAGGTGGTTAGGGTTAGAAAGAAGCATTGAGGGTAAAATAATGACTACAGGTATTAAGTCCATCCTAGTTGGTGATAGACGCAGGTCTTAAGCTTCTATAACATCAAGTGCTTTGAATTTGAGTGAAGATGAAAGTAGCCTTATAGCTACATCATCTTTTGTAACTAGATTAATGGAGCACATGTTTACAATGTCCCGAATGTGCTCAAGAATTTGGATAACTTGATTCTCACCAATGAAAAATGGAATACTCTTGTGGGACCACTAGTATATCATGTTACGCAACAAGAGCCAACAAATTACCACCGATGAAATTGACGAAGGGCGATTTCTCTCGCGCCATAGCTAGAAAGGGTTTGAATACCCTAGTAGAGTGCACTAAAGGTATGCCAACAAGAGGAGTAGATTACATTCTACGCGTGGAAGATGGAGGTGCGCACGTGGCAGTTATGCTACTTCTTCTTCTGGGAGACAACTATAGATATTCAAAATATTCTTCAGTTGCTACGCTCTATCTAGTGTGAATCCTTCTCATGAATAGGGTGCGCAGAATGCTTAAATCAATAGATCTGAGTATTGGGGGTCATCAAATGTGTTGAAACAAGCCTCCAAATGCTAGAAATCACTAATTCACACACCATAACTTAGTAATGATGAAATATAAGCTTTCAATGTTGGTTCTATCGAGCGTCCCAAAACTGTTGGAGCTTAAAATTTCACCTATCCCAAATCAGATGAATCGGGGCTTTAAGGCAACATGGGACTGCTCTCAAGTTGTGGGACTTTCGCTTTGAGACAAACCTTTGGAGAAGGTCGATTTTCTTTACCTATTTCTACTGCTAAAACTACTCCTAAGAAGGGAAATGCACCTATCTATACTACTCTACAGTTCTAAGGGACCAAGGTGAGAATGAGATGCGTGAATATGGAAACCTATGCTAAAGGGAGGTGATAGTATCATAAAGAGGGGGATGAACACAATAAACTTGAGAAAAAATGAAGGAAGATACGCATGGAGAGGGCAGATAAATGTGCAACAATCAAATGCATTTACATACCCAATTTCATGGAGCTCAATAAACAAAATTCATGCAAGAGATATAAAATATGCACAACACATAAACAATGTGAAAAAGGCAAGAAGATGCAATAATACTCAAACCGGGAAGAGAATAGCCATGAAATACAAATTTTATTGCTTCCAAGTGATGCACAATCAATTAAAATTGTGAGAAAGGCAAGGATCTACATGTAAATGCCTTAGATCCGAAGGCCTACAACCCAAAATGCAAAGGTATTACTCTACATAATACCCTTGCAAATCAAGAGAGTCCAAGATTTTATAATGAGCAATGCTTTACAATATATAGAAGAAGAAGGAGAGAAAAGGAAGAAGGAAGAGGGAAACTCGAATTCAAACTTCCAACCACCAATAACAAGTAATAAATGCCTACAAACGTGCTTGTAGCATTTCTACATTCACCTCCCATATTTGTTTGGCTTGTAGAAGAAGGAAAAAGCAGGATCTTGTCGAATCTGGATGGTTGAGTCAACTAGATGTGTGCATTAATGGCATGAGACACATTTACATTTTTTCCACCTACCAAATCCCACCAAAATATGGTTTTGAATAAGATATACTATATCCCACATCGGTAGCTTTCCAAAATTCCCAAGAGTGCATGAATCGAGCTCAGAGCAAAATATATGGCAATTTAAAATCTACAATGTAAACTGAACACACAAGACACATGACGCGCTTTGATTGGTTGAAAGACTCATATGACTGCTCTATTGGTTTTTTCTTTTACGCCACATGTCACACATTCATTTGATGTGAGGATTCAACATGCAATTGGCATGTTCTGATAGGTTGTGTGTTGCACACTTCATTTGACAAGTTGACACATGATGATTGATGACTGGTGTAGAGGAATGCAACATGTGTGCAAGAGGCATGAGAGGAAAGAAAGCAGAGGTATGTGAGAAAGCATGCAAAGGGTGCATGAGGAGTGGGAAGAAAAGGTCATATCTACAAAGGTATGCAAGTAGGCGTAGATACTGATCAAATGAGCACATGACGACAGGAAGGAAGAGGTACGCAGATAAAACATGAACGTGCAAAAGGCAAGCACAAAGGTATGATACACAAAGGAATAATGTGAAAGGGGAATGAGTGCAAACAAGGAGGTGTGTTAGACTCAGGAAGAAGAGGCGTACACAAAAACATGTCAGGGACTTAGCCAAAATGGAGGGCAAGCCAAAATATGTGCGCGAGAAGGTGCACAAAACTTTTGGAATGAACGCGGGTGCACAAGGATTGTGTGCTAAATAAGGAATATGGGAGTGCATAGAAGGAAACATGAAAAGGAAAATTCAAGGGAAGGCAGGAAGGGTGTGCAACAATGAGCACAAAGAACTACAACCAAGCAAAAAGTGTCAAGGTATAAAACCAAGGGTATGCACAACCTATAAACTTGTTGTCAAAGCTAGAATGAGACTATAAGTTGTCTAAATAACCAAGGTGGTTATTTTTTGCAATGAGCCCTCAGTGGACCGGTAAGAGGTACAGTGCCAAGTATTTTTGTTGCGTGTAAGGATCTCAGAGAAAGTATGCATTTACAATTAGGGAACAAGTGAACGCGCATGTGTATATGGAAAAGATAATGACATACAAAGTATTTGTCTAACATGAAAACAAAGTGTACATGTAACTAGTAAAAGCAAACAAGAGTATGTGCATCCAAGATATGTAATATGTTGTGAGTGTGAATGGAATGGAATGTAAAGTGAATGTGATAGGAGTAGTGTGCCCCCGAGCGAATGTGTATGAATATGAGATGAGGTTCATTTATAAAAGACCCTTGATAGTCAAGAATGAACCATAGAACAACAATGCTTTGGTTTAAATTATGAGCTAAATAGATGGATTGATGAATCATAAAGCGTAAACAAGCAGGTGAGTGTGATGAGGTTTAGTTCAAATTTAGATCCTCAATGATTGAGTATGAACCATGGAATTAGAGTGTGTCATAGGGTAGTGTAATGTGTGAGAATGTGATGCTAAAGAGATATGTCATGAATGCACAGAGTACGAAGTGTGTTGTGTGTATGATGCAAGGTTCATGGATGCAATATGCCCTCAATAGTCAAGTGTGAACCTTAGCACGAGAGTGCATCATGGGGTAATGATGATACGAGAGGTGTATCAATGCATGTATGATGACTGAGAGAGACTAAATGTGAAGCACAAAGTGTAAGAGCAGAAATCTGAGACACCCGATAATGTTAAGAGTGGGGAAGTAAGCATGATGTGCACCAAGTGTGCCAATGATGGAGATCTATGTGGTGACGTGAGAAATACCATGTCATTGTAAGAGAGCATTATCTGTGTCATGAGAATCAAGAGAGTCAGTACAATGGTAGGCAGAAGCAACAGTAGGACCATGCAATGGTGGAGGAATTTGAAATGTGTATAAGCCATCAATGTAAGGAGTAGTTTGCTTGACAAAAGTGATTGGACGTTGAAGCAGATGTTGCGAAGGGATTTTGAACAACGGAAGTCAAAAGAGGCCTTATAGAATTTTTTGGTCTTGCTTAGTGAATGGTTGCGTATTTGGGATTGATGGCACCGTAGAAGATGGAGGAAATGAGGATGGACTTATTTTGAAAGATGGTGGCATAGTATGACTTGGTAATGATGTAGAAGACTTGAGAGGAGGAGGAGTGAGACTGATTTCGAGAGACGGTTGCTTAGTTGGAATCAATCAGCATAGGTGGTGATTGATTGATCAAGAAGGAACATTAGAAGTGATGGCCTCATGCTTATTTTTCATAGAAAGAGCATATTTAGGATCCCATTTGGATGTAGCATTTAGAGATGGGCATGCAATAGAATGTTGTGCAACAAAAGAGATAAAACCCTAACGCTCAAGGTGCTTGATTCTTCGTTGTAAAGCATGACAATTATTGTCATCATGTCCATTGATTTGATGATAAGCGCAAAATGGGAGACCTAGATATTGACCAGCCGATAAGGAGGATATCAATGAGTAGGTGGAAAATTGATCAATTGATGATTAAGGAGCTCAGGAAGAATGTCATGTTGCTTAGCATTGTGATCAAACTTGAGAGGTTCTGGTAGTGGTAAGACTTGAGGTTCACTGATATGAGCACATGTAGAAGACATAGAAGTAGGATGAGAAGAATGAGATGTAGAAGAAGAAGAATGAGCATGGGCTTGAGAAGCATCCTTGAGATGTTGAATTTCAGATTTTAGAGATGTAATCGTTGATTCCATAGCCTAAATTTTGTCTTGAAATAAAGAATGCAAGGCTTGAATTGACTCTAAGATGGGTTGATTGGATGGAGGATCATGAAGGTTGGGGTCGTCGAAGAGACGATCAAAAATGGTGCTTACTTGAGCGGGTGACATATATTTAGGGAGAAACATGGTGTCTAGGGATTTTTGAAGAACCTCTTTGCAAGGTGAATGCATTTAAATTAATTAAGAAAAAGAGATTTGAAGAACCTTAGGAGTTGGTATTAGCTCATTTTGACTTTGCAAAATTACAACATGAAAATTTAATTTTTTTTACAAAGTGTCATTTCTCATGATTTATCACCTTTGTCACGATCGTTTTATTCTCCCGATTGTTTTGGCCTTCGTTTCATCCATTTTGGGTAAGAAATTCTCCTGCCATGTCGCAAACCGTGTTTAAAATTAATTAATTAATTTCTTACCCTTTTATTTAATAAAATTGATTTTATTAAATTTTGGGGTTTTTAATTAAATAAATATTAATTTAATCTTCATTAAAATTGATCGACAAATTTGGAAGAATTTTTCTCGCTTCCCCATTACCATGGGCAATTAAAATTCCTTCTCTAATTGTTAAGAATGCCAAATTGGCTTTCCGCTCCCGATTTTCCCTTTCCTAGCAAAGTTTTCATTTTCCCCCGCTTGTTGGAAATTCTCTTGTTGATTGTCAACCCAATCGGATGTCAAATGGAAAATATCTCCCATTTTCCCATGTGGGGAAATGGATGGGAATTGCTAGCCAACTTTGTCATTGTCACGGGCAAATGGTTAACTTCTTCCCATATTCCCTGGCAATTATTGCCCACTACCCGGAGAAAGAGGAAATTGGTTATTCAACGGGAAGAAAGAAGAAACGGAGTTACGAGAAAGCTTCTTGAATCCTCGTAACTTTCTTCCGTGAAACTCTATGGAAAAATTCATGTGAAAGTAATGAAGAAGCTTTGAGCTCTTTATTTCCAACTTCTTATTATTATTTCCAACTTATTACTTTCCCTGTGTAGAGATGTTTTCCAAGAAAGATTTTTCCAAAGATTCATAGCACATTCTTCACAGACATTGATTCTCTACGCATTCCAAGAGATCTACAAGCAGCTCTATCAGTTGTTCTCGCAAGGGAGGTAGTAGGCCAAATCCGTAATACGAAGCACGCAGGTTTTGAGAAGAAAAATAGAAATAAATCTCTCATGCATTGGTCAAAGGAAACTCCACAAAGCTCAAGCCATAGTCCAAGAGGCAACAATTATTTCTACCCATGCACATGACAGTCAAGGCTTTCACCATGCATTACTAGAGGTAAGATTGAGAACAAAATCCATGCCAAAGACCAACAAGCCACACATTTTGGAGAATAGGTTATCCACACGTTTTGAAAGAAAGCTTGTCCTCACGTAGTCAGTAGTCCAAAACCAAGTTCACACATTTGAAAGGAGGACTGCGCATTTCCATGTAGTTCTTTGATGCACCAATCAAAGAGCATTCCATGTATTGGAAAAGATAAGGTAATAAATTCCATGCATTTGCACGGGTAATACGCCCACATGGATCCACATATCACCCAAAACTTGCATTCAAAACTTGCCCACGCATGCAAAGATATTCCACGCCAGGAATAAAGAAGAAACCAAGCCATTGTTCACACATTTGATCTTGGAGAGCCCACACACCTGTCAAGAGGAAAAGCTACGCCTAGGAGAAGGAACACACAGCTGTCCATACATGCCAAAGAAGAAGATCCACACGCATTGGCTGAGCACGTTTCAACACAAGAGGTAATAAATTTCCACACATTTACGGTGTCAAAGCCAATCAACATTATCAGGGAGAAGGAATTAAAATGCATTCACATTTGTCCACGCATTTGCAAAGGATAAAACATATGCCACGCTAAGGAAGAAGCTACGCACGCTTATTTTACACTCAATGTACCAATGTAGGTAAATGAAAACTGTCCACACAAGTTTTAAAAATAGAAGGCACTCCAAAGGCAACCCACACACTCCTCCAAAAGTAGTTCCATTCATAGGCAAAGAAATAGCTAATAGTTGCAAAAATACAAATGAGAAAATAAGAGTCCACGCTTTCGGTAGAAATGAACTGTAAATGCATTGGTGGAGAGCAAAAAATCCATACACAGTAAAGGTAATAAACACAAGCAAAGGTAATAAACACCATGCATTTGTAAGTTCAAAGTCAATCCACACAGCCACAAATAGTTGTCAAACTACTTCTACACTAAAGCTAGAGGTAGAAAGAGATAGTCCACGCTACACACATCAGCCAAGGCAATACACAAAGGTGAAAGGAAGCAATAGTTCACGCGAGGAAGAAAATAACTATACACAATTATCCAAAACAAAAGCCACACAATTACAAGAAGAGGAGGATTGTGCGTGAAGATAAATCAAGTCAACCATTTGACAAAATATCAAACAAGATGTATATCGCAAAAAAAAAAAAATTAATGAAGAAAACAATAGATGCGGAACGAAGGTTGCGCAGGTTGTATTTGTCAAAGTAGTCAACTTTGGAGCTTGATATCTCGAAGTAGGGTGATTCTCATGAAAAACCAATCATTGCCCACAATTTTTCTCATGTTAAGGTGCTTCTATACTCATTTGAAAATGCACAACACCTCATTTGATATTTTTCACGAACCCAAATAAAACGTAGTTCGTTTGAATTTTGTTGCGCATACAGTTTCAGCTTGTCAGAAGACCTACTTTGAGAATCCGTATTTCGGGCCTGAGTGATTTTCAAGAAGAATGGTTTATTTCTTTGGATTCTCCCCACCTTTGTGTACTCCTTTTCCAAGTTAAAAATGCACAACACCTCATTTGATATTTTTCACAAAGCCAAATAAAACATAGTTTGTTTGATTTTGTTGCGCGCGTAGTTTTTAACTTGTCAAGGGACTCACTTTGAGAGTTGATATTTTGAACTCGGATGATCGTCAAGAGAAAAGGATTGGTTATTTGGATTCTCCCCAACTTCATGTGCTCCTTGCCAATTTGTAGATTCCCAGGGTGATGTTTGGTATTTTTCCCAGGCTAAAATCAAACGAGATTTTCACAGTTTCACACCTGCATTTTCCTGACAGTTTCAGAGAAGTCATCTTTGACCTTTAATATTTGATTGAAGAATTTGATTTCGAAAAAAAAAACCCTTTGACACACAGACTTTTGGTACCTTAATATGCTCCCTTATCCAGTGAGAGCTTCTTAGAACAAGATTTGCTATTTTTCCCAGGGTAGTTTTAGAGGCAATTTATTCAGTTTTGAAGTCTCGCAAATACAGCTCAAGTTTATGTCACGTCTTCACAATCATGTCATCTTCAAACAAATTTTTGTTTTGGTATGATTTCTAAGGCATTCTACCCACCTTAACAGTCCATTCAGGGTATGAGAACATCATTGATACCAACTTGGGACACGTCGACATAAGTTGGTTCCATGATCGCTTATCACTCGAAGGCGTGTCGAATTTTCTTGACATTTGTTCCAAAGTGGTATCTCATGTGTGATAGCCTTCCCAAAGTTGTCTCAGACGAGAGTCCTAAATTGGTCATCACTTACGCAGAGCACTACGACACCTGCACAACGTGGCAATTCAACTCCAACAACTCCGAAGCGGAAGTGACCTCGACTTGTGAGCTCTCAGTCTCATCTCCACGGCACCGACACTTCTCGATAGTACCAATGGGTCACCTCTGACTTCCTCATTATGTGGTATAGGTCGTAGCTATTGGCAAAGGTCTCTTCGGAGTCAAAATCCATGGTTATCGGCAAAGATCAATAATGGGAGAAGCGTGTTTACATCAATTGTTTTCACTTGATCATCAGTAGTAGATCTATTCATCGATGCACCAATACTAATGACAAGTGCGGTTGTGCGGATCATCAAGCAAGGTCACATCATTTAAGCATGTCTCTATCAACTCTCCGTTAGCGCAAAGAAACGCGATACTTCATCGACTTACTTAAAGTTGGAGATATGAATAGTAGTATGTGACTAGGACCTAGAAATGTACCCAAAGTGCATGATTTAATGTTTACACCACCCATGACCAAGGGCGCTTACTGCTTACTTTCTCATATCAACATAGTTTTTAGCAGTTCATAGAGTAGTTTTCACAATATATGCACATTCCTCCAGCAATCAAAATGCATTCTATCTTCTTTTTCTACTTGGATCGAACTGGAACAACACGGGACAAAGCAACATCACACCATCTGCAAAGGGTGCATAAATTCAGAAGCAAACGATCATGGATGAAGAATAACACTAGACCTTTCTCCCAACACTCTTATGTCGTGGCATGAGATCGCCTTAAAAACTTCCTCTTCTACAACATTTTCAAGACATTTTCTATCTTGTTCACTCGTCACGGAACAAGTGCACACTTTCCTTTTACTACTTTTTCACATCTTTACATGTTTTTAAAAAGTTTTCATAACACATGACTTTGACTACTATTTCGCTCTTCTTTTCCATGTCCATCTTTCTTGAATTGGATGATCGCGAGCGAATTAGAATGACAACACTTTGGGATGGTGACAAAGACGAAAGACATAACTTCAGAAGTGAATTACAATGTCGACTCTTAGAGATATTCTCAATGTCAAAAGATCGGATCTGAATTTTAACAAGCCAAGGTGGCGTAATGACTACAATCTCGCGACAAATGAATAATTCACCATGGAAAGGTATTTGGAGCATGTGGAGAATTATGTGTAATTGTGAATGCAAATGTGAATAAAGAAAAATTGCTCACATCAAGATGTTGCTCAAACGGAGAGGTGGATGAATTGCTCAATTTTCAAGCTTGACTCTCTTGTCATCTGGAGGATTACGGAGCACGGTCAATGAGTTCATTCTCGTACAACCAGGATATGCAGACTCTTGGTTCAAAGGGATAAGGCACCGATCCTAGGTGGTGCGTTGTTGAAATGGACGTTTATGTGTGTGTCCAAGTCATCTAAGTGGGGTCCACATGTACCCATTTCCCTTTATTTATCTACTTTTCCTAAAGTGACTTTCAAATTGTCATAAGATGATGTTTACTTATTCAAATTAGTTGAAAAAGTCAAATTCACTTAGGGTGCCCTAATTTAATGTTCATTTAAACCCTAACTACCTTGTAACCAACTTTTGGGTTATAAAGGAAATTAAGGGTGCATTTGTAAGGTGACTTCAAGAGATGAGAAGAAAATATTTTTGTGTGCGAGCTTTGATTCAAGAAAAATTGTGTTCTTTTGTGAAGACATTTTGGAGTTAATGAAATATGAACTTTGTGTCCCATTCATTATCTCTCGTAGAATTTGATGTTCTTATGTTTATTAGATGTTAGTGTTGAAGTATTACATGCAAATATTGTCTTGGATCTTATTGTCAACGTTATTAATCTATTGTTCTTGTTCACAAAGTGATCAAACTCGATATTTACTTGTTCATGTGTGTTCCCTTTACTTATTCTTGTTTAGCTAATTGGAACTCTGCTTTATTTCGCTTAGTTATTCATTTTTCTCCTCTATGTGATATTAGGCTTTGTTTTTACCTAACTATTGCATGTTTCTTCCATTAATTCCTTTTTATTTTTTTCCTTCATTCCATTCCATCTCCTCATCCACTTTTATTTCTATTTGATGTTCCAAAACACCCCCACATACAATTTTGAATGTATAGATGTATGTAACGCCCACAAAATCCCACATAAAACCTAGGACAAAATGAAGGTTAAATTAGAAAAATTACGGAATATTTTTTTTTATAAATTTGGTTACAATGTTTATCTTAACTCTCGGTTGACCAACTATCGTTTAAATTAATAATTAAATTATATTATTCCATTTCCAATTTGGTTTAAAAGTCCTCATTTCTATAATCCTCGTTTAGTTTAATAACTTGGTTCAAAAGTCATTTAATAATTTATTCATTTAGGGCTAAGTTTATTTCACCCTCCCATTGATTAAACACAATTTAATTTAAATTCCTATAATAAGCATTGCCTAAATACTAAGGGTAAATTTGACTTAATTAATTTACAAAGGTCATGGGATTTTATTTTTAAGAGCTACTAATTAAACACTATGGATAACAATTTAAAGTTAACTTCTACATTGCTTAAGTGGCCCCATTCAAACTTGACCCATGCATCAGTGAATGATGATTTCATCTAACCCCCACCTAACTTTTGTAGGGAAGAATATTGGCCATAAGATGGATTAAATTTAGGCCATTGGATCTAAAGAATTTTAAATTAACCCTAAACATCTCTATGGTGGCTTTTATTCTCTCATTTGGCTTATTTCTTCATTTCTATTTTCGTATGGTTTAAGGAAAGAGAGGAAGCCATGGAAGAGAAAAAAATGGAGCTTAGTGTGGAAGCTCCCACCGCATTTTATTTTTCTTGTTTGTTAATTCTATTCTACCCTCTGCTAGGTTTTGTTTGTAATTCATTATTTGTTATTTATCTATTTCAATGTAAATACCCATTTGGGTATATGTGCATTTGCCCCGCTTGATCTAATCTGTTTTTTTTGTGATATATACACTTAACGATGAGTATATATTTCCTTATATGTGTGTGTGTGTACAAATTTAGTAAAGTAATAAAATTTGAAATTTTATTTATTAAAAAAATCTGATATACAAATCTACACGCACGCACGCACACACACAGCACACGCACACACACACACACATACCTCATATTAGAAAAGTTGTGGATTAACATTGTTTACACACCACCAAATAACAATGAAGGAGGATTTGGTTTATATTTGTTTAAAGGTTTGTGGGCCACCCCAACCCATAGCTCCCTCCCGTAACTCACTATCCATCTAAAAGCACATGGGCCGATCGGCCATTAGAACACACAACGACTACTTAGCCACTCAACAAACAATGCAATGTTTCTTTTTAAATTTTGTTTATTATTAAACACATTACATATATATATATATATATATATATATATATATATATACACATACATATATATACATATATATATATACATACATATATACATACATATATATACATACATATATATGTATACATATATATATATATATATATACATGTATGTATATATATATATATATATATACATATATATATATATATATATATACATACATATATATACATATATATATATACATACATGTATATATATATATATACATATATGTATATATATATGTATGTATATATATGTATATATATATATATATATATGTATGTATACATATATATATATACATATATATATATATATACATATATGTATACATATATATATACATATATGTATACATATATGTATATATATATATATACATATATGTATATATATATATATATATATGTATATATATATATGTGTATATATACACATATATATATATATATATATATATATATACATATATATATATATGTATATATACACATATATATGTATATATATATATACACATATATATATATATATATATACATATATATATGTATATATATATATATATATATATATATATATATGTATGTATATATACATATATATATATATACATATATATATATATACATATATATATGTATATATATATATATATATATACATATATATATATATATATATATATATATGTATATATATGTATATATATATATATATATATATATATATATATATATATGTATGTATACCCTTCTTTTTAAATGAATTTAATAAATAGTCTATAAGGTATTTGGTGAAACTTAAATAAATCAAGGCTTTAAAAAAACATACATAGGTACATTCTCTTTTTTATTCAAGTAAGATGTGAATATTAAGCAACTATTTAAGTTTCTCATTCAACCTACCTAACGAGTGAGTAAGAGATTTTCAACCATATACTTTCTTTCTAGAAATGCAACTATAGATTAAATCTTTCAATATACCTTTCATTCAATAAAACAAGGGTAATTATTTATTTTCCTCTTTCAACTATTAAATGACAACCATTTCACATAGAATGCATTTCAACAAAATTATCATTTCTTTTACAATGAACCCTATCACAATTTGGAAATAATGAAATAACTTCAATTAAGAGAGATGCATTTTCATTTCACTTATTTCAAAATTTCCACTTCACCAAAACAATGTAAAACTTGGTAATTTCCTTTCACAAAACTAACACATTTGAAAATATAAATTTCTCATACAAACACTCTTAGAAGAGTTTACAAATTATAGGGATTTCCAAGTACAAATACAACTTTCTTTCGAATAAGTCCATCTCCCACACCCAACTTAAGGCATACTACCCAACCACACAAAAACACATTCACAAAACTCATACTATATTAAACAAACACCATTTTCACATTTACAAACCTAAATAAGAAAAATACAAGGATGGAGATCCTACCTCTCCATCAAGCTTCCAAGAAAACTTCACTCCACAAGTCTTTGACACCTCCAAGCCAAGAAAATTCCCAAAAGCAACTCCAACAAGCTCCCAATTTAAAAAATGCAAAAGGAAGAAAATGAACAAGTAACCCCCATTCCATCAAATTCCATCAATAAATAGAAATGGAATGTGAGGATGATGAGGTGGATCCATGTAGGATTTCACTTCATCATTCCTTCATTCCCACACTCCATCAAAACACCATGCCCAAGATAATAAATGGACATGTAAGACCGTGATAACCCAAAAGACACTCAGACATACACACCATCCATCTAAGGACAAAATTAATTCAGGTAAGTAGGAAAGTGCAATTATTTTCACTCTTTTATACTCCAAAAGGGATAAATAAGGTAAAAATAAACTCCCCAACCCATAGGTAGGGTTGTTCAAGAAAGGCCTCCCAAGTCAAAATCCGAATTTTGAAGTTGGGGTGGAGTACATCACACACAAACCAACATAAATCTCACTTACATTCACAAGATTTCAAGGACCATCTACCCTCATAACTATCTAATTGTCACATCTCAATTTTAGTTAACAAATTAAGTAGGATTAGCTTAATTAAGACACATTATTAATTGCTAATAAAGTGACTACAATTTCCAATAATTAAAACATAACACAAAAATTAAAACACACACAAAATTAAAAGAAGATAACATTACCCCCATGGCCACACATGTGAGGTCACCCCCATGGGAAACCTCCTAACTAGGCATGCAACAACAACACAACATAATATTACACAAGTTGTCAAATTTTTACCATGTTGCTCAACACCCAACATCCTTCCATGGTTAGTCCCCTATCCCCTTTCAATGTATGTGATAAAATGTCCTGCAACACAAACAAAATACCTCTCCTCGGCCTTCCTCGACCGTATTAACAACAAAGAAGACAATATACATATAAAATCAATAATCATCATTCGAATTTAGCAATTCTATCATCTAGCATCATTCAATTAAATCAATTTTGACATCCATAAAAAAACATAATTTTACTCAAAACATCCAACATATGTTATGCATCCAAATTACGACATGTTAGTATAAAAATCATAATATCGCAAATCAACATATATATAATTGTCTATCATCACCATCTAGTTCATCATAATAAAAATATAAATCACATAATGTCAATAGTCCAAATATCTCGCATAGTCTATCATCTACTAATCAAAATATAATACTAAAATATCTAAGTATGAGTCTAACAATAATAACATCAAAATGA
This sequence comes from Taxus wallichiana var. yunnanensis, assembly GCA_018340775.1. Taxonomy (NCBI): domain Eukaryota; kingdom Viridiplantae; phylum Streptophyta; class Pinopsida; order Cupressales; family Taxaceae; genus Taxus; species Taxus wallichiana. Next base: position 745,899,007 of record CM031234.1, read on the forward strand.
AATAGTGTCGAAGAGGAGTGGGCACTACAATGTAAATATAGTTTTGGTTTTCAATAAAGGCAAATTTCACCTTCATTAAGGAGGGACTTTGTTCCTTACATGTTGCATGTCATTTACATGCGTGCAAATCTATATGTTAACATGAGCCATGATAGAAAAGATGATGTGCCAAAGAAGGATCCGAATGATCGATCATAAGTGGGGTTCACAAAATGATTTAACAAAAATTGTAATTTGTAAAACCCTAATTGAAGAGTCACATGTGATAAATAAAACACTAAAGTATATATCCGATACAACTAATAAGCTAGATAAAAATGAAACCCTAGGTACAAGAAAGAGGATAAAAGACTTACTTGATTTCACAATCGATCTTGAAGTATGCTAAGATGGAAAACTGGTAAATAAGAGGAGGATACTGTCGCAATTGAACACAAAAAATATTGGAGTTGTTGGATATGCCTCGACCGAGGTGCTTGGATTGGGTCAAGGGTGCCTAAGCATTGCATGGACCTATGTTGGGTGCCCGTGACTACGAAAATTATCGGAAACTAATTCTTCTTGTGTCACAAGATGGTCGCTAACCTTAGTTATTGGTCACATGTATGTCGCTAGATGATCGCAGAGTTTCACGTAACTGCAAAATTAAATATATCTTGCAAAACCCCAAAACACATCAAATCCTAAAAATAAAGATGCAAATGGGGATTCAAACTGACCTCGATGGTCACCCGACAAAGTGAACTTATGTTTGAGCACTGCACTACATTTCAGACTCCGTGTATTTCTTGTGTGTGTGTGTAAAAATCATGCCTTAGGAAGCTCTTATGCAAGATGCACTTGATAACGAGAAATAACTAGATGTACCAATGTAAGTAGATGTGTGGATGACAAAATAAACTTCCCCTCCTATGCGTGTATGCAGAAAATGCAGTCCCTTGTCCCTTGAGTGAGTGCTAGATGGATTATTTGATGCTCTTAGAATGCCTTTGAATGCAATCTTAGATGGTGATTGTAGATGCTTAGAGATTGGTCCTTTATTATGGTCATATGGCTTTGTATTTATATGATTCCCTTGTTTTAATTTCATATTTGGTAACCGAAAGGCCAACCCATAAGAAAACAAGATGCCCAAAAGATAAAAGAGGCCCAAAAGAAGCGAGTAAGATAAAAAGAGGTCAGGGCACCGAGAGGGGATGAGGGTGTCTGGGCATTGGTGTCCAGAGTCAATAAAGATGAAGCAATGACAATCAAACTGGGTTCTGGGTTGTGCGTGACCATAGAGGAAACTAAAAAGACAAAAAAGAGGCCATATATAGATGTTAATTACTAGTTTTCTTGATGTGGAATCATATGAATAATAGTATGTGATTAGGACCTAGAAATGTACCCAAGTTCGTGATTTTGTGTCTACACTACATGCGGGTGAGCAAGAAAAACAATCGCCAATTGATATGGAGGTTGAGGATGGCATTTTTACGTCTTCCATGGCTTCCACATATGTCACCCATGTTGCTACCGATATGCACCCCCCGCTTCTAATTCTCGACCTCGCTAATTTTCCTATAGGCTCTATCTTCGTGGTTCAATATTTCCCTTTGTGTTATACTTCTCATGAGATACACATGTGTCTCGCTTTCGACTCAAATTGTTTCTCCTTCAACATCCCCTATTAAATTCCCAAAACACTTTGTCTTAGCAGCTTAATGATTTTCCCTTTAGGTTTGGGAGAAATACACCCCTAACTACAAGAGAAGAGTGCCTCGAGTTGTTGCATCCCTCGAAGTCTCTACAACACCCACCAAACAACAACCTATTACATCATTGCTGCTAACTTCACAACAAACAAGTAATTTCAACACTTGACCCAAAAACTATCTAGAATCAACTGGATCTAATTCCTAAAGATAGTGAAGCAACTCCATCTCCTCCATCTAAAGAGCCTGACAATATCCTAGATGAGGACGAGAACCTACTGGTTGGCAAGCGTTGATGATATCAACTAGTCATAATCTTGTAATCTCCCAACGATCTAAGGTGAATGAAAAAATTGGCAATGGTGGGAACAATTTAAAGATGAAATCTTCTATCACATGTGAAGGGTCATATAGTAGCCTACGGGGAAGGAGGAGATGCCGATGTGAAATCCTTTATGGTATCAACTGATTGCTTGTATTCATTGAGCTTCGCATGGATTAATGGGGTTCGAGAAACTCTCCGATCCCTATGAGGCTGAAATTATTTTACAAGTGAAGCAAAACTTCAAGGATCCCAATAATGCATTGAGCAACCGAAAAGACAACATTGATTGTTCATTGTTCATGAGATGACCGGTAAAATCTAGGAAAAACAATGCAAACGGAAATTTTATTCTCGAGAAGATCTCACAAAATTTGACACTTCCAGCCAGAGGCATCTTCAAAGGTGGACGCCTTCCAACGAATAATGAAAAAGAATGTTATAAAATTTTCATCATTATGTCGAATAATTGTTAAAATATCTCCACCTTTAAATTTATTGCAATAAATATTTTAAATTTGTTTTTAATATATTTTTAGTGAATAAAAGACATTGGCATTCTTGCAAAGTATTAACACTATTTCACCAAATATAGTCAATAGAGGTCCGATTTCATCACTCACCTTTGTTAGTATGCTACCCGCCAATATAGTATGTCAATAGAGGTGACACCACAACCTTTGTCTTTAATTTTGGTGATGCCATTGGAAGAGGCGATGAAGATGCACATGGTTAGTTTTGCGGGCTCAATACACTTTGGAATTGCTTATATGACTCCAAAATCCACATTCATAAAAAATTCCACCTAGACTAGCTAGCTCAATCTGTTGTAATATATTATAATCCTTGTGCCAACAGGATGAAGCCGCATTGGAGGCGGCCCTCTTTGTAACATAATGGTCGATTGGTTACAAGATACATATGTTTGTTTCCTTGCTACTCGAGGTCACATATCATCTTCAATGCATCTTGAAATTGTTTCAAGGGCTCTATAAATCTTACTTGCCTTATTACCCATGTCAACCATACCTTTTTACTACATCTTGACATTGCTTGAATGAATTTACAGATTCTCATATTTTAATTATCGACATAACATTACACCTTCTTTAATGCACATGCTAGTTTAATATTTGAGTTGTTGTTCAAATATTAAAAAGAGTAGGAAGGTCTCGAGCCAACCAAACCCAACATATCCCATTCCTATTGTAAAATGCATCTATACCTTATTAGAAACACAACAAATAGGACAATAGAATTGCAACTAACAATCACACCTAGTTGGTGCAATGGAGACGTCGAAATGCAGGTGTAAAAGAAGTTAATGTTGAAGTGGTGATGACATCTAGATGTCACATAAAGACGTGATCAGGGGAAGGTGTGCTTAGAATCGAGTTGGCACGAGACATGGTGTTGTTGTGTACAACCCACGCTTTGAATGATGGATCCTATGTGAAAGCTCTCGGTGTGGTCTTTGCTTGCAATGAAGCTAGTCATGAGGCGATATTAGCTACATGAGATGTTGGATGATCAAATTGTCATGAATGCACTTTGGAATAAAGAGAGAATTATAGATTCGGTTCTGATGTTGACATAAGGAAAGGGATATGTTGGACATCGTAACACTAAGTGTCGCAATGGAGAGAACAATAAGAGGGAAGGAAAAATTTAAAGTTAAAGGAGTGAAATTGAAATATTTTAGAATGACAAGAGGTGATGAAGGTGTAGGGACACTATTAGAGGGAATACAGGTGTAATACCTAATTTTAATTTTAAAATAAAATAAAATATACTAGTAATGAACTATGGAAATGGGTGACTTTAATTTTAAAACAATATTCAATGGTTGATATATATGTTTAAGTTGTTAAACTTGAATTCAAAATAAAGTTGAATGTCCTTAACTTTTATCACCTAAAGAAATTGTTGGAGATTGTGGAGGTCAACCAAAGTATTTGTTACAAGCAAGTGGGTGGAGGAATGGAAAACATTTTTTTTCTTGAGGAGGCAAAGAGGCATTTTTCTTAATCTTAGAAGTTCTTAATCCTAAAGATTTGCATTTGTATTTTTTATGTTGAGTAAAAGGGTCCAAAACTTGATCTCAAAAGGATTTGTGGTAGGAAATAATATGCAAGGTAACCAAAATGGAGAAGTTACGCATGATGTTGAGTGTAAGAAGTTCCTATAGACATGGGTATTTCATTAACAGGAGGAAGTTGACCCAAGTGCCAATGAGAACGATGGAGCACCTACCAAAACATCATTTTTTGTTTGTGGAAAGCCTCCCTTAGTCGCTAATCAATAAGGGACATCGAATTTGGTCATATGAATCTCATGTCATCAATGAGAATGTACCTCGTGTGTTGTAAAGATAGATGGAAATAAGGGCGTGACTAACCCTTGAGTGGTTTCATATCCTTTATGGCTACACACAAACATTCACAAATGTGAATGCGGAACACGTGTCTAAGTGAGAAACAACGATGAGGTTATCAATTGAATAAAGATTATAATGTTTTAAAACCCGAAAAGGCATTCTAGGGGGCGTTTGGGTATCTATTCTTCCATAACATGACTAAACCCACTATTAAACCATCCTTCAATAAATTTCTACGTTGCCTCTCTCTTGATCATTGTGTTCTCATCTTTTTTTTGGCATTAAACATCTTTAAACTAACATTTTGCTATTAGTTTGAAGTCCTCACAACCATCTACTACAAATGAAAATTTCTCACATTGTTGTGTTATTAGGGGTTAAATTTGACATGACTACCCATGCCTCAAAAAAATTGTAGGTGATGGTAATTGTTAAATAGTAGTTAGGTAAAAATTACAAAATAGTGTTATAAATATATACTAATAATAAAACATATACAAGAATAATCTTTATTTGTCCAACTTTTAAAATATATTTTTGTATAATTATATAATTTATATACAAATCTATATTAAAAATGATGGTCATAATTTTTAAATATCCAAGTCATATGCGAGTCCGAATTTCAAATTATAGATGTCTCACAAATCAAAATTTATTGATGTCTTAACTCTATGGGAGGGCAAGTAGTTTTCCAACAAATTCATGGTAATGATAAATGCAAGGCAATGACAAAGACTTTGAAAAAACTTGGAATGACTAAAGAAAACAAAAAGGTTTATGAAAGCACTATTCGGTATAAAAAGTAAAGTTATGTGAACACAAGAAGAAAATAATTAATTTACCTTGGAAAACATAACCCCAAAAGTTTTTGGAGGGGGTTACACCAAAAAATAAAGCAAATAGAGAACAATATTACTTGACACACAACAGCTTATAGTATGCCAAGCTACTATATGAAAGAGTTTGAGGTAAACCTCCTGGTCATCAACACAATAATTAAGCTTTTTTCTATGAAGGATATCCCTCAAGGCATCAAGAATCTTACAGGGGGTAAGACACAAGACATTGACGGGCTGCACACTAAATATTTAAAGTGGCGCTTGGAAACCATCACACCACATATTAAACACACATGTAATGATATCATTCAAAAAGGCTTTCCGGTAGACTAGACGACTAGTGTCATTATACCTCTTTATAAAAGTGGGGACATCAATAATCCGTCCAATTATCGGACCATCATGGTGAGTCCCCTTCTTGGAAAACTATTTGGTAACATGGTAGAGCACAAAATCAACAACTGGATAGAAAAAGAGGGTAAAAGAGAAAAAGGACAAACATGTTTTAGGTTGAAACACTCCATTATTGATCATTGCATTACTCTTAGACACTTGGTGGAAAAAATATGGGATAATCGGGAGAGGAAACTTTATTGTTTTGTTGACTTCAAGAAATCATTTGAAATGGTCCCTAGAGGTAAACTTCGGGAAATAATGAAGGAGCTTGGTATTCTAGATGACTATAGAGCAACAATTCATAGGCTTTATGAGTAAGTGAGGGCCAAAATCGAAAAAGCGAGGATATGTCGAATGCTTTGGAAGTGACATTGGAGTCAAACAAAGTTGCCATTTATCTCCAACCTTGTTTGGTCTCAACATTGATAAATTAGAGGAGTGGCTTGTGGAGGGGTCATCCATCTAGCTAGTTATGTTGTTGTAACGCCCACAAAATTTCACACATGAAACCCAAAACAAAACATAAGTTATAATAGAAAAATTACGAGATAATTTTTTTGTTAAAAGATGAATGCAACGTTTAGCTAAACCCTTAGTTAATAACCGATCATCACAAAATTAAATAAATAATAATATTAAATAAAAGAATTGATTAAGTCTATGGTTGGGTTTAAAATATTTCATTCAATTAATCTTAAATTAATTTAATACCTAGGTTTCTAAGGTCATGCAATACTTTAATAATAAAAGTCCAAGTCTAAACAACCTTCCATTTACACAAGGATAATTATTTAATTCTCTATTGTAAAAGTAATCTAAACTAATAAGGGAGGTTTATTTAAATTAAATCAAAATTAAAAGACAATAACTTAATTACTTTCAAAACACACAAGTGGCCCCATTCAAAAGGGGACCCATGTGATCAAATGATCACCTCACCTACTCCCACCTAACTTTTGTAGGAGACATTTTGGGCCATTGGATGAATCCAATCTAGGCCATTGGATGAAGGAATTCAAAACAAACCTAAAAATCCTTAAGGAAGACTTTTATTCTTTTCTTTTGCTCATTTCTCTCATTTTGGTTTTGCAGGTTAAGGGAAGATGGAAGAGGAGGAAGCCATGGGAGGGGAGGAGAAAGCTTGGGGATGGATATACACATCCCAAATCCATTTTATTCTATTTTTCTATTTCTATTCTACCCTATTCAAAGGGTTTGTAAATTTCTCATTTTATTGTAAACATGATTTAAAAGAATACACATTTTGGGTATTTACATTTGTTCAAAAGATCTACATTTTGTAATATATTCCATTTCTTTATTTTGAAAAAGCTCTCATTTTGAATATACATAAATGTATGTATATACTTCCAATATTAAGGTATATATATATATACATATACACAAAAGTATGTATATATATTATATACAATGTTTCAACAAAATACATAACCCGAAAATAGACTTATATATATAAAATTTTTAAGTGGATCTAGAAATTCATGGCCGTGGATCAAAATACATGCAAACTTGTAAAAGAGAGTCGCAGGACTGCATGGGAAGGTTTATATAATAATAAAGAAATTTGGTGGGGTCTCGGCCCCCATCCACCTTATTAATCAAACAACAATGTGGGGAGGGGTCACCACCCCACCCCCCCTACGCCATTGTTCACCCCACCCCCGTCCCATTGACAATGGGGTGGGGGAGTCATGACCCCTCCCCACCCCTCAATAAAACAAAACACACATCTATAAGACCAAACCGCTTTCAACAAACCCTTTTTTTTTATAAAAGAATTTCATTTAATAAAATAATTATAAATAATAATATTAATGAATAGTAATAATAATAATAATAATAATAATAATAATAATAATAATAATAATTTTTACTAATAATAATAATTATTATTATTATTATTATTACTAATAATAATAATACTAGTAATAATGATAATAATAAGAATACTAATAATTAATATACATTATAATATTAATATATATTATATTAACATATATATTTTTATTTTTATTTATTTAATACATATATACACATATTAATATGTATATGTGTACTAACATTATTTAAATTTCAAAAATATATATATAAAAGAATAATGTTAATATAATGATAAGGTTTAGGAAATCAATTTTGTTTAAGGTCTATTTTCTTTTGTTTAAAAGAGGATCAATTAGTTTAATATGTATAAGAAAGAGGTTTTGGTAAGAAAATGTTGTGCTATAATTAGCTCAATCCTAGTTATAATTTCGGTGAGAAAGTATATATATCGTCTTACTCTATAAAAGAGTAGCATTGTATGGATCTTTTTTTTTGTTTATTTCATCTAAGGATAGGTTTGGTAGGATAATTTTGTGTTATATGACAACTCTATACATTTTAGCAAAGGAATAATGTTGCTCATTCTAACAATTTTAATAACTACTTTCCTTCTACAACTTAACAATGAATATAACTATAAATTTTATCACTTTCAAATTTTCCTTTCCTTTCAATAAAATAAGTAACCATCTACTTTCATTCACCACGGCTAATTCACAAGACTTTCAAGGATAATGAAATGACAAGAAACTCACTTTAGAGGGAGAGAAACAAACTTTATAGAAGGAGATATATTACTATTATCACCCATTTGCAAGTTGTCTAATTTATTTAACTAATGCAACAAATTTTGTAACTTCCATTCACCCAACCGATATATTTAACAAATTAAGTCTCTTAAGTAAGCATTCATAAAGGGAGTTTACAATATGAAAGGATTTTCCAAGTGTAACAACAACTTTATCACAACTTACAATTTTACAATGCATCCACTCCAAGTGGGAAGTATAAATGAATGAATAAATTACAACAAGACTATCAACAAGTCAAAATTTCAAGTCTTCAATATGTATGTCTTCATCACAATGGATAGCTCCACATCTTGATTTCTTCCAACTTCACAAAGGAACCACAAAACAAGGAAGGGGAGTAGGCAACGCTCTCCACCCAACCTTATTAAGGGGAGAAGTCATCCCCTTAATGGCCCCCGAGCCCTAACCAAGGAACCATGAGGAGCATTGAGCAACAATGACAACTTGGACAAGGTGGCTTCACAACAAACACATACAAGGCATTCAACTCAACCATGACAACATAATCCACAAGATTACAATTTCACAACAACACAAAGGTTTGAGGATCAAACCAAATAGAGCAAGGGTTATGGGAGACCACCTCCTTATGCCTCCCAAGTGAAGTGGGAGTCTTACCCCAAGCCTCCAAGTGCACAAAATAATCACACAAAATCCTTATCTCTCCCTTGCAACATGCAACAAATCCATGAATTCCTTTTCTCTCCCCATAGGTAAGACTCCCATTCACACTCCCACCAATTGCATGCCTCACATAAACTCCCTTTTCCCTCCCCAATGGTCCCATAAGCCCTTCTCACACACCCAACTAAGGCCAACTACCCAACCAACACACACAAACACCATCACAAGACAAAAACACTTTTAACAAGCACAACATTGCTTACAACAAACAAAATAACATAATAATAAAAGGTGGAGAGCCTACCTCTCCATCAAGATCTAAGAAAACCTTCACAAGCCTCTTCAAATCCAAGCCAAGAAATTTCCAAGCACTCTAAAAGCTCCAAAATCCAAAAGTGCACAAGAAGCAAAATGAGCAAGTAACCCCCATTCCAACCAAAATTCACTAATAAATAGAAAATGAATGTGAGGATGATGATGTGGCTCCATGTAGGATGTCACTTCATCATTCCCCATCCCCACACTCAAGTCAACACACCAAGACCAAGAAACATCAATGCACAAGCAAGGACTATGACAACCCACATGGCTCAAAACTTGCACACCATGCTTTCAAGGGACATAATAAATTGGGGTAGGAAGAAAGTGTAATAATTTTCCTTCTTTTACACTCAAAAATGGACAAAGAAGTCAAAATAAGCTTTCCAACCCATAGGTAGGGTTGTTGGGTCAATTTAAGAGGCATGAGACAAGCCTTGCTTGTCCCACAAGCCTCCAAAAATGCCCCCAAGTCAAAATCTGAATTTTGAACTTGGGGTGGAGTAAAACACTCACAATCAACATTAATTTTTTCTTACACAAGGACTACCAAATCTCATTATAACCATTTGTCACATCTCTAACTTGGTTAACTTAAAATAAGAAGGGTTAAGCTTAATTAAGACATATTTACACATGCTAATAAAGTGACAAAATTTCCAAATTTTAAAATACAAAAACATAAATAAGCACATGCAACAAGTAAAGAAGGGGACACAATTCACCCCATGGCCACACATGTGAAATCACCCCCCATGGGTGACCTCCAAACTAGACATACAAACACCACACAAAATAACATTACGAAGTTGTCAAATTCGGCCTCATTGTTCAATACCCGACATCCTTCCGTGGTTAGTTCCCTATCCCCTTCGATGTATGTGATAAAAGTCCCGCACACAACAAAATACCTCTCTGGCCTTTCGATCGTATTAACCACTTCGAGAAAAGCATACATATAAAATCAATATTCATCATTCGACATTGCCAATTCTATTATCCATCAATATATCAAAATCTAACCCTAACATCCATGAGATTACAATTTTACTCCAACATCCCAAAACATAACATGTCAATATAAAATCCACATCATGAAAATCAACATATATCAAACTGTCTAACATCACTATCTAGTGCATCATAATAAAATGTAAACATCATAATGTCAATAATCCAAATATCAGTATAATCTATCATCTATTGATCAATGTATCATAATCAAATGTTTGAATATCAGTCCAATAGTATAAATGTCAAGATAAAACGATGTCGAAGAGGAGTGGACACAATATTTGTAAATCTACTTCTTTATGTAGATGATCTTATTCTAATTGTGAAAATGACCCAAAGTTTAAGAGAACATTTGAAAGCCCTAGAGATTTTTGCCAAGAGGTGGGAATGCAAGTGAATACTATCAAGAAAAAGATCATGAAAAAGATCATGATCTTTTCTCTATAAAGAAAAAAAAGGCAACATGAGTTTATTTTTAAAGGAAACACATTAGAAATAGTGGAACAATACAAATATCTTGGGCTGGACTTTAAAAATAAGCTTAATTGGGAGACATGTAGGTCAAAAAGAATCCAAGGGGAGTAAAAGGCCCTATACTCATTGCATAATAGGTGTAAGAATGCATAATTGTGTGATTGGAAAACCAAAAATGCCTTGTTTGGCCTGCTAGTCACACTAATGATTCTATATGGTGAAATATCCCTTGTGGGATACCACTTAAATAACACAAAATATTGAAAATTTGTAGCCAAATAAAAAACATATTTTTGTAGATTTTTACCAGCTTAGGGCAATAACTAAAGAAAATTAATAACTCTCAAAATATCCATTCAAATCACTTGAAAATTTAAAAAGAGCTTGCTAATATTATAAAAAACATAAGAAAATTATTTTTTGAATTTTTTAGACAATATAACGCTACTGGAAAATTACAATATGCCTAAACAACTGGAAAACTTCTAAAATTCATATCTTCTCGAATACAAGTGCAAAAACTATGAAACTTTGGAAATAACATTTACAAATATAGGAGATGATATTCCAACCCTCAGATCTAAAAATGGCCAACTGGAAACCCTCCAAATAAAGGCTACAATCTCCAAAACAAGTCACCCTTTTTGGTAGATGGTCAAAACCCCTTTGAAATCCTCTCGAAATGATGTCAAACCCTTTCTTTATTGCTGCCGTAAGTCTGATATGAAAACCCACTGATTATTTTCACAAATTATCTCAAAACCCCCAAACCCTATCTCTAAAACCTCTAAAAATATCTCTGTAAATCAGCCCTGAAAACAACTCCAAAATGACAAGCTAAGGTAGATCTTTCACTACCGAAGAATGCCCTACTAGCTAGGGATGGATCTCTCACCACCGAAGCTAGGGTTCCTGCGGGATTTCACTCCACAAGCTATAGATTTGCAAACAACAGTTGCACATGAAAGGAAATAATTAGGTATGCAAGGATACGCTCTAACACTCCCCAAATCTCCTTATATAACTTTTCATTACCTTTTTCCAAGTTGGGAGCTCCATGTGGGACTAAAAGTGACTTAAGTGACCCCAACGAAGAAATAAAATAATAAAGTACCATAAGTCACCCCAACAAAGAAATAGAATAATAAAGTACTATGAGCCCCCAATGACAAAATATAACAATTATTACCACCAAGTCGCCCACTTAATGTCAACGACAAAATATAACAAAAAGTAATGTGGTAATAAGTCATCTATACCTAATAGCCTCCAACATCGTTAGCCCTGGGTATGTCCAAGGCTAAGATGAATGAAAAAAAAATCCTAGGCCATCTACTTAGAATTGGGGACATTACAGTCCTCCCCTCTCGAGAAATGCTTTACCCCAAGCATTATCTTGCCATGATGAAGAAACTGAATACCACATAGTAAGTTTCTCCACCTCACCTTGCAGTCAACTAGTGATCGGTGTGATGCGAAGTAACCAAGACACCCCTTGTAGTCATCATGCTCTCTGTGTTGTGTAGAGAACAATGTTGCTCATGAAGTAGTATGATGCCCAGATCGACTCTCCATTGGTACCCACACAAAAATTGCCAATCTATCCAATCCCCATCATGTGATCACTCACTACCTCTCCAATCAACTCTTGGGTATGAAAGTCCACTCTGAATCCTATAGAATCCCCTGAATCAACCTGTGAAACAACCTATATACGCACAAATGGTGCTAACTCTCCCACATGACATGCACTCGTGTGAGAGCAAGGCTCCTCATAATGTATCTCAATGTGTCCCGTGGGGGAAAAGTCCCAAGATTCCAGTAGACAGTTAATTGGCAATATCAAGACTTACACACGTCCACATTCTCGTTGAATGTGAACCTACTGAATAACCATGAGTCAATTTCGTCTCTCCACTGACTAACATGTGGGAGAAGTGCTCACCGGGCATAGAAGCAGTAAAATACATAGGAGTGTTATCCCATGTCGACTAAAAAAAAGATGAACCCGTAAGCTCTGACTTTTCATAGTGACAAACCATACATGCCTGTATAAAGTTGAGGATATCCTCCTCAACCTATGCCATATGAACCTCTCTGACATGAACTTGTAGGTCTCGTCGAAGCTCAAGTGCCCAGTCACGAAAGAACAATGCACATGTCGCAATATCTCCATCCTCAACCATAAATTTGACACAAGGTACAATCTGCCCTGATAGAAGATCATCTCATCCTCCTATCTCAGTAGTCATCTTGTATGTGACCATCCAGAATCTCACAAGTGTGTCGGTTCTTGGAGTACTCAACAAGAAAATGAGATCTCCTGGTCTACCGAAACCTCAAATAACCAACATAATGATAAACTTGGATGATCTGAACCTGTAATCCCAATCTCTGTAACTTGTCTCTTGTGTAACACTACTGGTTATACCCACGTCTATGACTCCACTCACCCCATCTAGAGTCAAAGTCTCCATCATATCTAACTCACTCCCCAATTCAACATCATCCGACTCACTCTCCACATAAGTCATCATGGTGTGCTCTGTGTCTACAACAAACAATCTGTCAGAATAGGAGTCATCAAATATCCCACTTGTCTCATACCTTGTGATGTCACCATGATCCACAAGAGGCTGAGTTCCTTCACAATTCAACTCGCTGCAACGACATGCTTCTTTCTTCACCAATCACATCTTTTGCAATCTTCCCTTGTATACCATGAAATCTGATTTCTTTATTTTCCTTGAAATTTTTCAGTTTATCCACATGAGGGATGAATGCAAATTTCCCAAAAGATGGAAGCCAATATGTCCAATGAATGATTCCAACTTCAAGTAACCCAAATGTACAAACACATTCAAGTACTTCACATCTCTTAATGACAATAAAGAAATGAGTTACCTTCTTTGTGCAAGACATATCTTTCCATGGACATAACTCATCAATTCCTTCTATGTTGGGAATACACATGGTTTCTCCCTCATCATACTTTATTCTCTTTCCCCATATTTTCATTTCATCGTAAATGCAAGAGAAAGGGAAATCAAAATTAGAACTCATGCATCCATAAACTTTATCATAAGGAACTTCATACCTTTTGTTGTACCCATTGATTCTCGTCATGAGAGAAGACAACATATCTGAAATAACATAATTAGGGCTGCTTTCGTCATACCTTTCTGCAACTCAAAATTTTTGATAGAGGATCAACATCTTCATTCCCTTTGATTTTTCAACCCATGCATCATCGTCTTCCTTAACATCATGCAACCATTGCATCCCAAAACATCTTACCTCTAGCAAAAATTCAACCACAATAAATATACCACATACCTCGTGTCCTTTCAATATCTTGAGCTCCTGCATTATTTTCTTTGCCAACATATGCTTATTAGTTGAATGAAGAGCAATCGAATGGAGGATGTGTTTATCCCATCTAGCATACCTTGAGACGTGATTATGAAATAGTCTTCCTCAATCATCCAAGCATGTAAATGTTGTCCCAAATAATAGAAACATGACAACATCATAGGAGAAATCAACAAGCTAGGAAAATGGTAACCGTTACGATACCTTAGGATGCTAAAGTCATCTTCTTTTTAACAAAGAAAATCGCACCTTGATTCTTTGAGCACTTTGAGGACCAAATGCCCCCACTAACCCTTCCAAGGGTTCCACCATGTAGCTGGTATAAAAATTAGTCATGGGCTCTATTAATAAAACATTTTCTCCTCTCTTTATGACTGCTTTTATACACAGTCCAACAGGCTGAAGATGATTAAAAAATATTCTCTTACCCTTTTTAAGATCAAGAAAACCAAGGCTAGTACCTTAAGAGGTACTCTCCCTTCTTTCACCGAGTCTCCAATGAAGAAATCATGCTTGCCAACACTTGTAATCCCAAAAGACACATTTGAATTCCTTCTTTTGCTTATGAAATCAGTCACAAAGTTTTCAAAATCAGAATTGATAGTTTTGGATAATTGTAACATATTACCAAGATCCCATACCTTATAATGCCCATGAACCCTTGTATCATGTAAGGTCTTCCATCTTTGCTTCTCTTGTATCTCCTCATAAAGAATATCATCACTCTTTGTCTTCATGATGACTTGACTTTGATGTACCAAATTCTTAGCATTCTTATCGACAATAGGTTGAATACCATCATGATAAAACTGTTGTAATGATATAGGATGAAGATGATGAAATAAATCCATGCTACTACTAACCTCCTTATAAAGAATATCATCAAAAGGTTCACCTTCTATTGCTGATTTAGAAACCTCCAAAACAACACCATCCCTATTGTGATTCATGATTTTAGATGGAGAATAAGTGGAACAAGAATCAACACCTTTCACAAATTTATGCTCATTACTGCTTGGTAAATCCATCCCATATGATAATGACTTATTCTTTGGAGGATTGATAGGTACCTTTTGGATTGAAATATATTTTTCAATTTTGCAACCAACCAACCATGTTTGTTCCTTCTTGCCACAAATATTTTTCTCATTAAAAGTCATACCTTTTTCTCTAGAAGCTTCTTCTTCTTTCACTTGGTATTCAATCATCTTTGGATCAACATTATCTCCATCATCTGAAATTACCTCATGTGGTGTTGTTATTGGTTGTTCAAATGAGTTCTTTTGTAATTTAGGTAGCGGAATATGATGATCTCGCTTGGGCTTGCTACCAATCTTCATCATGCAATAATCTAGAAATGACAAATTATCTTTGAAACCCTTACTCAAAGATTGGTATTTCCTCCAACAAGAATCCTCATCAATCACCTCTATTGGCTGCCCTTTATCATTGTTCTCACCTTTATCCTTATTGTCCCCAAATTTTCTTTGATTCAAACTCTGAGTGAGCTGGCTCAAGTAAAGGTTAGTGGTTTCCTGTTGTTTCACCATGTTGATGAACATTTTCTTCATAAAACCCACATTGAGATCTTTCCAATCTGCCATATTTAACCCACACAGGCTGGAGGAACAATAGCTCTGATACCACTGAAATATCCCTTGTGGGATACCACTTAAATAACACAAAATATTGAAAATTTGCAGCCAAATAAAATACGATTTTTTGATTTTTACTAGTTAGAGCAGCAAAAACTAAAGAAAATTAGTAACTCCCAAAATATCCACTCAAAACACTTGAAAATTTAAAGAGAGCTTGCTAATATTATAAAGAACATAAGAAAATTATTTTTGGAAATTTTAAGACAATATAATGCTGCTAGAAAATTACAACGTGCCCTAAACAGCTGGAAAACTTCTAAAATTCATATCTTCCCGAATACAAGTGCAAAAACTATGAAACTTTGGAAATAACATTTACAAATATAGAAGATGATATTCCAACCTCGATCTGAAAATGGCCAACTGGAAACCCTCCAAATAAAGGTTGCAATCTCCAAAACAAGCCACCCTTTTTGGTAGATGGTCAAAATCCCTTTGAAATCCTCTGGAAATGATGCCAAACCCTTTCTTTATTGCTGTCGTAAGTCTGATATGAAAACCCACTGATTATCTTCACAAATTATCTCAAAAACCCCAAAACCCTATCTCTAAAACCTCTGAAAATATCTCTGTAAATCAAGCCTTTGAAAACAACTCCAAAATGATAAGCTAAGGTAGATCTTTCACTACCGAAGAATGCCTGCTAGCTAGGGATGGATCTCTCACCACCGAAGCTAGGGTTCCAACGGGATTTCACTCCACAAGCCATCAATTTGCAAACATCAGTTGCACATGAAAGGAAATAATTAGGTATGCAAGGATACGCTCTAACACTCCCCAAATCTCCTTATATAACTTTTCATTACCTTTTTCCAAGTTGGGAGCTCCATGTGGGACTAAAAGTGACTTAAGTGACCCCAACGAAGAAATAGAATAATAAAGTACCATAAGTCACCCCAACGAAGAAATAGAATAATAAAGTACTATGAGCCCCCCCAATGACAAAATATAACAATTATTACCACCAAGTTGCCCACTTAATGTCAACGACAAAATATAACAAAAAGTAATGTGGTAATAAGTCATCTATACCCAATAGCCTCCAACGTCGTTAGCCCCTTGGGTATGTCCAAGGCTAAGACGAATGAAAAAAATCCTAGGCCATCTACTCGGAATTGGGGACATTACATATGGGTACGAAGTTTGGGGCAACAATGTTTCGACTTAAATTGGAGACAGATAGAGAGGGTACAAAAGCACTTAATAACTATTAGCCTCAAAGTTAAAACCTTGGTTCCATATGAGATTCTTTTGGCGAATTTGGTACCTTTCCGTTGTAAGCATCGACATTGATTCGAACTCTAAGTTACTTAAAAAAGGTGCAAGGAATGGAGAATCATTGATGGCCCAAAATAGTAGAATGAAGCATAACTAAGCGGAAGGAAAACACGTGGATGAAACAAAACACAAAGTGAATGAGTAAATGGGACATCAACATGCGTGAATGTCCAAATACCAATGAGGAAATAAAAAAGTATGTGAAAGATAAATTCATGACAACCATGTGGACAAGATATATAAGACAAAAGAAAGCATAATACATCAATCATTTTAACCCCACCTATGAGCACGAAGAAAAGACATACATAGGAGCGAAAATTAAATGGAAAGCAAAGATGTTAATTGCCCAACTGAGAACCAACTCACATCATCTTAGATGTGAAACCGGTAGGTGGACAATACCCAAAGAAGAATGGGAAACAAGAACTTGTGTATTCTGTGTCAAGGGGGTAGTGGAGACAAAATGACACTTCATTATGGAGTGTGCAACTTATAATGACATTCAGAGTAGTTATAGGGACAATTTAAGCGTTGTCAAGTTAACAAATCTGTTTCAAGAGGAAAGACTAACCAAAATATCAAGTTTTTAATCAAAATTCATAGTAGAAGTGTTGACATCGAGAAATAAGTTAACTTTTTGCAATATCAGCAAACAACCTCTATGATCTGATGTTTTGTTTTCATATGAACAATTTCTTTTTGCGGTTCTTGGTTCCATAAACGAAGTTATTAAAATCCTTCATTCATTCTTTCATAAAAATGTAAATAAGTTCTATATTTTCACATATCATACACATACATATATTAAGGCCTCTTTAAAATCGTCCACGCTTACCGAGATACATTACCAATAATATATGGTTAAAATCACACTAAAAGAGACGGAAGATAAAAACAAGTGCAGTACATTTTACAAGGAAAGAGGAATTACGGAACAGTTGGACAAACACAACTTCGAAAACCCTGTAGCAATGCCAAAGCCGTGAGTAGTTGAATTCCGAAGAAAAGGAAAAATAATAGATCTCTGCCTATGCAATCGGGAAGTGCGAGTTACGCTATCGATTCAGGTATTTCACATCAATGTGCTTTTTATTCCGGAGAGCTCAACAATTTGTCAAACTTTTGCTCTGTATCATCAACTTAAAGTGAAGATCAGATCAGGAAAACAAAGTTTTTGTTAGTAGGGCCGAATAAATTTGATTAAATCCATGTTAATCTTAGGAAATTTTTACCTAAAACGCGTATTACTCGTGTATTTTATGATCTTCATCACTTTCTGTTCAATTACATTGCCAAGAAATTCTCTTGTGCTTTATATTGAATTGATGTTTTTCATGAAAGCCGATATGCCCATTGCGTATACGTTATGCGTGTATCTATTTTGCATAATTTGGATGATTTAGGGCAGGGTCCTATGAAGGGGACTATGGCTCCAATTTTTATGCCACCGTAGTCCTATCTGGCAAACGCAAAAACCATAGGATGCGTCTGATTTGCAAAATGCTAAAATTGGAATCGTAAAACTTACTTTTTAGGGAGGAAATTTTTAGCGGCTGCTGGGGAGCAGGGCTGAAGATGCGCAGTACTAGCTTAAGAGGGAGGAGATATGCCAATGCATTAATCAGCTTGTAAATTACTGACATAGCTGAAATAACCATCACGAGCTAGAGAGGGCCTACATTTTATGACATCAAAACTTCCGGCGACTTAGTGCTGGAGAGAAATGAATTGAAGAAAAGATTTTAATAATGTCTACAAGACCAAAAGGTCTAATAACTAAGCAACTTGGGGAAACAAGTTTACACCATACAGTCCATGCTCCTAGACAAATTAGACAAAGGTCTGTCAAACTCAATCTGAGACTTTGCCGTTTTGTTCTTAAACTTGGATCTCCTATTATTGATTTTGGTAAGAAATTCCCATGTTTTTTGCTAATTTCACCTATGTATGCAAGGAGGACATTTAAAGAGTCGAGCATAACACATCAAGAAGTTTTTAGTTTTCTGTCAACCTGCATACAGACTGAGTTTTCCTAGAATTTCTCATCAAAATATTTAGTAATTATGGATAGACTTCTAAATTCCATTGGGGAGCTGGAAATTCCACATCCCATTCCTAAATTCAGTCAGCAGCATCTGCTGAAAACTTTAGATGTTTCCCTCCATGGTAACACTAGGTTAGAGATGGAAAGCCATAAATCACAAAGAGTTTAAAACAGGGATTCATCATTTTTGCCAAAATTCTTCTTGATAACATGTGTAGTTCCTGCAGCAATCGTTGTTCTAAAATTCATCATTTTTTATGAAGTATTTCATTATCAGAAAGGATCAGCATCCAGGATTTACATCAGATGGCCATCAGGGGTGTTTACACCAAAAATTTTACATGCTTAAATGATTCCAGTCAGGAAAAGGCGTCTCAGCTGGTTTATTTGGACTGAAAATGGCTAAAGCAACATATAACACTCAAACTATGGAATTCACACTTGACCACTATTCCTTGTTGTTTTTTAATTCTTATCCTCCTCATCACCTTGAGTACCATTAATAACATTGCAAAACATGGATTTATCATTATATATGTTGTTATTAATGTGAGGCCAGGAAATGTACTGTGCAAATGAAATGGAAATGGAAGAGTGAAACTCAATTCTCATTCACTAGAAAACGTGGTATATAGTACATATTATCAACATGAAATGACTATTCCGTTCATCTTCAAGCTTATCATTCAACTTCTATTATATATAGATAATAATAAATATAAAATATTTGTATTTCATTTATTGCGTACACCTAGGATTATGTACAATACTGTTACATTCCCTCCCCCAACCCTTCCACCCTGCCTGCAGTTGTGAAACCAAAGTTTGTGTTCACCATATTGGCAACTTTTTGTGTATTTGGTGCCTCATTTTCTTGATATGAAGCTCCTTTTTGTCGCTAAGTCTTGTTGAGCCCAAAAATGACTAAGTTCCGGAGCAGAGGATGAGCGTGCATGGGAGGCAATATAGGAAGAAGGCGCGTGGTGAAGAGCGCGCAGGGAGAACTAAGTGCGTGCGAATAGTTTGAACAGTTGAGCGGTTCTGGTGAAGGGCTTGAGTAAACATGGAGCGCGTGGAGGTTGGTGCGCGGAAGCAAAAGAGGGTTCTGAGACTTAGCCGCATTATGGAATATGGTGTTGCATGGAAAACATGTGAGGATGCGGGTAGGCGTGATAAGTGGATAAGGTTAGTGCATGAAGACTTGCGGCCCAAGAAAAGAATATTCCAGGGAATAATCAAGGGTTAATCATTGTGCTTAAGGAGTCAGTAAAGTGGAAATTAATCATAGCTTTAGCAAGCTGGCATAGGCATTCGAGTATGGTGGAGCATGATCCCTCTTGCATGCAGCCTGCTCATGAGTAATCTTGAGGCGGTGGGGGAGAGATCCCACTCTATTTAAGAATGTGCTTGGGTCCAAAACAAGTTGTGTAAGTGTAGGTGCAGGTGTGTATGGGGATGTGAAGGGCTGCGAGGAAATGAGAGATGATGCAGGAGGAAGAAGATGTGTGATGCAAGGCACGAGATATTCTGGTGCATAAGAGAGAGCATGGATAGAACCCTTTGAGCAGAGTCATTTTGTAGGGCTAGGATGTTATTTCATGATGTATTCGGTCTGCTATGACCCTTTTGATGTAATCTGGCTATTATAAATAGTTGTGAATCAATGAATATGATGGATTGTTATGAATATCTTTGTTTATGGGTCCAAACCCTAGTGTTCTTCATATTGCTCATGGTTCAGATCTGATTTCTTTGTGATGTTGTAGTGTTTACTTTTACATTATGGTGCATCTGTGTTTAGATCTAGTTTCTTCACTTCTATGCTAGAATGAATACATGTGTTTCTGTTTTTGCAAACATTCCTCCATTAATGGCGAAACATTCTTACAAGGCTCATAAAGGAGGGGCTCGCGCCCACGCGCACCCAATTCAAGGCTGGGTGATGTGCCGGCGTGCTTGGGGTTTAAAGGGAGTAGGGAAAGGTGACTACAAGTCTTGATCACTCTCAAATTGTTGTTCAAAACACATTTATCTTCAGACTGTTTGAAATACAGTCCTCTGCAAAAGGTATTGCCTAAGTGATAGCTTGTTCCTTTCTGCAGTTTTAGAGTTTTCATCAACCAAGGTATTGACTTGGTGAAGACTTGAGTTTGCGGAATGAGAATTGAATGAGGGTTTCAAATTATATACTATTAAAGCAACCAAAAAAATGCAGCAAATAAATTTTTAGCAGTCAAAATTTATTTTAAAGCATTGAGCTCGCAGTACCAACCATGTTTGCTGTTGCCACATTCTCCAACAACGTCACCCGAGTTAAAGATGAAGGTTGGGGTGTCACCATTATTGGCATACTATATTGGCGGGTAGCATGCTAGCAAAGGTGAGTTGATCAAGTGAAAATTGTCGTAGCATGAAATGGAGAATTGAAAAATTCAGCAAATAAATTTTCTGCTAATTTATTTGCTGTGAATGGAAATTAGCCGTACCTCTGAATGGAGGAATGGAAAAATGCAGAAAATAATTTTACCTCGAATTTATTTTCTTTGAATGGATATTTGCCCTTATGCTTTGATACCAATGTAAAGCCAGGAAATGGACTGTGAAAATGAAATGGAAATGGAAGAGTGAAACCCAATTCTCATTCACTAGAAAATGTGATACAAAGTACATATTTATCAACATGAAATGACTGTTCAGTTCATCTTCAAGATGATTGTTCAGCTTCTAATGTATCTAGGTAATAATAATATAAAATATTATTATTACATTTATTGCCTACACCTAGGATTATGCACGATTCTATTACAATTTACTTGTTCAAACCACGATCTTAAGCCTTACATCTGGGCATATTGAATTCACATATCTAACATAAATTTGTTTGTCCTCTTCCTCCCCTTGCCTGCATCACATCATGTTTGGAGTTGTCATCCTATAAATGGTTTTCTCAATCACTTGTGCTTGCTCTCTGTCGCATTTGATGGCTGCTTTGCATTTTACTTCATTGTGTGAATTATCTCATGTTGCCAATGATATTGAAATCCCATTGCTGGCTTGTTATACTGCTGTCCATGCACATTCTAAATTTTTCTTTTCAGAAATTTGATTAAGGCGTACTCCTTGCTGGCTAACCACGGAGTTAGTTTTCTGGAATGCATTGCTGGTTGTAGCTGGCAATTCTCACCAAGTATGCAGTTGCTGCTAGTTTTTGGATGTTTTTGAATTTTAAATGTTTACTTTGAAGATTCCCTAACACTATCTACTTTTATAGCATGACTTCACATGCAAAAGAAATATGAGTTTTATTTCACAATGAAGTATTGCTTAAGTTAATGATTGTATTGGGCCTTCTGTTTTGTTTGTGCTGCGCTTCTATAGTCAGAAAGTTTTTTTCATTGGTGCTTTAATGATTTAATTCTTTTGCATGTTCTTGTCTGTTTGCATTTTATCAGGATGGCAATTTTTAGATAGCGGGGGACACTTTTGGAAGACATGATCTGCTTACACATATTTTGGGTGAAACTAATTGTGGCCTTTTTGGGTTAATCAGGCGTGGACATTTTGCACAATGTTGAGTATTAGAAGCTTTAGGTCTGGTAGAACCAGGCACTATTAAAGTTGAGTCAAATTGTTAAAATTAGAGAATCCCATAACTTGAAATCGAGAGGTTGGAAGTTTTTCTTCAGAAAAGATGGACATAGGTGGGTCACTGCTATCACAAATGTTGCTCAAGACAATGACACCAGTTGTGATGGTGCTTCCAACACCCCTAGCAGAAGAAGGCTGCCAGAAGAACAATTTGAATTTTATTCAAACTTTGCACCCTTTCTGCATTTATGATAAAATTGATGGTAATTCTTTCTTTTTGTCATCTTTTTGTTATTCAATTGACTAATCCTTGTTTGCTCATTAATAACTCAAAGCATGATACATGACAAAGTATTATTTCTCTAGTTGTTGAAGTCATACAAGTGTATTCATTGGTTTGAAATATTTCTCTTGCTTGGATTCAATTTGTTTGCAGTTCCAGTACGTACTGCAAGTGATCAACCTTACAGATTGCAAAAATTCAAGTTACGGTTGTTTTATGCATCTGAAATTTGCCAGCCCCCTGTTCAGGTACTTAGTTTACTAGTTATTCTTTTTTTCTTCTGTTGCTTATTGCACACCAATTCCATGGATTTGCGTCTAGTGCTAAAATTTGAGTGGGACTGTTCATGGGAAAAATTGTACTACAAACGATGCCATTCCATTTCCACATATCTGGGGTAAGTCTGTACCATTGACGTGTTATTTTGCCCTTATATTTTCTCTTCCTAAAATTTGCACCTCTTTTTCTCTTGTTTGTGAGTTTGTAGTCACACTATATGCATAGGTTCTTCTTTTGCACCACATGTGTTGTCCTTCATTAATGAGACACAATATGAGTGGAATTGTTTTTAAAATAAATATGTATGAATATCCACTGTAGCATTCCCTCTGCCGGGTATTGTTAGAAATTTTTTCAGGTTGCTTTTGGTTTTCCGAACACAGACATCTCCGATTGATCCCTGGCCTACTTCAAATATCATTAATCAAACAAAGCAAAAAGTAATTGAATTCGGGTTTAACTAATTTAAATTGCCATTTTACTATTTATAGAGATAACATTAAACTAGAAATGCCATTTCAAGAAGAATGGAAGATTATAAAATAGTCCACTTAAGTACACTTTCCTTCCAACATAAGGCAAATGAAGGGAAAATTATATCCTGTCATCACTACTGTCCTAAAATTACAGCAGCATCATAGCATGGTACAAACTGAAGATATAACCAGAATATTGCATGAAAGGTACATGAGTACATAAGGTACTGTATGTACAAGATTCTCTTTTCTGATGACATATTAGATCCTCAAGTAAAAAGGACCAGCAAGTGGTGCATATCGTAATGTTCAACTACAATCATGTGAAAGTCATACTGATATAACCGTGTATAGATAACATACAACGTATGCTATAAATGAGCAGGCATAAAGAATGCTAACTACCATGAGAATTACAACTATATCTTCAACCAGGAATAGTTCATGGAGTGCTGTTGATGTCATAGTCAAATGTAGATACTGCTGCTCTGAGTGATGAGAGGGAGTGCATCATCGAACAGATTTATCTCCAATCATAGAGCCTACGGGCTCCCCTGCACACCTCCCCTACTTGGGAATGGTCCTATCCTTCAACAAGAGTAATAGATGCAGATAGCCAACAGAGCATGAGATAATTGTTAGAAGATGTGAATAGAGAAAGAATTAAGAGAAATCGGAATGCACAAATCAATGAATGCATGTCCATGTTGGGAGTAGTTACAATGTAGTTGGAACAGTTTGGATTAGTTAGAGAACTACCCACTAACATGAGTATATAAATATATTCAATACCCCCTTCTTCATGACCAAACCAGAAACAACTCAAAGTTTGTTTAAAAATTTCACTAACAAGATAGGACCAAGAGGTTTAGTCATTAGATCTGCAGGCTGCTGGTTAGAAAGAAATTAGTGAAGAGAGATATCACCAGAATCAACGAACAGTTGAATATAGTGATGGTAAAGCTCACTGTGCTTGGTGTGAGCATGATATACCAGATTCTTTATCATCTTCAATACACCTTGATTGTCACAAAAATAGAAAGTGGAGTAGGTGTAGCTTGGGAAAGTTGAAGATCAATCAAAATCCGATGTAGCCAAACTGCTTCACAACTGGCATTGACAACTGCTTTGTATTCTGCTTTAGTGGAAGATATAGCTACAGTGGGCTGAAGCTTACTTTGCCATGAAACAATTCCTGAACCAAAAGAAAAGATATACCCGGTGGTAGACCTCTGAGTATCTATTGATCCGCCCCAGTTAGAGTCTGTATAACCGATCAATCTGAAATTGGTGACTCGTTGATATAGAATGCCAAAGTCAAGAGTTCCTTTGACATATCTCAAAATTCGTTTTGCTGCTTCCCAATGAATGAGGTTCGATTTAGACAAAAATCGAGAAAGATAGCTCACAACAAAACATAAGTCCAGTTGTGTGGATGTAAGGTATATCAGGCTGCCCACCAACTGTCTGTAGAGTGATTCATTGACTGGTGATAAATCATCATGAGCTGATAACTTCAGCCCAACCTCCATAGGTGTAGAAGAAGAATTACAATCAGACATCTAAAACTTCTGCAATAGATTTGTAGCATACTTGACCTGGCTATGAAAATCATATGATCATGTTGCCAGAATTCTACACCAAGGCAATAGTGTAGGAGGCCTAAATCAGTCATGTCAAAAGCAGCACATAAATCTGATTTTACTCTTTGAATAGCAGTGGCCCCACTCCCTGTGATGGCAAGATCATCAACATAAACAATAAGAATCACAATGTCATCACCATTGCTTTTGACATACAGATTTGGATCAGAAAGGCTCCTTCTAAATCCAAAATATGTAGGTGTTGATCTATTTTGAATATAAACATATTCAATAATAATTATGTGATTAGTGATCACAATGTCATCACGACCAACATGCAACACACAATCATGCAAGACACAAACAACACACATAATGAACTGGACAAAATGATCAATATAAATCATATGCTTTGGCCAAAGAAATAATGGGACATACAGTCACACAACTTCTGTAGACTCAATTTACATAATCTGAGCTATAAGAATAATTGGTACATCCTGCAGATTCCATTCCCATTTTGTTCATTAAGTTCACAGCATTCTCAGGTGGTAGATGAACTATTTCAAGTGGTAATCCAACTATCTCAACCATCTATCTCATCATATCAGGAAATTAACCATACAATGCATATTCATTGATAAAAGAATGATTATAACACACATAATTTACAGCATCACGACCAGCATGCAAAACACAATCATGCAAGACATGAACAGCACACATAATGAACAGGACAAAATGATCAATATAGATCATATGCTTTGGCCAAAGAAATAATGGGACATATAGCCACACAACTTCTGTAGACTCAATTTACATAATTTGAGCTATAAGAATAATTGGTGCATCTTGCAGATTCTATTCCCATTTTGTTCATTAAGTTCACAGCAATGTCAGGTGGTAGATCAACTATCTCAAGTGGTAGATCAACTATCTCAACCATCTATCTCATCATATCAGGCAATTAACTATACAATGCATATTCATTGATAAAAGAATGATTATATAAAGGTTTCTTCCTCATAAGGATCCAGTATAGGCTATTAGGAACCTACATATGGTCAATACTCAGCCCACAAATGAATAGGGCTATTTTCTTAATTTAGCAGTGAATGGTTTGGAAGGTGTTAAGGAGATTGTCTTAACATGGACTGCATAGAGTCCCATTTTAGCATTGCTTTCTGCAGCCAAGGCTGCAGAGAGATACTCCCATATCCCGCTCTCATAGAAATACTGAAAAATATGTTTACTTTCATCTGATAAGCAACATTTATTGCAAGTGAAGCAATGTCATAAGTTCAATGAAACCATGTTCAGTTCAAGAGTCTAATCCAGTCTGAGAAATTAAGTCTTTATCAGCTGATATCATGCAATTCACAGATTCTGCCACATGTGTACTGAAGCATAGTAAACATTTGTATGGTGTACTTACCATATAGGCCTAAGTGGTTTGATATAAAGATGTCATCAAGAGTTCTACAGTTCAGGGCAGATTGAAAATGAAGAATTATGCACACATAAGAAAGTACATGATAACATAAACAAAGTGATGTACGATTTCCATATCAACTTCCATGCCTTGTTCGTTAATATAGTGGAGTCTCCTGCAAGGAATTTCTTTGATACTAATCAGGAATGAAACATCCATTCACGTAATACCAAGAGTTCGTAGTTCAACAAGGTCAAGTACCATAGCTGTCCAAATATAATGCTCAGCCCTCGAGTAAGGGCAAATGACACATGAATACATATGCCACTTACAGCTAATATCCTCATCCCAAAGACTGAAGTTTTGAGATCACTACTTTATGAAAGAGATTTAAGCTCATAAACAATTATAATGCAGACCTTAATTGACAGGTCCAATCGATTAAGAGTATCTTCTATCAACTAGGAGTCTAGGACGGATCTCAACAAGGTCATGAAACACACCATTGCTCATGCCAAGTCATAATGACATGATCTGACCCTTAGTTGTCGCATTTGGCAAATTTTAAGTAAAAAAATCAAAATCCGCCGAATATCAAATATGGCTAAAAATATTCATTGAAATTTGTTAAGATTTTGTTGAAATTCATCCATTCTTTTTTGAATATTAATCTAAAAAATAAATAAAGTATTTCTTGTAATTGAAATTAATAGCGAATTTTATGGCTGATTTTTTAGCAACGTTTTTTTTCGAATTTTATCCTCCATGAATTTGAACATGAATTTGAATGAGGCAACTTAGATCTCACCCCTACTGTCTTCTCCCACTAGGTCATGAAGAATTCTTAACACAATCTTGAATGCATTTGAGTAAAGATCTAGAAGTACATAAGCATAATTTAGCAAGGATAGGAAAGATTGCTTTCAATCGAAGGATAAACCAGGAAAATGCTAGAGAATTTTAAGTGTATATTCCACAAGTATAGTCTTCTCCCACCAGGTGATTAAGAATTCTTAACACAAACTTGAATGTATTTGAGTAGAGATCCAGAAGTACATAAGCACAATATAACAAGGATAAGATTGTGTTGAATCAGAGGTTGAACTTGAAACAGGAAAGTACTAGAGACTTTTAAGTCTATATTCCACAAGTATATATACGTCATAAGCTCACTGCCTATGATCAAAACCATTTAAGAGTAATAATAGGGACCTTCAACAAGGTCATGGATGCCATGAGAACACAACAAAAAGTACTGTTGTAATATCCAGATTCTCATACATAAATTAGCCCTAAAGGTATTATTCTCAAGCTATCATTTCATTTAAATGAACAAGATATCCTAACAATCCTTCAGACATCTACAACAATTGAGATAAGGATCTGAGTGTTGTCTGTTACACAACAACAGGTCATACAGAGCTAAGCCCCAGTGCCTATCAAACTATGCTCCAACAAAAGTGATGATGGCTAACCCATGTTTGTTGAAGCAAAACTAACAAGACAATATACTGGGCTTATGCTTATTCAAGCATGCATCAAATCTTCATGACTATGAGAGAGATTGATCTCTGAACTTGATATTTCAAGCAAACTGAAATGTAATACTTACCAGTCTATCCTATGCCATTGCAAAAATGCACCCTTAATAGTAGTTCAAGAATGCCAAACAAACAGTTTACTGGTTTCTTTAACAAAACTCCCAAAGGACTTTTCAAACCCTAATATTTCATCATTCCTGAAATCATTCTATAAGCCGGGTAGATGGTATTGGGCTTGTGCCCTTATAGCAATTCAAGGATAAAAGGAAACAAGACAAATGCCTATTAAAAAAGAGCATTGAGGGCGTTGCTTATCTTTACAATCCATACAGTAACACTATGTTTTTGTAAAAATCCCTACTTCATAGTTTTTATACAGCCAAGTACATATTTCTTAAGCTGGGAGAGACAATGGGGAGGGGAGGGTCAATACTTGCCTAGTAGATGAAAGAATACAATGAGTGAAGATTATCAGCCTTGCCTGTTCTTAGACCACAATCCTATTCTGAAATATTTGACAAGTGTCAATGCCTTCTGCAACAAAATGACCATACACTGAAAAACCTTAATTACTCAGCTTATTCTCCTTAAAGATAATATTCGCAAAAGCAAAGCTTCGAGAGGGATATAAATCCGCTTTACTCCCCCATGCAAACGGTTTCGTAGGGTCCTTACATGGGAAGACTGAAATGCCCAAGGGTCAGACACGGTCAAAGTCCCACAAAAAGCTCCCGATGTAAATGATGGATGGATCCTAAGCCAAGTGAAAGCCATATCATTCGCCATGACCAAAGTGAAGAGAAAAAGTCAATTACTCACATGCTCACATACTCGCATACTCACATACTCACATGCACAAACACTTGTTCCTCACAGTAGTTGTTTGGGAGATGCAAAGCAAAGCACAAATTGCTTTTCAATCCTTCAAAGTCATTACAAGGCATTCTAGGGTTAGGGTTGTGCAAACCCTAGATCATCAAAAGTAAATCCTTTTCAAGTGGTTTAGTTGACCCTATACGGCTGATCACAAATAATAATCAAATATCTTAACTCTAGCATGTTGAATGCGTATAATCCATGCTCAAGTTTTTATCATTGTCTTGCTGAGCCATGGACATTACATGCTATTATAATAACACCCAAAATATGAACAAAACATGTACTTTAGATAATCTCAAAGCCAATACACAATATAAGTTATCCATGCTATAGATCATAGCAAACCGTTAAAGTTCTATAAATGCTGATAACGGTTGTATAAGGTCTTATTTGCCACATCATTGCCATGAAGCGAAGTCGAAAGGCTTATACATATCTTGGACCTAAAGGCTATAAACAAAATGATGATGTTTTGAAAAGATTCCAAGCGTAACAACGCGTCATTGAGATAGATAGATTGGTATGGTTTTATATTCAAGTACACCAAGCCGAATCACAATGCACTTTGTAATCAAGCAAATGTCCAAACAAGCTTTGTATAACAAACGACTCTCATATGGAGGTAATCATGTAATTATTAACATGCAAGAAAATAATCATGACAATGGACTTATTGGAAATGCATAAGACATCACAAACGCAAAAGACAACATCAACAAAAGTCGACATATGAAATGATAATGTGACACATTCATACATATTACTCATACAAATGGAAATTTGCTATATAGTCACTGACAAGTCAATTGTGGTGTCTTATGACAAGTCAGTTCAGGAAAACTAGGAAAAGAAAAAATTGTGGTGTGCGCATTGTTACCTCTCCTTTGCTGCCTCCTTCTGATCTGTTGCTCTCTCCTCGATGATACTCTCCCTTAGGAAATGGCCTACACAAGGGGAATATCCTACAACCACACTTGTAAACACACCGTAGTTAGTATGACACAAATAAGATAAAAACATAACCAAAATATGCTAATCTAACATGATCAATCTATAAATGACGGTTAATCATATACCAATTGCATTTAACATAAATCACTATGAACACTAAAAAGATGGTTAATAAATCTTTATTTACTATTGTTCAATAGGTACGATAAAAATGCGGCGTGACATCAACTTAGGCTAAATAACCTCTATACACCTACAATAACCTGAAATTTGCACAAAGTTAATATGCTGCTCAAGGTATTTGCATAAATTGCAAGTTAATATGATCCCTCCATTGTGGAAGTCTTCCATGAAGAAATGTCAAAACTTCTAGAGGTGGTATAAGCAAGGAAAAATGATATGAGATTTATGATGCAACAATAGTACGCTGGTGGAAGGCTACACCACCAACAATGCCAGGATCATGATCGTAAGTACTGGTACATTTGCAATTTTTTTGATCATGATCACAAGTATTGGTGCATTTGCAATTTTTTGATCATTAAACCTTCAAACTTTGGCACTAAAATGATTTTAACTGCAGAGTGATGCATGCAAATGAGGTTGCAAAACTTGAAGGTTTTAAAGAAATGGAAGACAAGGTGGAAAAAATACCTAAAGGTGTGTAAAGGATAGAATAGAACAGCTCAAAGTCAAATGCTATAAGTGTGAAAAAGGGGCATTATAGCAGAGATTTGCCTGAATCATGAAATGAGAAAGTTGTGTGAATGTTGTATTCTTTGTAATGACAATAGGAATAGTGAATTTGCCTTGTTTGCTTGAAATTAGAGAAAGGCAAGGCATGTATCCTGACCTTGTCATTTAAATGACAGAAGTGAAGTAATAATAGGAGGCCATTAGGGTGCTGCAAGGATGGAACAAAGAAACTACAATGGTGAATTCCAAGTGAGAAGCAAGTACTCTCATATTTTGATTAATCTGATAAATCGAGTGTAATAGCTCGAATACTAGTGAAGGTAGCAACATTCATTTCCTGTAACTTAGAGATGGTACAATTTTGATAAAACAAGTACAATTGATGATTTGAATTGGAAATGGATTGTGTTGGGTTGATTTTGACCCCAAGCTTCTCTTATTTTTAAATGCCCAAAGATTGGTGAGCATGTGTTGAAGGATGAACATGTGGATAACATCTTTGGAGGATTATGATTTTTTTAGTTTTCCACATGTTAACATTATTGATACATTCTGGGAACATTTGAGTTTAATTCTCCATGAAAAGGACATAAAGACACAAATGTTCCTAAAATTTGTATGGATAATGGTGAAGGACATTATGATCCATATCATGAATGTCTCAAGTCATGACAAGGGCACACTTATGACCATCCATGTGAAATATTGTAAGCTAAAAATAATTGTTTAATGGATAGTGCCTATGGTGCAAAATTATTACCCGAATTGGCGTGGGAGAATTGAGGCGAGCGAATTTGTGGGCATGCTAGTTGAAGTTTGAACTGAAATTGGCAAATCAAAGTGAGGAAATTCAAAAATTATTTGTGGGCATGTTACGTTGAACCAAGAATGGTAAATCAAAATGAGGAAATTCAAGAAATATAAACAAGAACTTTGTAGCTCAAGGTGCAAAAACTTTGAGTAATGGAGCAATTGCTTGAAGGTTGAGAGTGGAGTGAGTCCTTTAAAGCGGTCCACACGGCCCAATGTCTAAAGTTGATTGTTTCACTGAGGTAAAGATTAGGTTACTTTGTTTGGGATAGCATAAAAAGATAAGAGTGACCCTCTTGGGTCTTTGCACAATAAATAATTTCTCCTCCTAATGGTCGAGGTTAGAATTCAGAGGAATGTAATAAGCTGGCACATGTTTTCTTTGAGGGTCACCTGCCCAAAATCAAAATCTCTCGAATCTCATATTAGATAGGATTCCTACGAATAAAATATCCCTACATCTCTGCCTGTTGGATAGAACAAAGGTGAAATCACGACACCTTAGGGAATATTATGGATGGTATCAATTGTAATTGGTGATAGTATATCTCAATTGACCTAGAGGAATCATGATGCTATTAGTCTAATGACATTGAATATAGATGGGTCAAATAATGGTGCCAGCAACAATCTAGAAAAAATGCTTGGTATAGGAATCCATTTTTAGGTTCGAGTTTAGAGAGTAGGGATCCGAGAGGCCTGAATATATTGCTGCTATATATTCCCCACGATTGCTATGTGAATTACCCCCTTTTTGGAAGGAGATGAGAGGGCAGTTACAAAGTATATGAAGGGAGGAAGTCGTGATAAGAAATCTAATATAATATAAAAACACCAAATAATAAAATATAGAAAATTCAATTCATTCGGGATGTTATTCAATAAGACAAGGTTACATATATAGAGTGGAGTTCTCCTATGAAAGAGGAGTCAACTCTAATCTTCAACAAACTCTCACTTATCTCTCCCAATCCCTATTCTCACTCAACAAACCTAGAATCTCTCTAAGAGATCTCTACGAGTTGTCACCAACTCATTATTTGCACAATAATAATGTTCACAATATTAAACTATTCCTAACAAGTCGGTCCTTGGAAATGCTGATAAGCTAGAGGAGGATGCTATTCTTATTGTTGTGGTCCAGGGGCTGTCAGTAAAGCAACTCACATTAAATACAAATATCTTTCTTATGTTCCGAAGACGAACTGACTGACTGCTTACAACCATAGTTACCATGTTTGAAAAAGTTCGGATTGCTTGGACGGGGAATAAAGTTCGGAAGTTCAGAATTTGACAATATATATCTGTTCGGTTCGGTTTAATTTTTTTACAGATTTAAAGAATATATTAAAAATAATAGTTATCCATATTTTTATTGAAAAAAATATTATATTTTATAAACTACACATAATAAAACTTAATGAAAGAACTTTATAATGTTTAGTCATAAAGAACTAAAATAATAAAATTTTAAAGTTTAAACTAACATTTTATTAAAAGTTTAAACTAAATACAAAGTTACAAACCAAAAAATATTAAACTCTTTGCTAAATACTAAAAAGAAAATGCCACTACACTATTACAAAATAAAAATAAAACCTAACTCAAATTTTGCCACGGATTAAAGAGCAGCAACCGCATATTGAAACTTAAACAGCCACAGGGATAAGGGATGAAGTGTTCTCGATGGATGGCATGAAAAATAAAGATAATGCTTGCAAGTTGAATGCAAAGATTGCTGCTTGACAGCTTTACACACCCAGTCAGGTCAAGTTTGCACAGTCAGCACTGAAACGAAAACACTTCTCTTTCATGCGGCATCAAGTCTCCATTAGCATTTTGCGAGCACAGCTGTAATCGTATTACCTATACACTCATTCATCTGGAAATAGCGCTTTGAATCAAACAATGGAAATAGCTCTTCGAACAATGCAGAGCCATGTATTTTAGTTCCTTTTAGGTTTTGAGTTTGAAGTGGTAATACTATAATATTTTTAATTTTATTTTTTATCCAAACTTTTTAAAAGGAAAATACGTTTGAAATAAGTTGAACTTTACTGAACAAGTTCGAAATCCCATAAAAGAACGGAACGAACCGACTTTTCACCATATTCGTACAAATATGGTAAGTATGCTTACAACGGATAATTTGTTGGAGCAAGATAGTTTGAACCCTCTAAATATGCACCCAATGTATAGGCCCTAAGCTGAGACCCCAAATATTCAAGAGATAGTGTTGAATAATAAGATCTTTGTAGAAATATTGTGTATATGTATCTGAAAGTAGTTTCACTCCAAAATAGAAAAGAAGGCATATCCCTTACCAAGAAGTGATAGAGAATCAGAGATAAGATCAAGAGATGGACATGTAAACTGAAACCCTAAGTGTCTATAAGATGTTGTGATCCACAAGCTCTCCATTTGTAAAAACACCTTTGGAGGTATTGAATATCACAACCTTAGTTTTGTGAAGGGTTAAGAAGCCCACAAAACAGTTCGAGAGCATCCAATTGTCTTTGAAAACCCTGTGGAAATTGAGGGAGTAATACAAGGTCATTTTGGGACATAATGTGAGATAAAACCATTCTCTACATAAGCATGCTGTCAAATAAAGTCTTCAAGCTTGTCTATGCAGATTCCAAAGATTCGGCAAGAGATGGTATCCTTGTTTGACTTTGACGGTACTCCTGAAATAGTTGGAGAGTCTATGAGCTGTTTGAAACTGGTCGAGATGGATGCGGGGCTCACCCCTACCCCCATATATATGGGCACCCCTATATAGATGCATTGTCCTATCCATCCCATATATAGATAGGGGGCCATCTATCCCATCTATCTATACAGGAGATGGGGCAGCTACTAATATTATCTTTATCTACATGATAAAACCTGTTCCCTATACTGAATTGGAAGGATATAGAGATTGCAGGGCCTATATATCTATCTACTCCAAACTATCTCAGAGCCTCATGATAGCAGATAATAAAAAGCTCTTAGATGCCAATATCACGTAACTTCTTGAACAAGTGTTTGAGCTCAATGTCTGGCCTGTCTAAAGTCTTCAAAGCAGAAAAAGACTGTAGAAGATCTGTTTTGAGCCTCCTCAGTAGGTAGAAGAGTAAAAATTAGATCAATTGTCCAGGCTTTCTTTCTTGGATAATTTGTGTGCAATCTTGATTGTCTTGTAGTTACAGGTCTGAGCTATCAGCTGATTTGTGAATTAGGGTGAATGATGTGTTGTGACCAAGAGGGTGGAATGTTTGGGAAAATAATAGCAGAACAAGTGATTCAATGCCATAATAGAGAAGCTCCTCCTAAACACTTCAGAACTAACTGCTTTTGTTTATGCATGACTTCGTAATAGCTTTTGTGACGCCTCTTCAGGAAAATAAGTGTTAGGAAGCAAGAGATGGGCGGACCTTGACAACGGGCTAATCCAAAATGTCATAAAATGTATTATCATGCAAGACCCAAGCATGGGGGTCAAAACCCTTCAGAATTAACTGCTTTTGTATGTGCATGACTTCCTAATAGCTTTTGCGATGTCTCTCGAGGAAAATAAGTGTTAGGAAGCAAGAGATGGGCGGACTTTGACAACGGGCTGATCCGAAACGTCATAAAGTGTATTGTCATGCAAGACCCAACCATGGGGGTCAATATTGCCTAGAGATTCAAAAAACTAGTGTTTCTCATGTTGGTGGAGACCATGATTTTACATAGATCACGGTTCAATAAGAAACAAAGTCTCTTGTGCACGGTTTTACATTCCTTGCAATACCAATGATTCATGGGACAAGAGGCCTTGAGGGAATCAATTTTGAATGGTTGATTATGTGCAGAAAAGAGTCAAGGGTATCTTCTCACAGGACATGGGACAATAAAATATATCTGCATGTGGCTGTGGTTGTAGAAAAGAGCAGCTATTTTAATAGGCAATGGAAGGGATGCTTTATCATCATATTGAAAGAAGGTAGATGAAGGGAAAAAAGTGCTTTTATATGCAAAAATTTATCAGAGAAAATGGGAAGCATAACAATCTTATAAAATCCCGATTCAGCATCTATAGCATGCACACAATTTAATCTACAACTAAATCAGTCTAAGCCAAAACAAAATTTGTGACAAAGGAAATTGAGGAAAACAATTCAAGTCTTATATTCGACTTCTCCTTGAGAATGACTGAATGAATACAACAGAAAATCCTCTACTAAAGCCTTTCGTGTATCACAAAAGTATTTATTGGAGAAAATGGGAGGCACAACAATCTTATTAAATCTTGTTTAAATAATAACAGCTTCAGGAATAAAGTTCGCAATCTGCAATTGTATCAGTGTAAGTTAAACCAAAATATGTGACAGGAATTTGGGGAAAAAAATTCAAATCTTTTATTACCTTTCCTTGAGGATAATAACATGAATACAGCAGCAAATCCTCTACTAAAGCCTTACATGTATCACACAAAGGATTTTGTTAACAGTACACTGAATCCTTAAATTTCAATCCTCCATATCCAACTGTATGTTACATTTATGATTCTTTGTGTACAACCCTACATTACTATCATTTTACATACATTTCACATTTCTGACACTTTAACTTATACTCTGCTCCACCATGACCGACATTATCAATTTCAACCTTAACTTTAAAAACGAAAATCAATAAGTCACCAACACATTAATGGTATATACTATATCCTAATGACATGCTAGCCTAGACTATCAACATTAATTAACTCATTACATGACTGACCAAGCTCGCCTTGCTATGGTACATGGCTATCAACAAGCTTATGCCATAAACTATAAACAAGGTTATGCCAAAAACTATTAATTCATTTTGTGACTCTGACCAAGCTTGGCTAGTTATGGTACATGGCTATGGACAAGCTTATGCCAAAAACTATTAATTCATTTTGTGACTCTGACCAAGCTCAGCTAGTTATGTTACATGGCTATCACCAAGCTTGTGCCAAAGACTATAAACAAGGTTATGCCAAAAACTATTAATTCATTTTGTGACTCTGACCAAGCTCGGCTAGTTATGGTACATGGCTATGGACAAGCTTATGGCAAAACTATAAACCAAAGGTTACCTTTGACAGATATCGCCATTGCGAAGTTGCTAGTGATATGGCCACCAAAGAGAGGATTTAGACAATTGTATTGATTTGATTTCAGGATCGAAGATTCCTAATCAAGTGGCATACAAATTGAGTCCTTGGGGGATAAAGACTTGGGTTGGCAGAGTTAAGAGTGATTTGATAAGTAGTATGTTAGAGGGGTATGAGTCCATGCCATCAACATTGATGTTGCCAAAGAGGGTAAGTTGTGAATGCGTCTGTCTTGATTCAAGAGCTTTGTTCAAGATTACATTGTAGTTATTTGGAATGATTGGTTTGCTGGAATTTTAATCTAGTTCTAAAGTGTTTTCAAAAACAGAAATGGTGAAATTGGAGTCGGAGAATCGATGATTAGAATATTAGTTTTGAAACTAGGGAGGCTTTACATAAGAGATCCATGTGAATGTTGAACGTGTTTCAGGATGGTTCTTGATGTTATGCTAAATGAGAAGCCGTATATTAAAATGCAAGTTTTGAGATAGTTTTGTACACGTAAGATTTCTAGGCAGCCCAAACCATATGGTTCAGGATGGTTCTTGATGGCTTTTGATAGAATGGGTTGTTGCAATTTTATTCAAGTTCTAAAGTGTTTTCAAAAACTGAAATGGTTATCATGAAATTGGAGTCTGAGAATTGATGATTAGAAAATTAGTTTTGAAACTAGGAAGGGCTTTACATAAGAGATGCATGTGAATGTTGAAAGTGTTTCAGGATGGTTCTTGATGTTATGCTAAATTTGAAGCTGTATTTTAAAATGCAAGGTTTTGAGATCAGTTCATATACCTAAGATCTATAGGCAGCCCAAACAATATATTTTCTGCTGCAAGTCCCAAGCTCTTCCAGTGCTAAAAGAGTACACTCCAGCTTTTAGAGGGGAAAGCAGATGTTAGCACCATTGTTCAAAAATTCATACTCAGCAGCCCAAACTTTTTATTTGAACTTGTGGCTTGGAAAATTTTCTTTTAGTTCAAAAAATATATAAATTCATAAAATAAACTAAAATAACATGTAAAACACTGTTAAAAGCATAATAAATGAATGTAGTAAACACAGGTATATTTTCTATTAGTTTTAGACCAAAAAAGAGTACAATGCTCATCAAGGCACCATAATATCATATGATGGTTGATCATCATCATAGAAAATTACAAAGCCATAAAATATTTTACAAAGATCTCTACACTTTCCAGCTCCCTGTAGTCATCAGCTTAGCTTTGGAAGTGGAAGGTAAAGATTCCTCCTTTGGAACAATAGTATCCACAAATATATCATCATCACCAACCCCTCTTGATACTTCTGCTTGTGCCTCTTCTGTTGCTGTTACTTCCGCTGCCTCTCAAAATCTGTGATCTTCTCCTCGGTAAACATGGAATCCACATCCTCAGCAATTGATTCTGAGTATGGGTTGATATTATCCAAGTCAATTGCATCATGACTCTCTTCCCCCTCCACCTGATTCACGCAAAGTTGAAGATTGTTTGGCACAAAAACAAGGTCATTGAGGCAACTAGTAAATGATCAAATGTCTCTAGCAGAGGAAAAACAGCACAAAATCGAATGCAAAAGTGAAAAAGGCATTTTTGAGCGCCGGCCATTATTATGCATTAGTATGCAATTTTCTCGGCACTGTTCCCGACTCGCATGTTTTGGTGTTTCTCGGCAATTAGCAGTGAGTTTTTGAACTGTGGTTATCACAATTTGGATCTGATGACAATTTGTACTCGAAATGTACAAATGACAAGTCAAATCTCAAGACTGTTTAAACTTTAATGTCATTTATTGAATTCATGTCTTTATATTATGCAGCATTCAAGTGTAATGCACATTGTAATGAACTAAGCATATGTTGTAATTACAAATAATTGGTGAGCAGTCCCTCCCAATCATTGTGATTATATGAGAGCCTTCAAAGCCTATAATGAGGTCCCTATTCAAACTTGAATCATCACCACAGTGCGAGCATCTTGCCTCTCACTGGAGTAATCAACTTGGACTCTTTTTATTAACATTTCTTGCATCCATAACATGCCAGTGTCTTCATTTACATAATTGTATACTCTTCGTAATTGTCTGTGCTTAATTATAAAATGTTCCTCTATACTGGACTTAAAAAAATTCCTTTGTAAATTTTACAATCTATTTTATGCCATTTCAATGATTAAAGCATTGAACCCTGTATTATGGATGTAGAGTACTTCTCCCTGTTCTAGCACTTTTGTACCATACGCAATGACAAATGCCTGCAAATTTGCAAGAAACAACATACAGACATCTCCTGCTATGTACTCATCATGCATTGAAATTAACTATGCTTTGATTGCTCTGAAGCTATGGGAGTTGACAGCGACCTTGGGATGGAGATTTGGAATGGTAGTGTTTCCTATGTTTTGGTTATCTTATATTTGGACTGGTGACATTTTGCAAGACAACCAGATCAATGGAGTATTTCAGGGAGCATTTCTATCAGAGGAACCTCTATTTGCTTATACTTGAAGATCTGGTGCAGGTATTTTTCTCCATCCTTATGTATATTGGTTGGGTTCAAAATTATTCTGGGAGTGAATGATTTTTATGTTGATCAGATTCCCTGATTTCCCGCGGGTTTCTTGTGGGAGGTACTCTTCCTTACTTAACAGATACAACACCTTTAGGTTTTTTCAGTATGAGGGCTCAGGCTGCAAATGTTAGGAGGGATTTCATTTTCAAAAAGATGATAAACAAGCTCACATATAGAGATTCCTCGGTTCATAAGCATTTCCAGAATGAATGATCTATTTGTTGATCTGATTCCTGGATTTACCTGTGTAGAGTCTTGTGGGAGGAATTCCCCACCTGACAAATGTTATACTGTCTGTAGGTACAGGGGATTTGGCTGCAAATGCTAATATGCCGATATGTCAGCCTGCAGGGTCGTATGGGTATGGTAAGTATCCGACGTGGATACGTCCTGGACAGTCCGGGATGTATCAGAGGCCCAAAAAACATCTTTTTTTATTTTTATTTTTAATAGTTTCAACATTAAAACATAAAGTGACCAAAATAAACACAATGAAAACCCTAAAAAGTAAAAAAAGACAACTTAAAACAACACTAAACACGAAAGCAAGCTGCAAAACACTTAACTCTCATTCCTCTCATTGCATACTTACCTCTTTTTGCTCATTTAGGTTTGATACTTCTTTGGTGCCATAGGATCTGCGTGGGAACGGTAGTGTGAGTGCTCTGAGTTCATGTGGTTCTTATAAACTACATCATGATGTTGATGCTGTCGATGAAGAGGATGAATTTTGAATACTGAGTTTGATGTAATAATTAAATTTGATATTAATCATGACAGTATGGGGGCTCAGGCTGCAAATGTTAGGAGGGATTTCATAAGAAAAAGACGATAAGCAAGCTCACATATAGATATTCCTTGGGTTCATAAGTATTTCCAGAATGAATAATCTATACGTTTATCTGATCGCTGGATTTACCTGTGCAGAGTCTCATGGGAAGAATTCCCCCACCTGACTAATGCTATACTGTCTGTAGGTATCTGGGGATTTGGCTGCAAATGCTAATATGCTGATATGTCAGCATGCAGGGTCGGATACAGCTATGGTATGTATCTGATGTGGATATGTCCTGGACAGTCTGGGATGTATCAGAGGCCCAAAAACATCTTTTTAATTTTAATTTTTAATTTTTTCAACATTAAAACATAACGTGGCCAAAATAAACACAATGAAAACCCTAAAAAGTAAAAAAAGACAACTTAAAACAACACTAAACACGAAAGCAAGCTGCAAAACACTTGACTCTCAATCCTCTCATTGCATACTTACTTATTTTTGCTCATTTACTTTGATACTTCTTTGGTGCCATAGAATCCGTGTGGGAGCGGTAGCTCATGTGGTTCTTATGAACTACATCATGATGCTGATGTTGATGCTCTCGATGAAGAGGATGACTATTGAATACTGATTTTGATGTAATAATTAGATTTAATATCAATGATGACATTTGTGGCTTGTCATTTGGCATTCGACTAATATTATATAAATTATTAGTAGTGTTTTGTGGTTATTTTGTTTTTATACCCATACTATGTGGTTAATTCCTATATATATATAGTATGACCGTATCCAAAGCTGTATCCGGGGAAAAAACAAATAACTTTATCTGCATAATGGATTCTTCATATCTGTACTTGTATTCAAAATGTATCGGCAACTTATTGCTAATGTTACGAGGATATCATTTCCAAGGAAAGATGACAAGCTAGCTTATATATATATTCCTTGTGTCCATATTTCTAGAATGAATAATCCTATGTCGATCCAATCTTGGGATTTACCTATGTAGCGTCTTGTGGGAGGTAGTCCTCCACCTAACAGATTTTATACTTTGTATGTATGGGGGTCTTTGGTTGCAACTGTTTTGAGGGATACCATCACCAAAGAAAGATGATAATATGTTCTTGTAACCCTTTAACTAGGCTCAATTATGGGTGCATGCCTAGCCGAGACTCTAGTAGATGATTACACCAAGAATTGTAACCTTATAGTGGAAGCCAAGAGTGATGGTGGAATGTAGTGGTTGTGAGTGTGTTCATAAAAATGGCCAACCTTAAATTTGACATCCATTTGAATGTCATAGGGTAGTTCTTCTTCTTGCATAAAGAAGTCGATTGAAAAATCGTGATATCTTTGCATACAATGGAGTTTGAAGTCTGTCTTTTTTTTTCTCTAGAAACATTTTTCTGAGCAGATGCACTGCTGCAGCTAGATTGAAGCCATATGTTACCAATCGGTGGGAAGAATGTGATGGAGTCATTAATTAGTGTGACATGTGACAAATCCAAGATATGTTCCTAGAGATTTTTCCCTCTCAGCTTTTGTGGATAGTCAAGATTTAGAATTATAAAGGAAAATAAACATATCTGAAATCATTAAGGATAGTCAAGATTTAGAATAGCTTTCATATCTTCTTGATCCCGTTGAGGCCACCAAAGAGGAGGATCGCCATAGCAGCTGATATCATGATTATCCAGAGCCCAATTTGCCAATGCATCTGCCACTTGATTTCTCTGTCTAGGAATGTGTGCGATTTGGAAAGTCTGAAATTGTGCTTGCAAACCTTTAATTTTATATATTTCTCTTGCAATCTACCAGTTTGAGCTCCTCTGACTCCCATTAATAGTTAGCATCCTAACAATGACCTTAGAATCAGATTCCACCTGCACTTGAGTCCACCCACACTTAATAGCCTCTTGCAGTCCCCGA
Organism: Taxus wallichiana var. yunnanensis; assembly: GCA_018340775.1. Classification (NCBI taxonomy): domain Eukaryota; kingdom Viridiplantae; phylum Streptophyta; class Pinopsida; order Cupressales; family Taxaceae; genus Taxus; species Taxus wallichiana. The sequence goes on from CM031234.1 coordinate 745,940,987, forward strand.
TAAATAGCTCTGACCTCAACAATATTATTAGTAGTGATACCCAGTTTTTTAGCAAACAAAAATGCAACTTTCCCATCACGAGTTCTTCCAATACCCCCATCGCAGCAAACCTTGGATTTCCCTTGGAAGCCCCATCCGTATTCAATTTTCCAAACTGCATAGGAGGAGGAACCCATGGTTGCTTTTGTCCTCTTTCCTTGGGAGATGAAAAACAGGTAAAGTGGAGCTTTGAGCCTGGAAAGAAAGCACCTTACATATATTAGCCCACTCCGGAGAAAGAGTAGAGGGAAGGGAAACCTTTTGCTTGATAGTTTCTGCCATATTAATTGTAGTTTTCTACCACACATACCCCCTATCTTTTATCTCTTGCTGGAAAATTCTTTTATTTCTTTCCTTCCATATATTCCAAATTAACAAAGAAATGCATGTCCATAGAGTTGGGAGTAAATTTTGTCCTTTTGGTAGACATTCTTGCCAATCTTTCATCAATTGCTCAAAAGATTGAATGCCATAGTAATGCATATGAAACATATTAGCAAGAGATTGCCATAAAGGTATCACCCACGAACATTGAAAGAAAAGATGATTTCTAGTCTCCTCATCCTGCCAACATAAAGTGCATCTAAATGGTCCATAAAAATCTCTTTTCATAAGTCTGTCTCCTGTTAGGATTCTACCATGGACCAAGAGCCAAATTAAAAAACTGACCTTAGGCTATAAACTTGGCTGCCATATTTACTTAAACATTGCTTGGAAAGGATGAGAAATACTTCCAAGTAAAGCCTCATATCCTAAGTATATTTTCCCTCTGAAGTATTTCCCCATCCTATTAAATCTGATTCATTAGATGAGGAAAGAGGATACTTTTGTAACAGATGTTCAATCAAAACTTGATCTTGCTGCCCAATCTAAATAGGCCATTCATGAGTAGGTATCCAACATCTACCCATATCCCAAGGTAGGGATGATTGTCTAGTATAATGCATAACTCTTGTCCATCCTTTTTGATGCATTGCTGCCATAAGATTATGTAAATGGGGGAATTGCTGAATTAAAGGAGGCTGGCCATCCCATGAGTCGAGCCAAAAATAAGCCTCATGCCCATTATTCACTATCCAAAAAATCCTTTTTTTAATAATGCCTTCCCCCATTTTGAGAACAGCCAAAATAGGAGATCCTCTTCTCGAAAGGGACAATCTAATAATATGTTTTGGTGGATAATTTTCCATATATTTAGCTCTTAGATTAACAGCCCACAATTCATTTGGAGATATATCAAAGTTATCGGAACTAGTACTATTAGTTTTGAATTAGGTAGTAGCATGACTCCTTTGTTTACATCAAAACATCAAACATGATCTAGTAGTTGGAAACACCCGTCACTACTCAGTGCTTCCTTTACCCACTCTTGGTGGAGAAGTCCCCTTATAACACAAGCGGTTCCCAGTCATGGTCAAGAGGTAGAGTTCCCGGAGATTTGGGGAATTGCCATGAGGGCGGGGACCGACCTTACTTCTTGATGCTTCTCATTTGTAACTAATAGGGAATAACATATGTTTCATCCATAGTTGCCAGGAGACGGGTACAGGTACGGGTACGTGGAGACGGGTACGGGTACTGGTATGCCATTTTTCAGAAATTTAGGAGACGGGTACGGGAGACGGCAATATATATATATATATATATATATAATTAAAATACATAAATTAAAATTTAAAAATAACTATACTTTTTGAAGTAAGGAAAACAAATATTGACAAAAGATGAGATATTATATTGATATTAGATATATATTTTAAAATTAAATATATCAATTTATTAATTTATAATTAAAATACATATCAAAGAAAAAATTAAAAATGCAAATCAAATTGAAATGATATTTTAAATTTATAAAAAACTTTAAACTATTTTAAAATTAAGTAAAATCAATTTATTAATTTTTTTATTAAAATAATTTTAAAAAATTAAAAATTTAAAAATACAAAATAAGAAAAATATTGCCATTAATGCATAGAGCTCGAGAAAATATGCACTTTTAGAGAAAACGACACCAAACGGAGCCATAGAATGAAAGTTATGGCACATGCAAGTTTTTGTTGCTACATCTTCTGGACCCTTTCCAAAAATGTGTTTTCTTCACCAAAAATCCAAAAAAGGAAAGAAATGCCAAAAAAGGAAAGAACTGCGAATAAACACGAATTACATTAAAAATTGATGGGGAGACATGTTTTTTTCAATGGGAAATGGGAGGATTTGTTGAGCAAAAGTCTCCGCGTACGGGAGGCGTCTCCGTACGCGTCTCCCGTACACGTCTCACGTGCCGATATCTGAAACGCGTGCCAAGTGTCTGGAGACGCATCTCCCTGCAACTATGGTTTCATCTTCCATTATGCTTCCGTCATCCTCTACAGCTTCTATGCATCTATGCATCTATGCATGTGTCTCTTATGGCAGGGTATGGCAGAACAGAGCATGGAGGGATTCCTCTCGAGGCAAATCTTGACGACAGAGTACGCGGAGTCTACGATATCCTATGGGGTATGCATAGTGAGCTGTGACACTATCCACTCTCGTGTAGAGTTTATATATATGTCTCCATTCTTGTGTAATATTATGTTCTTCATTCATTTACAGTTCAGCTCTGTAATTTTATTGATACTGTAATTGTTGTTCTGATTTGCTTTTGCTTATAATATATCTAAGTTACAACAATTTAGAGTGGCTTCCCCAGACACTCACGGGGTCCAGATCATATGCACCTTGAGGAACTTCATATTCATGTTATAGACAGTGTATGGTTGTATTCTAGATGGCGAATTTGGTGTTATGATATGATACTCTCGGCATATGGGATTGCACATTAGGTTTGTTTCTGGTTCTTCTTACCGGAATATGCTCTATCAAACTGTGATCTGCCATGTATTCTCTTATATGATCATTGTTGTGATCCTCAGTTTTGAATGCAGGCTTCTGATCTGTTAGTTCCTTATTGCTATTATTAATATGCACACACTAACCATTCTTATGGATCAGTTTTTATCATTTCTGGACATAAATATAAATTTATTTCCCTTCCTTTTTTCACTCGGAACTTTGCAGTAGACTCATTGTCCAGTGCAAAATTGCCCCATAGCATTTTGATCTTGTGGATAGCAGTAAAGTTTTTCAACTCCCTTGCACATAATTGCTGGAATGGCAAATAATAAATATCAATTTGTCATTCCTTTTACATTTCTGCTCCATGGTTTGAATGTTTTTATTCTTGTTTTTGCCATGCTTCTAGGTGCATCGTTTTACTGTCAATGAGAGTGACTGGTGGAAAAGTTTCTTGTACACTAAGACTAGTGTGAAATCTTTGTGCATTTGAACAGTCTGCAGAGGAGCATTTAACACAAGTTGTGGAAAATGCAAGTGACGAAGCTTTTGCTGAGCTACAAGGAAATCCTCAAGAGCTTGAAGTTGTTCAGAAAAGCAAGTGCCAATCTTTATTTGCATATTGAGTTTGTTGGATGAAAAGTTAAAACAATTGTACTCTAAACAGTGAAGCTAAATGGGAAGTATGGGTCTGGAATGCTCTCAATAAATTATTTTCAGTGAAGGAAAATTATTTTTCTTGATGCCTCAAAGATACCATTTTTCTTTTGCAAGAAATTTATTCTTTAGGTGCTTGTGATTTTAATTCATGATGCCTAGTTTTTTAGAAATCATCTTTTGCTAAACAGAAGAAAGTAAATCGAAAGATGTCCCTGCGTGGATTGAACCAGATGTCAAATTTCTTGTAGATTGACATGTCACATAATAATCTATTTTCATTCTATACTGCCACTTCTTTAATAACAACAACAATCTTCAAGAGCCTTTTTCACACGGAGTCAAAGAAACATATTGTAGAGAATCATCACATTTAATAAGGTTGGGGTATCATTGGGAGGATTAAAAATTATTTTCTTGACAAGAAATTAAATAAAATGTTGGGCTGACACTTGTGCACAGAATACATTCAAACATTTATTGTGTCAATCATTAACATGTATATTTGAATGCAGTGGCGGATTCAGAGTCTCTCTCATCATGGCTTCAGGTATACAACAAGGAATTTATTCGTACACTCTCATTTTCAGAGCACGAAGCATTTGATCACCCTGTTGCATGTAAGTTTAAAACTACAATAATCATGTGGTGTATACATTTATTTACATAGTAGAGTGGGGGATTGCTATTCTGTGAAGTGTATATCTGTAAATATTTTTATGAATTGCTTAGTTGTTGTGGTGCATGGGTAAAGAAGATGATTTGAGAAATAGCACAAAAGCTGGCAAATCATCCTTTTTTTTGCTTTGGACTCATGGTTTCTCCCTTTTTGTCAGGTCTTCTGGTTGTATCTTCCAAAGATGAAAAGCCTGTCAATAAATTTGTAGACCTCTTCAATACAGATCAGCTTCCTTCTCTTTTAAACGAAGGTGCAATGGATCCAAAGATATTGAAGCATTACGTGTTAATACACGACAATCAGGATGGACCAGCGGACAAGTATTATAGTCTCATGATTATTTTCTATGCTGTAAAATAGACATCGACTGTCATTGAATGCTTTTGCTTGGTTTTGGTTGGAAATTCAGTATCTGAAATAAAATATGTGAAGACTAAAAGTATTAGGTTTGATTAGACTAAAGTTCCTTTTCTTGCATGGTACTCTATTATAATTTTGATGCATTCCTTCAACTGTCAATGTTTGTTTGAATTCATCTATCCCCTTTGAAATAAAAAGGAAATCTGATATTATTTTCTTGCATGCCCCTTTTTCTAAATCAGTATGGCTGACATACAGTTGTCTTTCTGATCAAATGGAAAGATAATACAAATATATCGAATTCACATTTGACCGATAGGGGTCAGTAATCCATTTAGAAGTCCCATGCTTCATAGCACTAAGTTATTTCTAAAGTTTTGATGTTAATGATTTTGAAGTAAAGATTTAGTATGATTTGGCTTTGTAACACTAATAAAACTAAAGAGGGCTGATATTTGATAAATCATTCCTTGGACGATTGGTAGCTTGATAACGGTTTGAATGTTATTAACAGAATGTGTCTAAAAAGGTTAGTGGTGCAATGGTAAGTATAGAGGCAGCCGTTTCAAGTTACATAAAGAAAGATATTAGATTAATGGCTACAGATGACCAAAAGTAGGTCAACGTGACTTGAAAAATAATTTTAATCACAATAGAGAAGTACCAGGGTAAGAAAATTCTAGGTTAAAGGGTACTTTACATACATGTATGTATGTGCGCACGTGCATGTGCTATGTATGTATAAAATTTTGAAAAGTAAAATAGCTAAAATTGTTCCTAATTTAATTTATTTTGGACCAAGGCTAAACCATATGATAATAATTTACATAAAGGATGTGAAATGACGTGCTGGGAGAAAAATTGTTGGCAAGGGTGAGGGATTGATACTCTTGTAAATTTGCATTGATAACAGATTGTATCATGGAATGACAGAAACTGAGAAATAGTTTGTGGTTTGATTTTTAAATCAGAGGATATGAAACCAATAATATGCTAAGAAATGACCATAGATATATTTTCAAAACAATTCATGGGAAATAGAGACTAGGAAGTGATTGATGATAGCAACAGGATAGATATGCAATGATCAAAGGCAACACAAAATGTTTAGGAACATGAATTAGAGATGAAGCAGGTGGATGGCAATGAAAAACCCCAAGGAACAGAAGAGGCAATTATTAATGGAGGAAACCAAATGTGGGAGTGTAAATGTAACGGAACAATGTGGCAGACAAAGGAAGGTAAGCAGTAGATTGGCAGGGAGTGTGTGGAAGTGGTGCTGATGCATGGTGTAATGGGACAAGAAATTGTGGGAATGTTGACAATGGTGGATAGCGAAGAGTGAGGTAACAGAGCTTAATGGGCATGCAGGTGTTTGCAGGGAAAGGCAATTATACCATTTGATATTGCTGAATTTGGAATTCATTTTTATGTAGTAACTGATAAGTTACTGAAATATTGGTTGTGCACATTATAATTTGTAATATTCAAGGTTTCATGTGATAATAAATGCATCCATGAATATTTTATAAAACAGTAATGTTTAATGTGTGTTAGAAAGTGCAGTAATCATGTTATACAGTTCAATGCACTAGCCTTGTGTGAGGAAATCATGTTTAGGATTGGTTTTTTCAATAGGAGTGCAAGTCATTATATGGGATCTATAGGGCTCCCCTCCCGTATAGATAAGCTAAGCTAAGATAAGATCTATAGGGAGGCGGGGGGTGGTGCGGGTTGAAGGGGGCCTCCTCGATCTATCCGCCCGCCCCATAGAATAGAGGGGAGATAGGGGGCCCTCCCCTTGATAAGGGGAGCATGTTTTAATGTTTAATAAACTTCATCTGTATCTGAGAGTTCTAGTAAAACTGACCCTATGATAATTACAATTTTCTAATATAGAGGCAAAGACATCCTATGGAAAATATAGTCTTTATTTGCGATTGTATATTGACGTAATTGGGGCTACAATGGAAGTAAACATTGGTATGAAGTGCAAGCCACAATTTCAGTGGATGGACAGAAAGAACATGGACTAGCATGCAAGTTTAAAAAAGGACCAGCGTAGAACTTAAAACAACTTTCTATATTTAAATCTTGTTAGTTATGCATTATATTTCTGTTTCTTTTTTGAAGAATTATAATGTAAAAAGTTTTAAGTTTTTGATGCATTCCTAGCAGAATGCAGTATGTAAAACATCATGGGTACATAAGATTTGAGATTTTAGATAATGAGTGTCAGGCCAGGAATGGACTGTATAAATTGGTGCAAACCAAAATCGTATTCAATCAATTAACAAAGTAGAAAGATTACGGATATAAAGCCAACAATGTGGCTGTTTGGTTAATTTTCTGGACGCCCATTCTCATTCCACAAGGAAAAACTACTGTCCTACCTAAGAAAATAAATTCTACATGTAGGATTATATATAATAATATTATGTCCCCTCTAATCTGCAGTTGTTATTGTGAGACCAAGCATGCCTCTAAATTTTTCAAAATTTTCTCTTCCAAGCGCCTTTGTCAAGGTATCCATTGGTTGCTTTGCAGTTGGACAATGTAGCAATTTGACATTGCCGTCTTTCACATAATGCTGAATCAAATGGAATTTGGTGTTGATGTGCTTGGTTACGTTGCAAAATACTGAAGGATTCTTTGCCTTTTGGATTGCTGAAGTGTTATCAACCATGAGTGGTGTAGAAGAAACTTGTTTTACCTGTAAATCTGCAAGAATCCTTCTGAGCCATAATGTATCCGTGGTTGCCTTCAAAGGTACCATATATTTTATTTTTTCTGAAGAAATTACTGGCATTGACTGTTTCTGTCACTTCCAAGAGATGACTGTTGTTTTTATGATTAGTAAATCTGAAGTTGAATTCTCATCTTCAAAATCACGTCTCTAGTCTGAGTCTGAATATCCGACTAGTTTGAAACCTGCTGCCTTGAGTATTTGAGTCCAAAATTCTGTGTTCCCTTTAGATATTGAAGCACTCTCTTTGCTGCAACCTAGTGACTTTCTCTAGGCTATTGCATGAATCTAGAAAGAACACCAACGAAAAAAGAAATGTTTGGTCTAGTTGTGGTTACATAGATCAAACTTCCAAGGAGCTGTCTATACGTTGTTGCATCTACAAACTCTGAAGTATCATCTGATGTCAGCTTCAAATTTTGTTCCATGGGTGTGCTAAGTGGTTTGCAGTCTGTCATTCCAAATTTGCTTAGAATTTCACCAATGTATTTTTGTTGTGTGATGAAAATGTATTTGGATTTTTGAATCACTTCAATACTCAAATAGTAATGAAGATATCCCAAATTTGTCATTTCAAAGCCTTTCATCAATTCTGCTTTGATTTTTGTAGTGTACCTTTCATTTTTACTCATCCACATATACAACTAGAAATACAACTGTTTTGACAAAAAGAGTTGCATTTTCAAATTCAAAACACTGAAAGTTCATATTCAGAAGGAGGTGCTCAGAAGCTTTTCATTGTAATATCCCTTTCAAGGGCTGAAACTGAAAAAAGGAAACCACACAAACCCAAGTGAAGTAAAATCTGATTTTTATAACAGCAGCTGTAATATTCTTTAAAACCTAGGGCGAACTGTATAGGAGCTTAAAATTCACCAAATAACCATGCACAACAGCTGAAAAATACTTCTAAATAATTATTTCAACCACGACAATCAATATCCATCCAATTGGCAACAAATAAATGGAGAAAATCAGCGAAGATACACTGTTGTAATTAAATCTATAACAGCAGCAGGGCAGCCACAAACAAAGGCTGAAAATAGTAGATAAACCCCTCCAAAAATCACCAAAATGTAGATTTCGGCCTTATAAATTATGGAGAATCAAAATATAAAATCAGATATGAATTATGTGCCCTAGAAAGCACCAAACCAACATCAAACCCTAGTCGTTCCCCTAGGGAAGAGCTCCAAAATTATGTAAAGCTTTTGTAATCCTTCTTCTTGATGTCTTTAATCCAAATCAGCAAGCAAGTCTTCAAGAGATGTCTTCAATGAACCACTATGGAGAGTTTTTGTTCTCCACCCAACCACAAGGAAGGTTTCCGTCCTCCTTGGATGCCACACAAGAGGGTTTTCGTCCTCAAGTGGAATGGTATTGAGCAACTAGCCCAACAAACCAAAAGTAGATGTAAAATGCGCCAAAGATGGGTTGCAAATGAAGTCCTTCAATCCCTTTTATACTCCTTGCTTGGCGCCAAAGGCCAATTAGAAGAGGACCGACCTCTTAAGCTTCACTTTATCTTTTAATTGCCTCTTTAATTTCTCCAAACCCAGCCGACCTTGCCTCCTAAAGGAAAACACTAAAAGAAAACATTAAATCTAATAAAAGAAAATTGAAATGAAATGCAATTCCTTCCCTTGTTCACTTATTCTTCTTTGCCACGAAAGGGAATGGCAAGAAGTCTACATTAGGCCTCAATTCGAAAAAGGGGACATTATATTCATACCATGCTTTGGGGGCTTGTTTCAACCCATACAATGATTTCTCTAGTTTGCACACTTTGTGGTCTTGGTCGTCTCACCGCAACTCCTCCCGGTTAAGTCATGTACACTGTTTCTTTGAGATCACTATTTATAAAATCAGTTTTTACACCCATTTGATGAACTTTCCATCCGTTGCGTGTTGCCAAAGCCTACAAATTACGAATGGTAGTCCACATTGCTATAGTTGCAGAAAGGTCTCATTATAGTCTATCCCTTCCTTCGAGCAAATCCCTTTGTGACAAGCCTTGCTTTGTGTTTGTCAAGTGAGCCATCTGCTTTGTATTTGTTGTGAAAGACCCACTTGCAACCAATTGGTTTACAATTGATAGGAGGATCAACTAACTCCCAAGTTCCATTTTTGACCAAAGCATCATATTCAATTTTCATTGCTTTTCTCCATGCATCAAGCTTTTTAGCTTGTTTGAAGGAAGCTAGTTTGGAGTCAAAAGCAATATTGACTTTTTCTTAAAGGTCAAAAAGTGGTTTGTACCTAGGTGTGCCATCCAAAATAAACATCTCTATCTTTTTTGAATCTCTTCAAGCATTTTATCTATTTTTCTAGTTGGCTTTATATGTGCTTCTCATGTTTTTCCAACTTCATTAGGTTTGACATCTGTTAATGTCTGTGTGAGCCATTCAGGCTTTTTTTTTGTGTCACTTGCAGAACAACTAGTGCCTCAATTTCTTGAAGTTCATCATTTGATGAAGTTTTAATTTCTATTACAGGAAGAGTTTCATTTTCAATTACATGAGACAAAACAGATTCAGGTGATTCCCAATTATGCCCCCTTGTTGTTTCAAATTGATGTATCAATCTCATTGAAAACATCAAATTTAGCAAATTTGTCAAGTTGACTTTGTTGTCGATCTATGCTGGCCGTGTCTGTTGCAGTTTCATAAAAAAAATATCATTTACAAGGAGCCATTTCTTTGTTCTTTTCATCATATAACTTGTATGCCTTTGAGGATTCTGAATATCCTAAAAGGATGCATTTGCGACTCCTGTGGTCTAACTTATTCCTTTTCTCCTTTGGAATCAATTAACATGTGGATCTAAAAACCTAAATATGTTGCACTCAAGGAAGATAACCACACTTCTTTTCCGGAGTCTTCATTTGAAGGGCTGCTGATGATGACCTATTGCGGAGATACACTATTGTTTGAGTTGCTTTTTCCCAAAATGCAAATTGACTCCTTTGAAATACAACATTGCACAAACTATGTTCACCACAATTCTGTATTCATCCTCTTAGCTACTCTATTTTGTTGAGGAGTGTGAGCAACTATTAGATGATGTTTGATCTCATTTTGCTTGAGATAGGCTTCAAACACCTTTGATGTGAATTCACCACCATTGTTAGTCCTGAGTGTCCCAATGTGGGTTTGTGCTTCATTTTCAATCATTGTTCAAAACTTTTGAAAAGTTTTGAAGGCTTTTGATTTTTGTTTCAGAAAGTAGATCCATGTCATCCTGCTGTAATGATCAATGAACAAGCACTTATGACCACTAATAGAAAGAATGGGTAGAGAACACAGATAAGAGTGAACTAACTGCAATTTTCTGTTAGCTTTCCATTTTGATTTTTGAAATGGTTCCCTTGAGTGTTTAACTAGGATGCAAGCTTCACATTTTTCAATTTTCACTGTCAATGTTGGTAGACCTATAACACTATTCTTTTGCATTGTGCGAATGATGTCATAGTTGGTATGACCAAATCTAACTTGCCACAAAAGATTTGGTGATGTTCCTTCTTCTACAAGACGAGCAAAGTTTCTTGAAATTGAAGGCTCACTTTTGCGGAGATACATTGCTATTTGAGCTGCTCTTCCTAGAAATGCAAATTGAGCCCTTTCAAATACAACATTGTATGAACCATGTTCATCACAATTTTGTTTGTCCTCTCAGCTACTCCATTTTGTTGAGGAGTGCGAGCGACTATTAGAAGATGTTTGATCCCATTTGGCTTGATATAGGCTTCAAATACCTTTGATATGGATTCACCACCATTGTCAGTCTTGAGTCTCCCAATGCGGGTTTGTGCTTCATTTTCATTATTGCTCAATATTTTTGAAAAGTTTCAAAAGCTTCTGATTTTTGATTGAGAAAGTAGATCCATGTCATCCTGCTGTAGTGATTAGTGAACAACATGAAGTACTCATGACCACCAACATAAATAATTGGTAAAGAATACAAATCATAGTGAACTGACAACAATTTTCTGTCGTCTTTCCATTCTAACTTTTGAAATGGTTCCCTTGAGTGTTTAGCTAGGATGTAGACTTCACATTTTCAATTATTTTGGGCAGGGTTGGTAGACCTACAACACTATTCTTTTGCATTATGCGATTGCTGTCACAATTGGTATGCCTAAATCTATAATGCCACAAAAGACTTGGTGACATTCCTTCTTCTATGAGACAAGAAAAGTTGTATTTGCTGTGGCATGTTTACTTCATATGAAATGGAAAGCATATTTTCACTTGTGAACTGAGTAGAGTTTGGTGATGAGGCTTTCTTTTTTTCTTTCTTTGCTTCTTTTTTTTTTTTATGACGGGTCTCTATTTTGACCCACTATGTTTTGCATTCATGAGTCTCATGACTTGGATTTGGCCACAATGTTTTCAAATCATGTTTGTTTGTCATTTTGTTTTTCCCGTTGTTGGCCATTGTTTTTGCCAAGTCTACCTCCTCACCCTCTATATCTTCCCTTGCCTCTATCATTGGAAGTGGAAGCCTTATGGGAAGAATTTCCCTTTTGATGAGCATAGCACATACTTTTGCTTGAGTTTTCAATCTTTCTTCTAAAAGCCTTTTCTCTTTTTGCCATTTTGTCAACTAGTTGATCAAATGTGAATGACTTCAATTGTTTGCTTGCTTGCTTGGACTCCAAATGTGTTGATTATGGGGGAAGAAAAGCTTTGACTAAGACAGTCACATATACATTAATTTTGGCACCAACAACTTCAACATCATGCTTGATAGCACAAATTTTTGATGCTAGACTCATCACATCACTATTTTTCAACTCAAGATTGAACCGTTTCAACTGCAATTTGTATGAATTCCAACTCTTGTATTTGACGAAAACTTCACCATTCACTGAGGCCCTTATCAAGGCCAATGCCTCATAATTCTTTTGCTTCCATATTTGTGATTCTGCCTTTGCTGTTGGTTACACTAGTTTTTATTTCCATCTCATATGTCGAACTGCAAATTTTTGAAGATGAGTTTTCTCAACTTGTCGTAACCAATCCAACCATGTGTCCTTCTCAGTTAGTGTTGTGCCAAGAATGCATTTTGTATGAAGGGGAGATGGATTGGTTCCTTATTACTCCAATATGTTCCCCTTTCTATATACCACTAGACCGATATACCAAACTTCTCGATATGCTTGCCCTTTCTATATACTAGTTAGTATGTGGAAGAAGCTCATCCTTTCTATATACCTGTTGGTACGTGAAAGAGATGTTAAAGCATGTGAGAGAAAAATGATATGTGGTCACTAGGTAGTACGTGAAAAGGATAAGTTCTATCAACGACATCTGCTTAGCAAGAAGACCTTGTAGATGGACATAACTTCCCCATGTACTTGGTATTTCTTACTTTTAGGATTTATGTCCAGTGATAGAAATGAATGGGTAACATATGGAAATGGGAAAATGAAATTTATCCTTCTTTCTCCCTGGCGATTTATAGGGATGAAGCCACAACCGCTATTGTTGCAGCTCTTTTAGATGTTATTTGTAGTAGTTCAAACGTGATGACATTACTAGTAAACACGAACTTGAGGCATTATTAATATTGAACACTACGAACTTTGAGTTTTCACAATTTGTTTGATTTTGTTTTATTTGGACCATAATCAAATTTGCTTTGCTTTGATTTGAAATGGTTTGCACAATTTGATTTGATTTGATTTTTGAAAAAACACCAAAATTGACTTATTTATTATTTTAAAAAGTCAAAAAAAAATTCCCTTGTTTATTTTGGGAAAATCCTCCAAAATATACACTTTTTCAAATTAAAGCATAAAAGAAATAAGTTTTTAAAAAAACTTAGCTTTGTTCAATGTGAAGCGGCAGTTTGGTGATGCCAAATATAAGACTCCAGCACCAATTTTACAGTCTTTGGCAACTGTGCAGCCTCCAACACTTAGATGTCTCCAAAGGATACCTTCAGACCTGATGCCTTGACAGCAGGTGGGCAGATTGTAGCAGACCTCCAACGTACTTCTGATGCCTGCAGATTTCAATGCAACAAATAGAGATGCTTAGAGGTGTGTTGAAACTCACAAAATGTTTGATCAAATGACTGAACGTGACAGTCTTTTCATGGTATATTCAAAATGCAGCCTGAAACGCCAAAGAGAAATGTGCAGGTCTGATTGTCAGTGCCTTCACATGGAATATGTGTATTGCCAGATTGCACAGGTCTGAAATGCTAACGAGAATGGCACAGGTCTGCACACTCCAACACAGCTATATTGCAAATGCCACCTTTTATAATGCAACAATTCTTTGCAGGCCGTACGGTTAGAAATTAGGGAGGATGAGAAAAATAAATGGAAAAAGCCTGGTGCTCTGATACCAATCAGGTCAGGAATGGACTGCATAAATTGGAGCAAACCAAAATTGTATTCAATCAATTAACATAGAAGAAAGATTAAAAATATAAAGCCAACAATGTGGCTGTTTGGTTCATCTTCAGGATGGCCATTCTCATTCCAAATGAGGACAAACAACTGTACTACCTAGAAAAATAAATTCCACACCTAGTATTGTATACAATAATATTATAACGAGTTGGGTCATTATTGTTTAAGCCTAAGAAGATTTAAGTCTCAGGTCCTTCCAATAATCTAAGCATATAGAGGTCACCAAATGACCATTTGGATCTTCACACCAAGGTGGAATATGTATTTTTGTTTGGCTTTCTGTAAATGCATTCTTAAGAGGGGAAAGGGAGTGAGACAGAGAGAGGAAGATGACAGTTCATATATTAAAATTTCAGTCACCTTCTAATTTAGTCTAAAACCATTTTCAGATTTTAGATTCTAGGGTCTATGTACATAAAGGTTTGTTTTATTTTTATGAGAGATATTACTTTATCCATTCATACCAAGATACCTGAACATATGATTGAATTGTGACTACTAAGCATGTGAAACATGTAGTTGCCTATAGAATTTTATTTTACAACAAAAGAGATTTTATTAACGTTCATGAGTGACCAAAGTAGGTAAACGGAATGCAGAAGTACAACCACAACATAAATGATAGGGTGCCTAGAAATAAGAAACAAAGAGAGGAAAATTGGAAAACCCAGTGCTGAATCCAAAGTATAAAACCCAGGACAGTTTAGTAGAGAAACATATCTGTAGCAAGAAAGCTTGGAAGATTCTTGAGCAGCTAGACCCTAGTTGGCATCCAAATCACAGGATGTGCCAGCATCTCTGTCATCCAATGTAATAGTTCCAATTCTAAGCCTGATAAACTATTTAGAAAGCTCTTGTGGACAGCATCTACGAGGTATTTTTTTGAGGCTTTTGTTGTGCATTTATTGAGCTAGAAGGCATCTCCCATAAATAAATAATGTTGGGTTATATCTCACACCTTTTGAGATGAGCATCTAAATGGTTTAATACATTTTTTTGCTTTATGTCTTAATGCGGCATACACTTTGAAAAGATATGTCTGTCAAACCATTTTAATGATCCATGCTTCTCTTTAGCCTTAGAACTGAAAGTTACTTTAATGTGTTAGTAGAGGTATGTTAGTAAAGGGCTGCTGTTTAATACTAAATGTGAGCCGTAATTGTCATCAAAACCTTGGAATAATAGTTGTATATATTTATCTGCAGAGCAAATGAAATACTACAGGAAATGAAGGCGACCTTTGGACCGAATGATTGTAAGCTTCTTTGTATTAATTCTTCTCAAATGGACGATGACCACTTGCCTGAAGATATCTGGACTCCATTTTTTTCTTCTTCTTTGGTAATTTCACCTTCTCCGCACTTTTGCATTACTTATGCATTTTATTTTGTCGATGTTGGTTATAATAATGGAATGTTCAATGTTGCATATTTGTGGATTTCAAATGTAAAAACAAGATTACACGTTCTATTACAGGTACGAATTCCTCTTTAGATCGAATTCTTGGCCGATTTCTTAGCAAAAGTGACCTGGAAGAGGTACGAATTAATGAGTTTCAAAATATTTATTTTGGATAACTATATACTACTTCCTCAAAAGTGATTGGTTTGATTGTATTTACATGCATTTCAACACAACTTATTGTATATGTTAGTTCAAATCAGTGGTACCTAAGACTCGGACGGCGGGACAAGGTTTCCGGGACGACAACAATTTTCTAAATTTTTGGGAAGGTGGGGGACGACGAGAGGATGGCTGATTAAAAAAATTTAAAATATAAAAATATAGTGACTAAACTATATAAATAGAGGATATTTGATTGAGTACATATTGAATATATGTGGTTAGGCATAGGTGTTGTACCCCTTCCTAATATGACATGATATGTATAGGGAAGAGCCTTAAAGACTCATTATGAGTGATTTAATGAAAGGAAAGGTGGTTTGGGTGAGACCTTGTTCCTTATAATGCCACCAATACCCTAGCCGCCCCTATCTTATATAGGCCATTCATGCGCCCTATCTCTCCCATATCTATATAGGGGGTGGATGCCTATATCTCTATCTAGGGTACTTTTATGGCTATGGGCCCCATATATGGAGAGGGGCAATATATTGTTTGGTAAGGGCAAGGAGAGTACCATCTCCATACCCTTTGTCACGTAAAATATTCAAGCCAAAAAGAAGAAGAAAAATAAAAACTAAAGAAAATGTAGGTACATGTGAAAACATTCCAAAAGATGGTGAAATCAATGGGGAAAGTTGGTATGTTGTTAAAAGTTAGTAATTTATTACAACTGACAAAAACGTAAATCTGCCTTCTTCTTTTTTGTTCGAAGGGATTGCTATAATTGTTTTAAAATCCCCTACGGCATGACTGGGTCTATGCAGAAAAAGTGAACTGTGGGTAGAATTTGTTCTTTGAATGATTCTACCCATGAGTAGTTCATATGGGAGCTTGTGCTAAGTGAGCTAATACGTTTTGAGGTTGTGTTTCCTCTACATACTCCGTATTACCCTTGTGTTTCTTAAACTTTATTAACAAATTGTGAAAAACAGGTTTTTATATAAGAAAAAGTGTTTAAAAACTGTTGTGATGTCTCTCAATCTTTCCATTGTCGTCCAAATGTCCCCAATGTTCCCCACGCTCCAAATGTCCCCGGGACATTTCCTGCTTTCCCAAACGTCCCCGGGACGTTTCCCTTCATCGCTGGCATTTAGGAAACGTCAAGGAAATGTTTCCTCCACGTTTCGGCATCCCTGGAACGTCTGAGACACCAGGGTTTTGGGGGGACGCGTCCTTGCGTAACATTGGTTCAAATAGTTCTTTGATGGACAAGCACAATAAGATGTATATCCAGATTTTTGTCTAGCAAGCATTGCTTGCTGGAAATACTATGTTGCATAGGAAAGGGATATTTTTGGGTCATCATGCAACAATTATTAGCATGCTGAAGTTGTTTGGTTATCTATGCTTATTGAACTTGTGCATCGAGCCTACCAAGGATTCAAAGAAAATGCTTTCCCTTTTGCATTTTACTTGCATTATTATCATGTAAGTCATAGAGTTCGTCGAATTCCAACAATTTTTGTTTGGAATTCGGCAATTTTAAATTGACACAATGAA
This sequence comes from Taxus wallichiana var. yunnanensis, assembly GCA_018340775.1. Classification (NCBI taxonomy): domain Eukaryota; kingdom Viridiplantae; phylum Streptophyta; class Pinopsida; order Cupressales; family Taxaceae; genus Taxus; species Taxus wallichiana. Next base: position 745,957,856 of record CM031234.1, read on the forward strand.
ATTCGTTGGAAATTTCAGTTTAAATTCATATGGATCAATTTTCTTTGAAGTTATTTGAAAATCCTTTAATGTCATTGAAAATTGCAATCAAAATACATAGAAAATTCATTGACTTCTAAATAATAATATCTAAGATAATCTATCGCATCTACCCACTACGGTTTTTAACATTTGGGTTGTGGTCTATTTTTTCTTTTCCAATCCATCATAATTCACTAGGGTTTTATTTTGTTTAAATTCAAAACATTCAAAACATGGCACATAATTTCTTTTGTGATCCATGGCACTCCGGGTGTGTGTCTGCTAGGTTTTGAAAAGAGCAGGTTTACTTGGTAGTTTCATAAGGCATAACTAAAAATAAAAGCTCAAGTGTCTGAAGACTGAAACCACTACCATGGAAAGCAGTGTTACTATTTCCGTTTCTATCTTGAAGGTGACTTGCCATTGCTGTTAGCCCAAGTCGCTTATTGTTGTTTGAAGTTGACTCACCCTTGAGGGACCACCATTTGTGCAGTCAATGTAATTGTTCTCAGCTCCTTTGCAGCCTCTAGGTATTACTATTGCTGGATCTCATATATTTTACATCAGTATCATATATTAGGTGTGCGACATTATGCTTTAGGATATTCGACATTAATATTCATTTAGGTTTTTAATTAAATTTTATTTTATTAAATTAAATTAAATTAATTATATATTCTTTTTATTACATTTGATTATTATATTAAAATTATTAATATTTAGGTATTAGTAGGTTTTAGTTTTTAATTAGATTTTGTTCTAATTTATTAATTTCAGTTTTATATTTTGTATTTTGTGTATATATTTTTATTTTATTGGATTCATTGTTGATTTGAACTTATAAATATTTTGTTTTTATTAGGTTATAATTTTTGTTTAGATTTTTTTTAATTGTCAACTTTAATCAATATAATATTATTTTTAATATATATATTTCATTATTACATTTTATTAGGTTTTAGTTTTTTAATTTTTTAATTAGGTTTTAGGTCTCTATTTGATTTTATATCAACTTATATTATTTAGGAAATATGAATTATGCTCAATAATATTTTAATTACTGTTTATTTATTTATTTATATTATATTTCTTCTCTTCTAGACATATGGATTCAAAAACATAACATAATGGCTCCTCCCAAATCAAAGGATAAGGGATGGAAACATATATCACACGACGGTAATAATATCAAATGTCCCTTGCATAGTCATCCTTTTGTTGGGAGTATAACACTGATAATTGACAACCTACTTGTCATCTGAGGTGGTCTAGGAGGGAGTGTTGGTGCATGTAAAGATGTGACTTCAAGGATTAAAACTGTGGTAGAAAAAGACCAAGCCTCTATGGCTGTAGGAAGGCAAAATTCAACATAAAAGAACATAGAATGGAAAAGGAAATGTCTAGTTTCACGACACCTTTTACTTCTTGTTAAACATGCACAAGGCCACAATAGGTGGATTAGAGTGGAACATTAAACAAACAATCTTTGGAAATTGGTAGAGAAACATGTGGATGATCCACTGGTTGATTTATTTATTCAACTGTCATTCCAGTCAATGTAGCCGAGAATCCACATTTAAGAATACAATTCAAAAAGTTGTAGAGTTTGGCAAACAATACACGCCTCCTGCTTCATAGGCCTATAAGACAACTCTTTTGAATGAGTCCAAAAAGGGGTGATTGTGAATTAGTAGCATTCAAAGCTTCTTGGAGGGCAAAAAGTAACACCATATTGAGCAATGGATGTTGGACATGTGTCATAGGCCACTGATTAAAGTTTTGGTGGCTTGCCTATTGAAAATTCCTCTACATTTGGTAAGCAAAGCCTTATCTTAAAGTACCTCAACTAGATACCTCAAAGCCAATTATAATTGCTCAACTTTAAATGTTAGAATCTACAATTACATTTAATAGAGAAACAGCAAATGAAAAATACTTAGATCTGCTCCAAATCAGACCGCTGTTTTATTAATCAGAAAACAAAAGCTACAATGCTTTGGAACACTGTCGCATTTAATGAAAAACTGAATGAATAGAACACCTGCCCTAGGCCCTCTTTTATAGCTCAAGAAGAGACCTTGAAAATAGCGTGGATCCTAGATCCACCCCAAAATTAAATCAACCCTTGACCTAATTTTATCCTAGGGATCTGCACCCTTAAATAGACAAAGTCAAACTTTACAAAAGCAAATTGCTAAATAAAGAATTGCTTTTCTAAAACTGGAAAACAAACTACAAAAAGGCAACTACTAAATCTGGACAGTCAAGAAAAAGACTACCAAGAATAGGACAGCCAAGATTAGAGCCACTTTTCTCTATGACTGTAAGCTCTGCCGGAGTGTGCCCAAGTTCCACATGTGTGCCTTGTTAGAGGATGCAGTCTAAAGTACCAGATTCTTACGCTCCTTCCTACCGAGGAATTTCTTCTCCACCAATCCCAGTCTCTTCTGGAACATCTCGAATGTAGCTAGAGTCTTCGTTAGAATGTTTGCAACCTGCCAATTTGTCGGAACATAGTCTAGAGAAAATACTCCCTTCCGAACTCTGTTTCTCGGAAAGTGATGTCTGATATCAATGTGCTTATAGCAGTTAGGACACGTTGGATTCTCAGAGAATTTCATACAAATTTCATTGTCACAGTAAATGACTGTAGGCTCCATTTTCTCACCTGTTAGCACTGCAATCAACTTGTGAAACTAGATGGCTTTACAACTAGTAGTGCTGGCTGCCATCTACTTTGTGTCTGGTGAACTCAATGCCACTGAAGTCTGCTTCTTGTTGAACTAGGATATGACTCTTGAACCCAAACTGAAGCAACATCTTGAAGTACTCTTCATGTCACCTGCATCTCCTGCTTAGTCAGAATCAATGAATCCATGCAGCATCAACTCATCATCCCTTGCATATCTCATAACGAAATGTATTGTGCCCTTCAAGTATCAAAACACATGTCTTGCAACAACCTAGTGAATCTGCTTTGGCTCAACCATGAACTGGCTCAAAGTGTTCACTACAAAACATATATCTGGTCTGGTATTAACCAAATACATCAAGGACCCAAGCAATTGCATGTACAACGAAGGATCTACGAAATCTGGAGTGTGCCCAAGTTCCACATGTGTGCCTTGTTAGAGGACGCATTCTAAAGTACCATATTCTTACGCTCCCTCTTATCGAGGAATTTCTTCTCCACCAACCCCAGTCTCCCATGGAACATCTCAAATGTAGCTAGAGTCTTTGTTAGAATGTTTGCAACCTGCCAATTTGTTGGAACATAGCCTAGAGCAAATACTTCCTTCCGAACTGTGTTTCTCAGAAAGCAATTTCTGATATCAACGTGCTTAGAGCGGTCATGACATATTGGATTCTCGTGAGAATTTCGTATAACATTGATTGTCACAGTGTTCTCTTGTGTTTTTGCATGGCCAAAATTCACTAGAAAACAAGACAACCATACCCCAGTGTCAAAAAAACTTCATGTTATACCTTTCCAAGACACCCCCCAGGTCAACCTATTCCCTGTACTAGCCCTATTCTGTCATTCAAATGGTCCATATTTGAGTGTCATCATCCCCCTAGGTGATTTAGGACAAGCATAATCTTTCAAGTATGTTGGAGCAATGGTTTTCAAAGTAAGCTTTCTAACACACTTCGAAGGGGCTTTCATCAGCCTTTCTAAGCCGGGTGCATCATCATCAGAGCAGAATGGAGGACCTATATTCATCATGGAGGTGTATTTAAGAGTCCAGATCATTGTGCGACTGATTCAGGGAAAATCTGGAAAGATTCGGAGGTTTAGGAGCTAGGTCACTAAAGTTGGTTTTTGAGGCCTAAGGAGCTTACACCGAAAAAGCACCTAATCGTCAAGGAACGATTCCGGAGCTCTGGAATGAGTTATGGTCCAAACAAGATATCAATGGAAAGCTATTTTAGTCCCCCACATGGTGGAAAAAGATCATCTTCAAGCACCATGCATTTCTCAGGCCAACTCATTCTTCTCATGTTTTTGAGGGTGTTGCAGTTAGAATCAAGTCTTGGGAACCTCACCATTTTTTTCAAAAGGTCATTTGCATGCAAAATCATATAAGGAAGTGCCCGAAAACTCATCCGGAGCTCAAGTTATGACCTTCACAAGTTGGCTCTCAAGGTGCACTCTTCGGTACTTAACCATTTTCACACCTGACACGTGTCAAGCTGAGGTTAAGGCGAAATTTCATGTCCCTATTGCACCTTACCAAAGGGACATGAGGTGCACAAAATTGCACCCTCCCCATTTAGTCTTCTGGTCACCCATATGACCCGATGCTCACCTTCTAGCCCCCGTTGACTAGTTTGACTTGCTCACCTACCTACCCCTGCATGTGCGACACTTGTCATTCCCAGGGCAAGGCGCATTTTCTTGCACCTATTGTCCCCTTTGCAAAGGGACATGAGGGACATAAAAATGCGCCCCACCCTCATTTTTCCTCTTGGACCCACATGTGACCATCTCTCGGCCCCAGTGCTTGTTTTAGCCCCTTAACTTTCCTCATCGAATAATCATTCGCCACTTGTCCTCATGAGGGCAAGGCACATTTTTATGTCCCTATTGCACCTTTGCAAAGGGACATGAGGTGCTGAAAAATGCGCCCCACCTCTCTCCTTCCATTCTAAAGCTATAAATACCGAAAGAGATAACCATTTTTCTCATTCTCACCCCCACATCCTTCACATGCTGCCCGGATGTCGAATTTCTCTAGATCCTTCACCATTTTGCATCCTCAAACAAGATTGTTCATGCTCCATGATCTCGAAAGAAGAAAAACAAAAAAATCCGGATTCGCGAAGAACGAAGAGCAAAAAACAAAAAAACTCTTGCCAAAAACCCTCGAAGTTCGGAAAGGAGATTCGATCATATCTCACAAAATATCAAATGAATCGAGGTGTCATTTTTTGCAAACATCTAGTTTCTTAGGCGCCTTGAATCTCCCAAAGGAATTTTTTTGCATGCATGGGCCGATTTTTTGTAGTGAAGAAACCCCAAGTTTCCCGCGGCAAAAATTTACAATTTTAAAATCTCTCAATCCAACAATCGGTTTGAGTTGAAAATCTGGAAGAGCACTGTAGAGAAAAAACCCATATCGGGAAAGTTCATTTTGTCACAAACCGAGACCCGAAAACCTACTTTCGAAAAATAATAAGCCTTCCTACACGGCACTTGCTATTTTTGGTAAGTCATCACCAAAGAGTAATTGCAGCGAAGATAGTGTGCATCAAAGACATCCAAAAGACCAAAATGGTTGGTTAGTGCCAAAATTGGTAAAAACGGCCACTTACTAAAAATAGTAAGTTCCCTATTTGGGAACTAGCTATAAATAGTAAGTCATCTCAAAAAATGGTTTTAGAGGGAGCAATATACACAGGGGTGATCTAGAGAGCTAATTTCACTGGTCAGGCCGAAAAGGGCGAAATTAACACTTACTAAAAATAGTAAATTCCCCCTTCGGATACGAAGAAGTGTCTCGTAAGTCATGGAGCTCAAATTAACAGGCACCAAATTAGTCTCAACTTCAGTCATTAGTATATTCAAGGTGTTAGGATTGTCATGGTTTCCTCTTCGAAAGATTGTTCCAAATGCTCGCTCAAGTGTGTAACCAAAAGAATGAAGGAATGATGGCACTTCATGGTTCAAAGTGATTGTTTCATATTGCGGAATGGGCATTCTTAAGTGTTCATATGCACTTCATCAGAGCTTTCCAATTAGTATAGTAGTGTGGCCATGTTGCGAAAGGTTGTAGTAGGGCCGACTTTGAGCTTCTGTCTCTTCAGAGGGGATCTTCATGAGTGACGCTCGTGGTCACTAATGGAGTCATTCAACAATGTTTTTAAACACTTAGTTCGGGGTGTTCATGTGTCATCCAAAGGAAGTTTCTCGTGGTGTAAAGCATTCAAGGTTAGGGTTCACTACGCTCGGAGCTTTTCCTCGATCATCCGGCAAGGATCGGTGGAACTTCATCAGGAGCAACTTCTTCATCGGCATTATCCTTCCTCTCTCTTCTCTTCCTCCACCTCTATTTCTCTCCCTTCGTGTTTTACTTCTTCGTTGAGGTTGCACTTTTTCATAATGCCCCATTTTTGTAATTAAAAAAATAACTTTAAGTATTTAATGCAATAAGTCACCTTTGTTTTATAAAAAGGGACTTAATATTTCCTAGGAATGTGAAAAGTCTTAAGTTGTGCAAAGGCATATGAAAAGTCATTGGGGGTAGCCGAAGAGTCACTTCTCTTTCTATAAATTGTAAAGGCATCCCATTTCCAAAGGGTTGTCATTTTTGTAAGCTCATGAGAGAGTGATCTTGTGAAGGAGCAAAGAGATAGCTAATTTTCTTCCACTTCCCATTTCATACATTCTTCCCACTCTTGCATGTACAATTTTGCTCAAGCTTCAATAAAAGAGGAGTTTCTGCCTTTTTGACTAGGAGGTTTAATTGAGACTGTGTTCATTGAATCTTATTTGGTCTTGTTGCAAATGGCTTAATTGTTTCTTCTTAAATCATCGTGTGTTGAAGTTTCCGGTTAATAGGTGTGGGACTTTGATTTTCTACCCACAACATTATTCCCTCTCTTTTTCTCTCTCCCTTTTCCGTTCTCTTGCAAAGTCTTCTCTAGCAAGCAATTGCTAGCTTTTCCGCAGGGTTAGTGGAGTGCACTTGTTGGATCCCTGGCCACAAGGCCACCACAGAAAACCACTTTTGCACGCGCATGTAAACATGGAGCTGCACTGTTCAAGTAGAGGGACTTAGATTCCCAGAGCGTTTGCAAGAAATCCATAAATTTGTTCGCTCGACAAATTTTCTCGTCAACTGCTTTTGCGCCCACCATGGGGTAGACTTGGCAATGATCTGCACCCAAAATATGACCTCAAGAAAATACAAACAAATTTAAATATTGAAAAAATACAAAAATTTGAAAAATTAAAAAAACCAAAAAAAGAGTTGATTAAAATCCATTGTTGAAAGACACACTACCAGCTTCCTGTAAGTGAACTTTTGTATTCCATGTGTCTTTTCATATCTCTATTTCGAGATTTCTTAAAACTGGTCAAGGAAGATATACCAAAGTTGAGCAGGTTGAGAGGTGTTATTGATTCCACTTTCAAGCTTTGCAAAATCAACAAAATCAAATCAAAGATAATCCATACAACTTTTTTCAAGCCTCCTCCCCATTTGATTCGTCAAGTAGTTCTCCCGGTAATCCTATTCAAACTCCTGTTGATACTCCCCCTGCAAATTCTCCCATCTTTCAACCACCGTTGAGCATTGAGTTCTGAGCGACGAAGAACGAGAACTAGAAGAAGTGTTTGAGGAAGAATTTGTAGAAGCAAGAGTCGAAGTGGAAACAAAAATAACAATGGCAGACGAAGTAGAAAAACCTTAACCCATTGTTCCATGGGAAAGAAATACAGGTCCACTTGCTCTTGCAACCCCTCTCCACAATCTACCAACAAGTTCCCGCAAGAACTTTCCAAAGTTCAAAGGCGACGACACACAAATTCCTGAAGAACACATTGCGCCTTCACCACATCATGCGGAATCCTTTGAGTCAAACATGAAGACGTTGCTTTGTAAGGTTGTTTGTGGAATCTCTCCAAGAAAAAAACGACAGAATGGTTCTACCTCCTACCTCCCGATCCATCACTTGTTGGAATGACATCAAGACTGCCTTCGAGGAAAGATTCAAATCAATTGAAGACTATCAGGACCTCTTGGTGCAGTTGGCTCAAATAAAGAAAGGATCGAACGAAACTATGAGAGACTTCATGGCCCATTTTGACCGGTTGCTCCGTAGGATACCGAAAGATGATTCACCATATGAAAACAATGTCAAAAGATTCTTCATTAATGCTCAATCACCAGAGGTAGGATTCTTCCTACGAAGGGTCCAACCAAGGAATCGACAAAAGCGCAAAGGATGGCCATTGAAGTTGATGATGATCTCATCCTATCTGGAAGATAAAAACCCTTCAAAGGGTAAAGCTCAGCATCTTGGAGATGAAAGAACAAATCCATTCTTGCAAAAATTGGCAAATGAAATGGCATCATTGAAGAGGGAAATTTTGAACGAGTATCTCCTCAAAGAAATAACAGAAATCAGATTGCAGGAGCACCTCGAAGGCTTGCTTTGGAGGCTCCGCCCGTCAATGCAAGTGGTAGACTTCAAGAGGGTGAAGGACTCGAACAAGAAAGTGAAGGTGTTAATTTCCTAGAGATAGAAGAAGTGGGTGGTGACACTCAAAATGGCCTCATTGAATATCATTTAGTGATGATGATGAAGAGGCACCGACTCTCTCGTGTGTTGTGTTTACTCGTTCCCAGTCTCAAAAGGGAACATATCCCTCCACTGCTGCAAAGAAAAAGCTAACTCAAGATCCTCCTGTGGCAACTCCACGTAATAAATAATCAGTCGAGGATCTCCTCGTCCACCTTGCATGGAGTCCGCATTGGAGAAACCTGATCCTGTGACAAGTGGGAAGTCACTTGCAATTCCAAGTAAGTATTCCAACGCTTCTTCTAGTTCTAAATCTAAACCTACTCCTAGGAAATCTAGTGTTCCAAAAGTCCCTAGTGTACCTTTCAAAATACCCTCTATTCCCCAAACATCCACCCTTGCTTCCAAGCCTATCTCGACTCTAAAGGCAGTCCCTTCATCCCCCTTGTTTGCATCCGCCCCTTTTGACATCGTAGAACATGCGAACATAACCACCCTAGCTAGTAGGGCACTCTTCGGTGGTGAAAGATCCACCCTAGGTTGTCATTATTGGAGTTGATTCAGGGCTGATTTGTTTGGGAATCGAAGTAGCTTGTTTTCTTAATTTTTGGAGCTGATTTGATGCCCTAAATGTGCTGGGCGACCTACTTTTTAGGTCAAAATTAGGGTTTTGTGTTTGCTGTGCGAAAACTAATTTTGGAATATTATTCTTCATATTTTTGTGGCCCAAGATCCAAAGTTTCAGCTCATTTGGACTTCTCTAGCAAAATATATTAATTTTTGAAGTTATGTTGCAGACAGGGTTTTTAAATAATTTATTGCAGCCTTGTTTACATCCGAAATCTGCAATTTTATACATATTTGGGCTTTATAAATTAGTGGTTGTAGATTTGAGTGGAAAGATATAAATTTAGAAGTTGATTGGTGTGGGTTTTCCACTTAACCCAAGTCGCATTTCCTTTATAAATTCAGATCTGCGTGATACTTGTTTGGTATTTTGTCTACAAGTTGCATTTAAAGTTGGGATTGCCTAAAATCCGTTTAGGGGTAAAATAATGTCCATCGGGGACATTACACCTTCAAAGTTATCCAAGTGTGTAGATTGCCTAAAATCCGTTTAGGGGTAAAATAATGTCCATTGGGGACATTACACCTTCAAAGTTATCCAAGTGTGTAAATGCGGTCCATGCAAGAAGGGTATGTCCTAGTTTTTGACAAAAGTCAAGACTACACATGTTGAACTTGATCATTTCATGAATTTAGACTATTTGTCATTGTGTCCCATCTTTCAATGCTAATGTAAGTATTGGTTTCTTTGAGGTAGGTGGTGGAATTTGTTGTATCCGGTTGTACCATGGCGGTGATGTCTCTGTCTCAGTAATGGTACCATTTTCGGTAAGCTTATTGATCTTTTCTTGTAATCCAATACACTTATCTATATCATGTCCGGTTATTGGGTGATAGTTACAAAGTGGTTTGCCTTGAGTTTTTGACAAACAAGATGTAAATGGATGACAAATACGAGGTAGTGTGATTAGTTTCTTGTCAAGCATCATTTTCAACACCTCTCGTGGTTGTTTAAGCACCTTTGCTTTCGTAGCCAATTCGATGGGTAAATGAGGAGATTATAAAGTAGTATCATCATGCTAAGATATGGGATTTTGCACAGGGGAAGTTGTGGCTCAAAACTAGGTACTCATGTGCAACCTTCACCTTAATATCGAAGGAACAAGGCTTTATAAATGTGTCCTCATATTTGATTATTTTGTTGCATTGTTGGGCGAAAGATGCATATGTGTGTCAAAGCAATTCCCTTTTGAGAGGTTGTAATAAACCCATGCCAAAGATATATTTCACTTCCACATCGGTTGTTTGGTAAGTTAAATGGTATAAAACATCCTCAAGCATAGGATATAACTGTGAATACTTTCATTGTGAATCCTTCATCCGTATCTTGTTGAAGTGCTAAAAGAGGTGCAAATTAGATGTGATTTGTGTCGGCTCAAAAGCGAGTGAAGAAGTCTTGTGCTAGCTATGGATATATGTCCATGGCGGCACTAGGTAAAGAATAGAACCATTCTAAGGTAGTACCCACCGAGCTCTTGGAAAAGGCCTAAATTAAGATGTTTGTATTATCATTCTATGTGACAAAGGAATTTGCAAAATTGGCCAAATGTGTGCCTAGACCACCCCCTATCAAATAAAGGTGATTTAGGCATAACAAAATTTGATGGGTAAGAAGAATGAAGTATTGTGCGAGGTAAAGGATGCTTATGGATGCTATTCGTCCATCTTGTTAAAATAGATGTCACCGTATTTGTTGGTTGATCCAAAGTGAAGCTAACCCGTAAAGCTTTCATCTTGACATGCTTCATCATGAGTTACTAATTCTTCCCACATGTACATAAATTCAGCCTTTAAAGATATATATGGTTGCTTTCATAAGTGAAGTATTTTCTTGAACTTAGTGGCTAATTTGTGATCAAACTAAGCCCTCGAAAAGGCCATTGGACATAAGCGGGAATGAGCAAAGTTTAACAATGGTTGATTGGGGTTGGAAAAGCAAGAATGGTTTTGAATAATAGGGGATGAGCAAAATCTAATAAAGGGTGCTTGGGGTTGGACAAGCAAGAAGGGGTTTAAATAAAACCCTAAAATCTGAATAGAAATAAGGCCTAAACTTGAAACCTGAAGGGTGAAGAATGAAACCCTAGTTTGATTGATTTGATAAGGATTGGGTTCACCAAAATGTAATAAGAAAATTAGGTGTTACCCTTAATCTACCTATTCTTGAAATGAATAATTCATAAGTAACAAAGGGGCAGTCCTAAGAGTCCTGATTTATGCTAAAACATGAATATTAAATATTACATTGACTAGAATTTGATAAGTGGAATAAGGGTTAGAGAAAGAAACTAAAATACGCAAGGAGTGACAAAGTGCCCACGTGATGTACAAAACTGGATCCAAATTGTCACCAAGCTGCTCAGAAAATATCTTGACCTAGAAATCAGCTCTGGACGGGTTTATGGGAGGCTTGGACGGTTTCAATACTGAACCTTCTTTGTGCATGTTCACTTGTGTTTGTACACTTGCATTCTCGATTTGGTACTTTGCCATGACTTTGTTTAAATCTGATATGGCTGCTTCTTGCTTCAAAACCCTAGCTCTCCATCTCTTGACCTGGAAAAGAGATTAGCGTGATTGTGTTGGACAACCTCACCGCACCTCATTGATATGATGAAGTGTTACCTACATACCACTAATTCGAAGCGGGATCAAGCCACATGTAGTTCTCCCAAACCTATACTGAGATGCAACAAAATATATAATAGAGAACGAGCCCTTGATTTGGCCTTAACACTTGTAACATGCATGCACATTTGACCTTGTACTTAAGAATTTAGCTCAATATGTGTGATCTAGGGCAGCAATATTGATGACTTAAGATTTCGAGATCGCTATTGTGATGATGTGCTCTAAGAAATAGGATAACTCGGTGCTTCTTCTTGACCATCTTAGAGAACTCCTAAATATATCTAGGGCATCCCTATTAGTGTAGGGTATGTTTGTATTTATAGTTGATCTTTTGTTAGTTTTCTTGTTCAACCAATCCAAAATTTGCTTAGACTGACTAAGCCAAGTAACCCCTTTGAAATTGTTACCGTCAAAGTGCTAATGGATGGGTTCATAGGAGGTGGGCAGGTTCAAAACCAAAACTGTCTAGGACCTACAAACTTTACCAAGGTGTGATAGAAATCTGGTTTGAGACATGTGTAAGTATGTACAAGTGTTCAAAAGAAAATAAAGTGATTTCTGAGGAGCTGAACTAGAGAATGGCTATCATGTAGTGGATAATAGGGTGTGGGATAGAGTGACAATATCATTGAAATAGGTCAAATGTGTATAAAATGGACCATATATTAGAATTAGGACAAAAGGTGACATTGCCAAATGCGCAAACCAAATTTAGGGTACTACACCAACTAGAATACCCTTCAAACTGGAGGGTTCAAACTTCATCCTCTTCTCCTTTGGAACATGAATGAAAACTAGACTCAAATACTCCACAATGAGAATCATCTAGTTTCTCTACTACAAAAGCTTCCTTTGGAGTCTTGTCCTTCAACACTCTGTGAGGACACCTATTTAGTATGTAGACTGCAACACTACAAGCTTATGCCCAAAGAAACATATGCAGATTTATGTCATGAAGCATAGACTTACTAGTCTCTACAATGGACGTTCTTTCTCTTTGCAACCTCGTTCAATAGTGGGTTGTATAAACTCCTCTTGATCTCTACTTCTCAGTAGAAGGAATCAAAGTCATTGGAGGCATACTCCCCTCCATTGTCTTATCTCAATACCTTGATCTTCTTGCTTGTTTGGTTCTCAATAAGGGCTTTGAACTCCTTAAACTTGCTGAAGACCACACCTTGGTCTTCATGAAATAAATCCAGATCTTTCTGAAAGAATCATCAATGAAAGTAACATAGTACAAATTACTTGTCAACGAGGTTGATGACATAGGTTCACAGACATTTGAATGAATCAGATCTAGAATCCCCTTGACTTGTGCTCATTGCTTGGAAAAGAGGCCTTGGCATGCTTGCTGAGTGCACATCCCTTGCACACCCCTCTCTTTTCCACCTTGAAGTTAGGGAATCCAACCACCATATCCTTTAGAAGAAGCAATGATCATTGCTTCAAAATATTTTGTGCCAACGCTCACACAGATTGTCACTGTTGGTCAATAAAGTTTTCTTTTGCTTCATCGGATCTGCTAGCAACCTATAAAGGCCACCCTCTCGAACTCCCTTGGCCAAGACTTGACCAGACTTGAAGCTATGTTTCCTGATAATTACTTGTTGATCTTTAGAAAGAACCCTACACTTCAAATCTGTTAGACAAGAAATTGAAAGGAGATTCTTAGTCATACCAGGAACATACAATACCTCATGCAGCTCTAGAACTTCTCTTGCTGGCATGCAGAATGAGATAGACCCTATCCCAGTCACTGAGTACTTGGCATCATCACCAAGCTCCACCAATGTTGGTATGTTGTTCCTTCAATTTGAAGAAGGCTGCCTTGTTCGAAGTCATATGTCTCGAGGCTTCACTGTTAACATACAATGCAACACCTGAGACTGTGTTGGTGGATATGTCACTGTGGCAATGGTCGTGTCAAGCTTGGTAGTCAACTTATCTAGGTTAAAGCTTTCAAACTTCCTGCAAACTGTTTCTGCTGTTGTTGCTGCTTGCGCTTCCCTTTCTTCTTCTTTGGACACTGAGAAGCATAGTGGCCATGCATATTGCAATTGAAGCACTTGATATGATTAAGATCCTTCTTCTCGTCATTAGAAGATGTTGATTCTTCCTTTTCTCGTACTCATTTCTGAATCCTATCCTTCCTTCCTAACTTTCCAAATGAGGGCTTGGTCTGGAACATCATCTTTAAAACTGTATCAAACTTGTTGTAGTCGCATTTGTTCTCCAATGAAAGCATCCCTCAATTGCTTGAAGTCAAGTAACTTCTCTTGACCACAAATAAATTAAACAAAGTGGTGTCGCCGAGATGTCTCCTCGAAATTTGAGACTACCCTAAGTAATTTTTTTTTCGTACTTTAAAAATAATGGGTCGTTTTGTGTTTTTATTGCTAGAAAGTTTCTGTATTGTGTCAAGATATTCCCAAAGAGCCATATAAGCCAATTTCGACAAATACCTAGATGCTCGAAATTATTATATTCTTTCGCTGGGGTTTGCTTTGCGAAAAATTTGTATTTAATTATTTTGAACCCCGTTTGAGATAAATTGTGCTCCGGTTTAACGCTGTTGTGATCTTACATGTCAATATTCCCATATACCAATAGGGTTTTAACCATGAATGAATTCTAGGCTTTATTTGTGACTTCTGGCAATGTTTTGTGTTTTTGGTGTTTTCCCGTTTCGTTTTCTGTGAAATTTCTCTGGGTCAATTCCTTTGCTAGTTTGGTTTGATTCCTTGCCTGGAGTATCTGGAGATCACCTATGGACGTTATGCCAGAAGGAATTCGCCACAGGAGGTCTGGTTCTCTCTGAAAAGACGAAGTCATGCACGAAAAAACTTCTTCTGGGCAGGCCGCATTTTTGGAAAAAGAAGGTTTTAAGCTACAAAGGGATTTTTGGTAGCGTGAGCGGGCGTGTGGGAATTTTGTACCGCCAAAGCAGAGTACTTTTCCCATGGAAACAACGCCACTTAAGTCACAATGGGAAATTAGAGGCAAGAGGTGAATTTCTTACCCGCCTCACAGGTGAAAATTCCCATTGTGAAATAAAAGAAAATCACTTAAGGCATTGATGGGATTTTCTTATCTCGCTCATGCAGGTAAATAATCCCATTATGAAAGTCAAACAACTTAAATGGATCATGGAATTTTTTGGAGCTGCGGTGCAGGTGAATAATCCCATTGAAAATTGGCTTTTAAAAATAGAAATTGCCTATGTGAAAAAGTGCGACCCCTTTTGGGATAGAAGGGCAACTTTAAATGCATTAAATTAATTAATTCCTTCTCCAAATTCGCGCCCAAGCATGTGGAAAAGTCAACAAGGGTAAAGTGGATAAAGGAAATTAGAATTAGAAATTCTAAAATTAAATAAATATTATTTATTTAATGCAGCCCCTTCATGTTCAAAAGTGCGCCCCATTTTGAAGAAGAATAATGTTTTTTAAAGTATTAATTGATATATTTAATTCCTATTTTCTGTGGATGAGGTCAAAGCATACTGTGAAGCTTAAGTGAATTGGAAGTAGAGAGCTAAAATTAAATAAATTTAATTTATTTAATGACAGCCATGAACATGCACAAAATAGGCATCCCATTTGAAGACAAAGGCATATTAATTAATTAATTAATTGCCAGAATAGGAGGGGCAATAATTAATTATAGAATGATGAGGGTTATATAAACATGGGCTGCCATAAGGATGAATTAATTAATTCTATAGCAAAGAAGTGCAGTCCAGACAATTTTGGCGCCCCATTTGAAGAGGAATTTTGCTCAGAAGGTGTAATTACTGCTGGAAGCTTCAAAATTTGGCGCCTAGGTTTGAAGGAGCTTGATTTGTGTCTAAATAATTGTCTACATAGTGGTACAGGTGCTCAGGTGAAGTTGATAAAATTCATGTTTGCTTTGCATGCAAACAAAACATCAAATTTTTGGGCAACAGACTTGATATATGTAGATTTTTATAATAAAATCCAAAGGTGTCATGTTCGTTGCCATCTTTGTCTCGAATTAATTGCAGAATTCATTACAGTGCTTTTATAAGAGAAAGGGAGCTTAAATTAATGTCCAATACATCAACATATCCTCCAAATTTGAAGAAATATCCAGATCTCGCACCGGTTAAGAATTCCGGTTGAATAAAGAGAAAAAGAATTGCTCAGATAAAGACAGAGATACGGCCATGGCAAAGAGGGATGAAAAAGAAAGCACCGCAGAGTCATGCATCACTTCTAAGTTTGCACGACATTAAAGATACGATCTAGGTCGAGAACCTCTTTTCCGAATTGATTGACAGTCCAGAGCCGAAAGACTTCCCTTATGCATGCAAATAAAAGCAATGGAATCATTTGAGTCAGCAAGATTTCCATTCATAGCCCAGATTGCCAGAGTTCGTCATGGAGTGTGCTAGGTCTTACCATCCATTATCCAGATCAGTCTGAGATGCTGCGGGGAAGACAATAATCCGGTTAGACGCACGCTTCATCAATTATTGTTTGAGATTCCGCACAACAAAGGTGGTGACTACTATTAGCATACAGATGCCAACAACAGATGGGAAAAACATAAAGCGATCACGTGGCATAATGAACAACAGATATACATGAAGAAACCCGGATCTCCTTCCAAGTTCCCGATAACTCTTCCACGATCCAATCTGCACAAGAGGTGGATGATATTGCCAAATTGTTATGCAGAATAAATGGTGAAACGGATGCTCACAACTTCCGCGCATGGATGTATGCTTTCATCAGACCATTGAAATAATCAAAGCAGATTCAATAATCAATTGGTCGGAAATCATTAGCGACAACATTGGTGAGCAGCTCGAACGTGAGGCGTACTTCCAAACTTCAAAATGACTTCGTATTTGGTTTATGCAAAGAACTTCACAGGGATCTTCTCTAAGTCCGGATAGATGTGGTGTTCTTTCCAAGGACCCTATTTTCGAGTACTACCCACAACTTACTGTACCTGCATGCAAGAAAGATTACAAGGTGGTCAACGATGGATTCTTCTACGAATTCATTTTTGCAGGCAGTCGACGGCGATCTAAAGGTCAACAAGGTGAGCAAGGACATGTGGGAAGTCAGTGTCCATGATCGGCGATATCTTTATCCAAATTTGCATGGATTTCACATACCTCAAGGTCACCGGCTTTTTGGGAGAACCAATTAAGTTGCCCAGATACCCGAGTGATAAATTGGTCATCATGGAGCCGAGGCATAACTCGTGGAGATCCATGACCTACAAAAAACGACACAAGTCTACAGTGCTTCTTCTCACCACATGGGCCATTATAGTTGCAGAGCATTCATAAGGCCCGAGGAAATGAAGCGAGATGTTCTCTCGAGTACGAGCAAGAGTTCTTCCCAAAGACGATTGAACTTCGATCCATTTGGAGTGGCAAGGAAGACAATCTCCCGAGTACGCACACGTGCCTTCACTGGAAGATTTCTCGATGAAGTGCGTTTAGTACGAGGTTAGAAAGAAAGATTTCAGCAGTTATCAGGCATGGCAAGTGTTTGACTTTGGATTAGCACGGATACCGGATCTTAAAGATGATGGGCATGTGTTACTTGACACATACCGTCGGATGGGAGGAGATAGAGATGTGCTTCAGGAAAGCGTAGGGGGCTGCCATACGATCGAAGAAAGGTCTCGCCCATGCTTTTGGTCAATACTTCAAACTGGTTGTTGACGAAGGGATATTACCTTGATGAAACATCGATGAATCAAATCATGGGCAACTTTGCATATGTGAGATTCCCTCAAGAGGAAGCACGAAGGAGAAAGCAACAGAAGGCCTGAGAAGATTAAAGTGCATAGAAGGTCTCATTCGAAGGAGAAGATCACTTCTACGGCTATGATGTTAGTTCCGACTTCTCTAGTGCCAAGTACTTCACCGACTATTGCACCTCAAAGAAGATACTACCATTCCTCCGTTGAATCCGCAACATTCATCTTTTCTCCTCACCACTCCGTTCAACACCTTTTCCGAAGAAACGTTTAAGTCATAGATCACAGAATTTGAAAGAGCCTTGTCTTTGGATAGTTCGAGGATGGTAGCCACAACACTGTAGCAGTTTAAGATGGAGAGGAATCAGAGCGCGAGATAGTGGTACACTCGGCAACTTCTCATTCTCCGAGAAGCAATTTCTCGGAATGGTTGGCTTCGTAGTTGGTTCCGAGGCTAGTGAGGAAATCAACTCGGAGGAACACGACTTGAATGCCTTCCAATCTAGGCGGAAAAGACAAAAGACCTAAAGTTGCTAAGGTAACTTCAAGGTGATCATCAAGAGTCGGGGCGAAGTTTGCCGAGGTGTCGGGCCAGCAGAAGGAAAGAAGAAGGATGAGCTCATGGTAGAAGATATAACAAGAACTGTGAGTACCCATAGTTCAAGCCACCACGTAAGGGTCAAGTAGGACACACAACATTGATAGATGTTCTATTCCTTAGGCTTGACAACGAAAAGATGGAGAAAGTCAACTTCGTAAGTAGGTATCTCAACCAGTGCGAGATCATCGCTAAGGTTGCTAAATCTTCCACTCCACCAATTTCAAAGACAAAAGCAGGTGAGTGATCCTCTGATACAGAAATGGAAGATGGCAAGTAACTGGGTTAAAGCTATCGACGAATGGAAAAGTCTGATCATTCGTCAAGCTTCTGTACAACTCGGAGAGGTGCCAACCCGCCTAAAGGTTATGAAAGATGCATCAGATCAGCTAAAGCAACTGGTAACAAGCATGATAGATATGAACACAATTCTGAGAGTAACCTTAGTACTTTGGCCGAAATAAATACGTTGACGAGAGAAGTTTTGATTGCGGAACGGATTGTGCCCGACGGATCAATTGAGAAGGGGAAACAACTTGAGTTTGCAGTATCTTTCCGTTTGGATATCTGTAGGATTATGTTGAAAAGGATGCAAGCACTTGAGAGTATGACATTATCTTTACCAGACAATGTCATTGCTTTCACTAATGAGAAAGTGGTCGGGAATGTTGCTTCATACACGAGGACCATTCCTAGCAAAGTGCCTAATTCTCTGGAAGGATCTCTTTTGATGGTGCAAGGGAGAATTGATGGAGCTGTTAAGTCTTTTACGATGAATTCCATCGCAAGAAGTGGTACCGCAGCAATGATATTGAGAAGTTCGGGCCTAGCTTGGAGGATGTGGAAGCATGTATCGTGGTATCGAACGAAGACTTACCGCAATTCAGATGACGAAAAAGGAAGTCAGGCTAAGACAGATGGGAAGATGTTGAATTACATGTTCGATGTATATTCAAGATCAAAACAAAAAAGATGTAAATGTTACACCCGGCGTGTCTTTCTTCTTACTCTTTCTTCTATTTTCCACGCTCCCCGAGATGTAATTGTAAAACTTTAAAGTTATTGGTTTCAAACCATTACTTTAAGTTATGTGGAACAATTCTATTAGTTAAGTGACAGAGATGTGTATAGGTTTGAATATGGATCGGGATGAATGTCACTTGAAGAGGAATTAGAGGGGATGATCACAGATGTTATCTTTACTTTTTGTTTATGTTCCAGATTCATTGAATTTCCCATTTGTACTTTCCTTCTACATTCTATAAGTAGGAGAAGAACCTTCGTGTTAATGATCGTAATTTGTAAGCAACATTCTTGTGTTCCGTGACTTTGTGCCGAAACCCCGATAGCTATTTGAAGCAAATGAATACAAAGGAACAAATTTTCAGAGAACTTTGTGTCACTTGCATTTTGTTTCTAGCTTTTGTCTTAGATCTACTTATAAACTTTGTGTTATTTTAGATCTAACTCTAAAGTCTGCCTTTACTTATAATTCTGTGTGTTGATATCTATCGTTCCGTCTATGTGCATGCAATCAACTCGTTATCTATTGATTGGGTTGCACATCTTCCCTATTTTTTCCCTGTGTTTTATTATTCCCTTCTTTAAATATTTCCTTTCTTTAAACAATCTGCTTACTTGCTGCAAAACTATACAACTATGGTTCATGAGCTGCATGGTTAAAGTAAAACCCCATATAGATACTAACATATTTTAATTGACAAATCTGACATGGGAGCTTCACCGGTAAATGAGGGAGATTTATCTCATGACTGCCTAGGTTTTCAGCTATGTAGAAAATCTAGCCAACACAAATTCATGCCGTGGTGGATCAAGCCATTCGAAGAAATTTAAAGTAGCTCATTATCTTTGACTTCATCACCAACTGCACCAATTTGATCTCTAAGCTTTGCTAGCTTCATTAGATAGCTTGCCACTCATGTGGGTAGTGTTGAGCTTGTTCCTTAGAAGCATCACCTTGATACATTCACACTTTGGTACAAGGTTCCCAAGGCATCATACATCTCCTTGGTAGTCTTCTAGGTGGCAATATAGGGAATCATATGGTCTCTCACCAAATCCAACAAGATTCGCTTTGCCTTCACTGCCTTCTTGTTGTACTTTGCCAAATCTTTGGGTTCTGTGGAGGTGTAACCTTCTTCTCCACAAGGTACCATCTATATGTTTTTTTAAGGATATTATGCAATCTTAACTTCCACAACTCATAGTTAGAAGATCCCTCCAAGTGGCTTTCTCGCATATTGGTAGTTGCCATTGCTGCAATTGTTCGAACAAGCTTCAATCTATGATCATTGGATTAACTAGGGTTTCACACCCAATAACTCTTTACAGGTCCACATATCGATTACTAACACAATATTGCTTTGATCACTAAAGCGTGGACATATTGCCCACTGAAATCCTCTAATAACTCTTTGCTCTAGATAGCTAGCCTCTCCATACATGGAATCTTGAAGATTTTAGAAATTGTGCTTTGATATCGTGTTGAAAATTCCTCTACAACATGATAAACAAACTTTGATCTTAAAACCGAAGCCAATCAAAATTGCTGAACTTTAAATGCTAGAATCTACAATCACATACAATAGAGAAACACTAACTAAAAATACTCAAATTTGCTCCAAATCACATCATTGTTTTATTAATCAGAAAACAAAAGCTACAATGCTTTGGAACACACTCTAGAAAAACACTCACACTGAATGAAAAAATTAAAGAGTAAAACACCTACCCCAAGCCTTCTTTTATAACTGAAGAAGAGACCCTAAAAATATCTTGGATCCTAAAACTAGATCCATCTCAAAATTAAATCAACCCTTGACCTAATTTTATCCTAGGGATCTACACCCATAAATAGACAATAAAATTTTACAAAAGCATATTGTTAAATAATGATTTGCTTTTCTTAAACCGGAAAACAAACTACAAAAAGTAATTCCTAAATCTGGGCATGCGAAAATAGGACAACAAAGATTAGTAATGTTGTTCTCTATGACTCGTATGCTTTGCTAAAGTGTGCCTATAAATTCCACACATGCGCCCGCTTGAGGACGCATTCTACAAAGGCCATAATCTAGCACTTCTAATCATATTGTTCTCAAGGTACATGGCTCTATGGACTAAAAATACCTTATTCAAAATCGAGAGGAAGCCAATCTTGAGGTGGGTGTAGGCAATGTGGTTCAAGTTGTTACTAATAGTGCTGCAAATTTTGCAGGAGCTAGGAAGTTGATTATGGAGAATAACCCACAAATATATTGGAGCCCATGTGTAGCCAATTGCCTTTGTTGCTTCATGACTTGTCTAAATTTCTATCGGTGCATGAAGCAATTCACAAATAGAGAGAAGATACAAATTTCATAAGGAGCCACCACCTCACATTGAAAATTTACAGGAGGCATGCATCTAAGGTGTTGTCGAGGCCTTGTGAAACGATTTGAAAAGAGTAATTGAAGAGAAATCAACTCTAAGGCTGGTTATTTGTTCCAACGAGTGGGAAAATTATATTCTTTTTAAAGGTCCTAAAGGAGTGAACATAGAGTAGATCATTCTAAAGAACATTTTTTTAGTAATATGCAACAGTTGTTTACTGTTTTAAAAGCATGTGAGCCAATTGCTGAAGTCCTTTGCACGGTCAATGGCAACACCCTTTATCCTGGCATGCTTTATGAGAGCATGGACCCATGAAAGGAAGCAATTCAAAAAGTGTTCAATAATGTGGAAGCCGACTATGTGGAGTTATGGGATACAATTGATTCAAGCCGGAAAATGATTTACACCCCTAGGAATGCGGCAACTTATTATTTGGTGCCTAAAAGATTTCATATAGATATCAGTTTATAGTGAATTCATGAGTGAGCTTTATGAAGCCATTGGGAGGTTTGATCCGGATCCAACACTTGCAAGTAAAACATACTATCGAAGTTGGAATTACAAATCAAAAAGAGATATTTGGACTACCATCATCCATGTATGACATGTCACATGTTCAAATCCGTAAATATAGATGGTGGAGTTGCTATGGAGTAAATGCTCGTGAACTACAATGCTTTGTTGTTAGAATCTTGATCCAAGGAGCAAGTTCATCAACTTGTGAAAGAAATTGGTGTCGCTTTGACCCCATTCAATCTAAGAAAATGAACAAGTTGTTGTTCGAGGGTTGGAAGTTCTTGTTTATATTCACCACAATTTGTAATTGTGTATGAAGAAGACATGACAGATGAGATAATCCTGACTTACTCTGTAATGAATTCAGTGGTAAATCTCGTAATGATGATATTGAGCCTATTCAGCCAAGTGCCCTTGATGATTTAAAACTTTTTTGATATACAAACTAGGAAGCAATCTATAGGATGATTGAGAACTATCTTAAATGTTTTAGAGTCTAGGCTATCAATTTTTGAAAAAAGAAACAATCTTTATGATAGAGTGGCCAACACTCTCTCACCAGGATCACTCCAGCAGCATTAACAAAACCACAACCATGAGAACTTATGGACAACAAAACCTTGCACAACACAGAAAAATATTGCACACAAGAATAGGATCATAATGCTCTGCATATTTACAAATCTCAGATTCTCCATATGAAAATACAAGTGGGAGTGTCTATTTAATAGGCTGAAGAGGCGGTTACACAACAACTAATGAATTGTCGTGAACCCCTCAAAATTGGGGATATTTGTGTACTCCAAATTGTATGTGCACAAAATAGTGTTTATCCCAACAATATAAACAAACTCCCAAAATTAAGTTTAACTCAAGAGTTAGTGTGAACACTCACAATCCTAGGCCGGATACAAAATATCTAGATACATGGGCCTAGTGTGAACAAACAACTCCAACACTTTAAAATTGTATTTTCACTTGTTTTTTATGTTCTGATTTCAATCAACTTATCATGAGAATACAAGAGACTTTGAGCTACCCGTGTATTGAGAACCATAAAAACTAGACATTTCGAGACCTCTCATTGACCAATCATCAAGGGAATAGGCAGCAAAGCATAATGCAGGTACTATAAGCTAAATTTTCCAGTATATTGACATAAAATGATTTTATATAGGGAAGGGTAAGTTATTTTACTTGTTGAGCTAATTTCTTCCTATGTGAATTGGCGTTTTTACTTTGTAACATAGGGATGGATGCTTGTAATTCATTGACTTTTAGGGATTTGGGCCACCTATGGGAAAAATAGTGAGTGGGTTATCTCTCAGTAAGGAGCCTTGGGTTGTAATACTTGCATCATGCTTTCTTGCCTATTATCTTCATGATAGATTGACAAGAGATTTAGAAACATTAAAATTTTTACGATTCCCAATACATAGATAGCTCCAAAGTCTCTTGTATTCCTATGTTACGGACAATGGAATCCTCTTGTCTTCAACTTGGCATGGTTTATATGTTTTGAGTTCTTCTTGTATAGTTTTCAAGCTAGGTAGGTTTATCCAACTTATGCCATTTGTCTTTTGGAAGAATATAAACTCTTGATTCTCCATTCATAATGTTGAGTAAAGGTTACGAAATGTAGTTTGATAGGACATTTGTAAAATTGGCAAAGACAAGGTTATATTTATTGTGTATAAAGAAAGAAGCCAAAAATATAAATGCCGTGTAGAAGCAATATAAGCGGTAGAAATACCGATATGGCAAAATATTTTTTTGCTTGTAATAGATATGGAAGAGGAAGAGTTGAGAAAGATTGTGTAACATCCGGAAAAGGAAATTGAAGTCATATTGTATATACATATCTGATTGTCGGGCACGCATGAAAGAGGTGATTGTCGACATTGAAGAGGGTAACCTTTCTCTAGCCGTATAACTTCACTACCGAATGAAACAAGGATTTATGTGTAGATGTGTATTTGTGTTTATGGTCAGTATGAAGATTATCTAAGATTCTTTCCGTACGATTCTTTGTAGCATGAATTCATAGTACTCGTATAGTTTCTTTCTGTTTATAATTCTTCTTGGAATTATGCTAAAGGTACTTCGCAGATTCTATGAACTAGTCCGATTCCCTATGCAAGGTAGGATTCTATGTTTGGACTACAACTTAGCCTCTCTCCTAGCTTAGTTCCTAGGAAATTTGGTGAACACACAATTACATTCGAGTGGATGCACACAAATCATCATTGGATGCAAGCGATATTGCCAAGTATGTCCATGAAATTGTTGTGTCACGATATAAATCTTTCGATTGTACTTATGATTGATTTGTTAAATGATTGAAAGGTAAAGTTTCGCATAAATTACCCCCTTTAGTAAAAATATTGGTTATTGAAAAGCCATGGTAATCGGTCCCACCGAGATGGAGTAGTCCACTTCGTAATGTCCCCTTTCCTACGCCAAAGCCCTAAGGGCCAATTCGAGTCCAAGTGTTGGTCATACTCAAGGGGCTATGGACGCCGGGAGCTATTGGGTATGAATATCTAGTCCATTTTGTTATAATTCTTCGTTGACATATGCGTAAAGTGTTTTGGAGGGACTAGATATTATGTTTTGTCATTAGGAAGGGGCCACATGACACTTAATGTTCTAATTTTGCTTTGGGGTCACTTTTGAACCATGACGACTTAAAAAGGGAAAAGTTACTTTTATTTTATTTGTCCTTCCTAAGGAAAAATGCGACTTGGGCTTTTTGGGGCTCTTTTGCATACATAATTATTTTCCTTCATGTGCAAATCACTACTTGCAAATTTACAGACTTGTGGAGTGAAATCCTACAGGGACCCTAGCTTTGGTGGTGAGAGATCCATCCCTAGCTAGCAGGGCATTCTTCGGTAGTGAGAGATCTACCCTAGCTTGTCATTTTGGAGCTGTTTTCAGGGCTGTTTTACAAAGATATTTTCAGAGGTTTCAGAGGAAGGGTTTTGAGGGTTTTGGAGACATTTTGTGGAGAAAATCAAAGGGTTTTCAGATCAGATTTACGG
Organism: Taxus wallichiana var. yunnanensis; assembly: GCA_018340775.1. Classification (NCBI taxonomy): domain Eukaryota; kingdom Viridiplantae; phylum Streptophyta; class Pinopsida; order Cupressales; family Taxaceae; genus Taxus; species Taxus wallichiana. Next base: position 745,982,678 of record CM031234.1, read on the forward strand.
CAGCGATAAGAGCAGGGTTTGACATCATTTCTAGAGACTTTTCAAAGGGTTTTGATCATTTTCCAAAGGGGGCGACTTGTTTTGGAGATTGCAGCCCTTATTTGGAGGGTTTCCGGGTTGCCATTTTCAGATCTGAAGGTTGGGGTTTCATTCTCCATATTAGTATATGTAATTTCTAGAATTTCATAATTTTATCTTGCTTATTGGAGAAGTTACAAATTTTTGAAGTTTTACCACTATTTAGGGCTTTCTGTAATTTTCTGGCTGCATTATATTATTCCAAAAATTCAAAAATAATTTTCTTATGTTCTTTATAATATTAGCAAGCTCTCCTAAAAATTTCAAGTGATTTGAGCGAATATTTTGAGAGATCAAATTTCTTCAGTTCGTTCTAGCTGTTAAAAATCTGCAAAAATCAGAATTTGTGTTTGCTGCAATTTTATATTTATTGGTGCATTTTTAAGTGGTATCCCACAAGGGATATTTCATTCACTTAGGTGGGATGGGGACGTGAGTTCATGGTGCGGGGTTGAAGGGAAGGTGAGTTGTCATGGTTGGACGAGATAAGAAAAAGGTTACAGAACCACAGAATGAAACGACACTTTTAACATGCAGTAAGGTTTGCGAAAATATCGAAGATGGGAAAGCGGGAGCTACAACAACTTCTGGAAGTAGTAAAGACAGAGAAAGTTGCCAATAATGGCAAAATAGGTAAGAAAGATGAAGGAAACAAAATTTCCGCTGAGCAAGTAGGAGAAGTCATGAGATGAGTGGTGGACACCAAGTAGAAGAGGAAGAACTCCCAGGAGTAGGTGAAGATGTAACAGGCTGCTAAGGCAACTGAGTTACTGTAGATGATGGTATAAGGAGTTAGTTATAGTTTTAAGAGGTAACTGAACTTTTTGAATACATGAGGAGATAATAATGAAGTGCAAAACTCCAGCCATGAGTCCAGCCAGGAAGCAAATAATCCCCGAAAACCAATAGTAGAGGATACATACCCAATGCCTTCATAAATTAATATGAGATCACAACAGCTTAAGCAAGGATTGTGTGGGGAATTGTTGAATTTGATACCAAGAAGACTGGAGTGGATTGGTACATTAGATAGAAGTAGATAAAGCTTGGACAGAATAGAAGGTACTTTTGGTCTAGTATTGGAGAGACTAGATATTTTGGAGCATCATCTTAGAAACAAAGATAGTTTGAGCCGTTACGATTGTGTCTCTACATGCAATTGCATTCACTACTCTACAACCATATGACACGTCTACGGACCCAAAGAATTTTCTTCTAACTTGTGTCATGAAATGGCAGCTCACGGGCCTTGAGGATGATGACAAGAAACTCTGCGAGCTAATTGGAGCTCTGTTGGGGCATGCCCTCAAATATATATGTAAAAATTGTGGATGAATCATTTACATTGGAAAATGTCCAACAAAAGCAGAAACAAGAATTTAAGAAACATCACTCTAAAAGCCATGATTTTCAGGATTTGAAGGGAATCACACAGAAGTTGAGAGAATTGGTACTGGAGTATGACTAAGTTTATTTGAAGTGATAAATCAGATGACTCTAGGAATTGATGAGAAACACAAAGCTGCATGGTTCGTGGAGGGAACTGCATACACGAATTTGATTTCCCATTGCTCAGATGTAATTGGCTAACAAAGTTGAAGGTGTAGCTGCCATGATCAGGGTAGAAAATATTGAGGATTGGGGTGAGTCCTTGGCTACAAATGTGAAGGCCAATGCCAAGTTGGATGTGGTTATAAAAAGGATGGATGAAATCTAGGAAAATAAGGAGCAAAAATTGGGGACATGGTGTTTAGAATGTAGAGAGGAAGGTCACCACTGCAGTGATTGTCCCAAGATAGGTGGCTATATACCATTTTCGCTTTCTGGATAGCCAAAGTGCGTATTGTGGCATCTACAAAATACGGGGACACCATACAGTCCCGTTGCCATTTGCTAGAAAGATATGTAAGGAAACCTCAGAGTAGTTGTGTTTTTGTTGATCTGCTATGCACAATGAAAATAATTTCCATGCATTAGAAGATCTCAAGGATGATATTACAAGAAACACATTTTTATTACAAGCCCAACAACCCCTTTTCTTTGATGGATGGCTAACCAACGGAACCACCCCGAGATTAGACCTGGGTACATTAATGGGGATGACTCTCACAACACCCTATCTACATACACGGCCGAATGAGGACCGAACCACTAGATTTGGTACACCATTGATCGAACCAACTCCCCCCTTGTCCTCATAGCCTCTCGTAGCCAGTGGGAGAATGGGGTCCCGATAGCTTCATCTAGGTCGCATGATTGCATGGATGCTGTTAACAAACATAAATGGGTTGCATGATTGCATAAATGACCCCCTAAGATATATGGTATGGGATGCCTCCCAACTTGGGGTCGAGTACATGAATGTATAGATTCTCACCTCACTGGAATCTGCAATAAATTCGCAATAACAACAGAATTGACAGTATCAGTAGGGAGGAGGGAACCCACCATCACCACAACAACAACGAGGATGGCATTTGCAACAAGGAAGAGGGTTTCACACCCAAGGAAACTTTAAATTGAGAAGACAAATCCGAAACAACCAAGACAACCAATTGTTCCCAATGCATTTTGAAATCAACCATACTGCCAGAAATTGTCCAACGGATCACAATAGGGAAGCATATTGTGCATATTGTTGGGTATGTGGGCAACATGACACAGAGAATTGTCCGAAATGTGAAGTTGGTGACTGCACAACCAAAAGGTGAAGCAAGACAATTTGGGGAAAACAAGAAGGTGACTGTGAAAGGTATGAAATGTGAAGTTGGTGACTTTGCAACCAAAAGGTGAAGCAAGACCAATTGGGGAAAACAACAAGTTGACTGTGAATATACGTGCAGTTACTTGGTTGCAATGAAATGAACAACAATTACCTCTGTTGATAATATACCAAATGAGCTACACATTAGGAAAGTGCATGATAACAAGTATCCAAATGCTTAAGGTAGTAAACATTAATCAATGAGAATGCAGAACTGTTCCATTCCATTAAAAATACAATGGAAAACAACTCATGCTACACAAAACGAGGCACGTGTATGGAAAGCTTTTGAAAATATTGCAGCATGTGTCATGCAGGATTTGACAGATTTCTTAAGATTGATGAATCTGCTGCGAGATGAAGACATTTCACACAATATTACAAATCTAATGAAACTACTAATGGAAAACCCTGTGAACATGAGAGAAACATTTGAAAGGCTACTTTAATATGTCAAAACAAAGAAATCTTGTGCTAGAATGGATGCTTTTGTAGGAGGATATAGAGATTCTTGTGGGTGACCTTACATTGATGGGGAATTCAAGCTAATTGAGATGAAAGCAAATGAGACACATTATCTTGTCCTGATAGGAAAAAAATGGCATATGATGGCCGGATGTATATTAACACAGTGGACAACCAGCTAGAAACACATCTAGTGAATGAGGTAATCATCATCCCAATGAATAAGGTACAAAGGAAGCCATATTCTATATCTAAGGAGCCAACTTCCCCATGTTCACAACTATGAGAAAGCTTATACAAGGTTGAAGAAGTTGTGCAAAATAAAAACTTGGAAGAAGACATGATTTGTTGGTGAAGACTCAGAATTGAATCACATACAAACAGGAATAAGGAAAAAGCATAAAAAGACTAGTGAAGAATCATCCCGATTCACCTTATTATGCAAGGGATGTGTAAAAATATCCATTAATATGATTTCCAACCATGTTCGAAATCAACAAGATATATTGTAAAACAACTATTGCGGATTCATTGAACCAACTTCAGAGGGTAGAATTTCATGGGCAATGACATCTTAAATATCTGATGATTTAGGTGAGCATGAAACAAGACCAATAAGGATGGTGTCAGTACAGACCATCCAAATACCACAATATTTTGGCACACAAGAATTCGCTTCTTTTTTGGACAGGTTTGAAGCACACGTTACAAGTCCAGTGAACCACGTGAATGCCTTGAATTATGCACTAAAAGGAAGTGCCACAACATGGTGGAAAATTCATTAAGGAGAACTGTGATTGGGATGAAGTGTGCAGCATGCTGCGAGCAAGGTTTCAGCTAGGAGATTTTAATTAGATGTAGCTAGTATTTCAACCAGGGAAATGCCTAGAGCATGACATACATGATTACAAAGAAACATGGAAGAAAAAATATTTTGTGATACAATATTGGGTTCATATGTTTCAAGCTACTTTGACACCATTACCAAAAGCTTGGTATGCTCATCAAGAACGATGGAGGAAAACAATGTCTTGGACAAAAAGTACGCCAATATTTACTACACACTTTAACATTCAAAGATGAGAATGTATTAGTCTGCACAACACTGTGCAAATTGGAGATGTTCCTATGCTTCAGAGCTGAAGATCGGCCAAAGATAGGAAACAAAGGCAAATAACATGAAACGAAGGAAACAAGCATTGAAGAAACTGTGGAACGATGTAGGAAAATATGGGAAGACAAGGGAGTTTCTCTTAAACCTTGTAATCGAGTACAAGGGAGTTCTCAAGCCTCCTCTTCCACTAATACTGAAGAAGGCAGGGAGTTGAAAGCCATGTTTGCGTTAGAACACATATTGGAGCTTTCAAAGGAGAAGACAAACATGGAGAAAACAAAGGAGGAACAATTATGCAACATCCAAGTTAAAGTAGAATAGGGTGAATGAGTTGTAAAAGACACCATATAGGATGATCATAACAAGTACCAAGAGCTATTGAAGACAAGACAAGTAAATATTGGCAAGGAAGAAGTCTCCAAAATGGAAACTGTAGGAGATGACTTGCCACAAAAGGAGGTTATCAGAAATAGTACAATTGTTACACGGCTATGTGAAATAGAAGGAGTTGATCCATCCTTGGGAAAAACGAGCATAGAATTGAAAATGAGAGCAAGACCAATTAAGAAGAGACCCTATAGGTTGAATTAAAATATGAAGTTGAAAGTAAAAACCTAGATTAATAGGTTGGTCAAAGAAGAATTAATTTATCTAGTGGATAAATCAGATTGGGTAATTCCCATAGTGGTTTAACCTTAGAAGACACGGGCCATTTACGTTTGTGGGGATTATAGAGTTTTGCATGAAGCATGAACAATCCACCACATTCCCTAGGGCATTGATGAATGAGATATTATAAGTAGTAGCACGGCATGGGGTATATTCTTTTATAGACGAATTTAATGGGTATCATCAAATTCCTATTATTGAAAAAGATCACTCTAGACCACATTCACAATATAACGGGGTTGTTTGCATAGAAGGTGATGCTTTTGGAGTAAAGAATGCTCCCATAGTATTCTCAAAAGCAATTGCCATCTGTAATGTCCCCAAATGGACATATTTTTCCCTAAATGGATTTTAGGCAAACCCCAACCACTAAATGCAACTTGTAGACAAAATACCAATAAAGTATCATGCAGATCTGAATTAAACATGGGAAGTGCGACTAGGGTATGAAAGGAAACTCACAACAACCAGTGCTTAAACTTTGATATTTCCACTCCAATCTGATCCTTCAATTTTATAAAGCCAAAATATGAAGAAAAATACAGATTTTGATGCACAAGAAGGCTGAAATTAATTTATTTTGAAACCCCAGTTTGTAGAAAATTATGGCAACTTCAAAAATTCATAACTCCCTCAAAAATGCTCCGATCCACACAAATAAACTATGCACGGATTCAGAAAATTAAGGAGAATGCAATGATGTTACCCATTCATGCAAATGACCACCATAAGTGCCCTAAACAACCAAAACACCAACTCGCCCCTAGGGTTTTGGGCTGGAAAAATACTAAAAACTGGTTGCTTTAATTCATAAAAATCAGATTAACAGATGGCAGCATAAATCAGACCTGAATATCCTTGAAAAACACTGTAAATCAGCCAAAAGGTAGGTAGCTCTTCCTTGCACAATGAACATACAACTGCTGCAATTTTATTCTTCAAAACCCAACTGCAAAACTATTGCTGAAATAGCTAAAAATCTGAGTAGGCACAATGGATAACCCTGAATAGGAAATCCCCAAATACTCTAAGAGGGTTTTCGTCCTTAGAAAGAAAATGCAAGCCAAAAGCTTTACACACAAATCTGAAATTTGATAATAAACAAGTGATGCCTCTCCTAAGCAAGTCGACTTGCTTATAAAGAGAAAAAGACCCAACTAACCTCTCTCAACATCCAATCAAATTTGTCCCTTCATTTAATATTTTTACTAACTTTTCTCCCTCATGCAAGTCGCACTTTTCTAGAAATAAACAATTTGTGCTAAGTGCTTTATCATTTGGTTCACTTTTCTATTTTTATTAAGTCCATTACTTTATTATAAGTGCTTTTTTATAATGTTATATTTATTTTTTTGCACTTTATAATAAAATAATAAAACTTAAGTCACCCTTATATGTTTCCCTTAGCCATTGAGTAGACAAAATGGGCTAAGGGTCTTCGATTGGGAAGAGGATATTACACCATCGCCCTCAAGGATTTTATGCATGATTTCATGGAACAATATTTAGATGGTTGGGCTGTTTCCTCATTTCTTAAAGAACACTTGCAAAGCTACACTTGATGCTCAAGTAGTGCAAAGCATCGCAAATTGCTATGAATATAAAAGAATGCTTGTTCTATGCATCATTTGAAATATCAGAAGGTCATGTTGGATGGAGTGAAGAAATTTCGATAGATCAAGCAAAGATTGTTTTGATAGTATGTCTCAAGCTACCTGCTAACTCATCTCAAGTGAGATTCTTTTTGGGGCATACCAATCACTATTGAAAGTTTATTCGAAGATATGCCGATAGTACTACCTTAATGGAGAAATTGTTGCATAATGAACAAAAATTGAGTGGACAAAGTTATGTCAAAAGAATTTGAAATATTAAAGTATTGCCTTAATGTAGCTCCAATTCTTGTTTTTCTTGATTTGACTAAGACATTTTATGTACACATGGACAATTCAAACAAATATTGGTGATATTCTTATGCAATGTGAAAAGGTAATTTCTATTAGGAAGATGCTCTAGATGCACATTTGTTTAGAATATAGGCCATGTTAGAACATTTGGAGTAGATCGAAGGGGACATTACCGAACACTACACGGGAAGGAAAAGAAGCATATGGTTGCTTGTGCTTTTCCTTTCACAATTATCAATAATGTTTTATATAAGTGAGGAAAAGATGATGTGTTGAGAACGACTGCTAGAGCATGAAAAGAGGAGTATCTTACAAGAGGTACATGAAGGGGTTGCAGAGGCCATTTCACATTAGATTTAATCAAGAAAGATACTCCACAATGGACCATGGCAGCCTATAGTCTTCCAAGATGCCCATTGGGTCGTAAACACCGCGACACCTATTAGAGGTTAGTTGGCCCACACATAGGGATGAGATGCCTTTAAATCAATTTGTAATCACACCATTTGAACAATGGGGAATTAACTTTGTATTACCGATCCAACCTCCTTCAAGCCGCCAAATGCGAGGTACATTATCGAGATCATAAAGGTAGCAACAACTCCAAATCAGATTGCCAACAAGGTTCATTTATGAGAAAATAGTCACTCGATTTGGATGCTTCAAGGTACCAATCAACAATAAAGGCACCAATTTTTTGAATAAAACTATCAGCACCACTAACGAATGAATTTTTGATATCACTTCAAAAGAGCACGACATAACACCCACAGACAAATGGGCATTCAATAAAGTTAAGGAACAAATGCTCACAAAGATTTACAATGTAGAGCAAGATGATTGGGAAGGCCCCACATACCAAAGGTAGTATGATGAGCATACCGAACCAATTATAAAAGGGTGACTTGCCATACTTCATTTCAGTTGGTATATGGGATGGAAGTTGTACTATTTATGGGGTACTTAGTACCAAGTCTTTGCATTGTTACCCGCATGGGTGAGGAATCCCTAGAAAAATGATTGATCTTTCGAGTTGGAGGAAATGAGGCTTATCTTTGACCGGATGCATTAGGTGCACAAGAAGAGGCAAAAACTTAGCACAACAAAATTCTCCACATAAACGAATATCAAGAACGTTAGTAATGCTACTTTGTATGAAAGTCAATTTCAAGCACATCTAGGCAAATTAAGACTATGTTGGCAATGACCTTTCATCGTGCACCATATAACATATAAAGGGGCCGTTATATCATGCGAGATTTGTAGGGAAATAGCTTCCAAGGAGGGTAAATGGTTGTCTATCAAGCCCTACAATCATTATCATTCACAAAACAATCAAGAAGTGTAGGTATGCACAGTAGTATAGGATTTTAAGTTCAAGATAGTAGGATAGAATCATATATGGGTAAATAAATGCTTTAGAATGTTGTGAAAAGGATATGTAGAGAGATCTTTTGAATCATAATATGGTAGTCTGCTATGGGGACAAAGGAGAGTTTGACAGAGAAAGTATATTTGTGAGGGGAATTTGGGAAATCTTGCGAAATCTTCAAGTCTCTGAGCTATCCATGCTGAAGGGATTAACATAAAATGGAAAATTCTCAAAGGCTTTAGAAAGTACCAAGGTTTGTAGAAGGGATAAACATTTGATATATTATCAAAAGTGTGATAATGTGATCACATGGGTGCCGAAATCAAAAAGGAAAACACAAAGCATACCCTATTACCAATGGTGATTTTTCAAATCTAAATTTGTTTGGAAAGACACAGGGAATGACGTGGCTTTTTAAGTCATGGCAAATAAAGCGGGTTGGTGAAGGAATATTTAATTAAATGCTACAAGACTACAATAAGTTAATATATTACGCCATGAATGGTCCCATCCCAAATATTTCCCAAAACAAGAGATCAGTAGAACATTTTTTCGGTGAAGATAGTTGGGGCATTCGTAAATTAAGCAATGAACAACGTAACGCTTCATCCGGTTAGAATTCAAAGATGTGACGACCATTCCAATAGGACCTTAGGCAATGAAGTTTATCAAAGATGCAAGATTCACATTCTTTCTCAAGCATCAAGGATGAAAAAGAAGAATTTGGTAGTGTGACATCATTTCACAAGGGAAAATGATCGGGTGTTGAACTTTTCAGGATCAAGGAGATGGTGGAGAAGTTGTGGTTCACTAGGGATCCAATATAGCTGTTATGAGGAAAGACTTGGGACCGGGAACACTAATTCTAAAAATTTAAGGATACAAGGGTATAAAGACTAGTTAGATTGCCATTGTTTGGCAATAACCCGAAACTTCCCTAAACACCTCTACGGTGGTGTTGCAACAATGCTATTTATCTTGCCATAGATATTATAATTCAAATCATTAGATACAACATGGATGAAGCTATAGGGCTCGCAAATGGTGGAAGGTTGGTGATGTCATATAAAACTTGAGCACTTCCCGTAGATCCAATGATAAAAGATCGATACATTTTGCAAAGAGGATCGCAAGGTGTTTCTTTGAGGTCATTCATGACAAGCTAGTGCAGGTATTTGTCAAATTGTTGAACAAAAGATATTGGCACACAACATAGGGGCATAAGAAATTACTTCTTGGAATACTAAATATAGTGAAACAAATGGTCCATGAGGATATTCGTTAATTGTTTTGAATTTCGGTCGGTGAAGTTGATGAAAACATCCAAAATAGATTTTTCGAACCACCAAGCTATTTTAATATCAATTTTTGCTTATTTTGCTTTGTTGGACTTATCGGAGGACTCCTCAAGCCAAGAAATGGTTGATCCCACGTTTTGGCCTCGTGCCACTTTTAATGTATGTACATTTTCCGAGGGGGAGAAAGGAGAAGACAAGGGGATGAAGTTGGGGAATTGGCTTGAAGAAATAAGAAGCCTTATTTGGGCTAATCCTGTGGTTTTGAGGGATGCATTGGTTATATTTAGAGGTTCCATTTCCATTGCTAAATTGTAGGATGGATCTCTTGTGTGAGTATTGAGCGATAAGGTGTTGAAAGATTGAAAATTGCCATTATTAGTGACCAAGGACATGATACTAGCAAAAGTGTGCAACAAATGGCGAGTGTTGAAGAACAGTGCAACCATTGCACACCATACCACCAATTTTAACAAAAGATGAATGCCCATGCACCAAGAGGAAGGAGGCACCAAAATAAATGGTAAGCACAAGAAGCCCAAGACTGCACAAAAAGGTAAGAGTTCAAAGGAAGATGAGGTAATTATGAAACCTCCATTGACCCTCACATACCAATTATACTTAATCAGATAGACTTCATTGATATAGGAGTGTTGTGGCATGAAGTCACGGACATTACTTTTAAGGATATGGGTGCAATAAATCATAATGAAAAAGAAAAAGAATGGTTCTTGTGGAATGTCGTTGGCACCGTGCAAGTGTGCTTGCAAGTACCCTAACAATTGATCATTTATTTGCTGGTTATGTTGTCTTCTTTAAAAGTGGATACTCTAGCCGCACAGCATCAACGGGATGACCTTATGCACGTAATCTTTGGAGCACCGTAGGTACAAACTCAAGCGTCAATGTCGCTGACCAAAGTGGAAGAAAAGGAAATACCACTTCAATCTTTGGAGGGACATAAATGGATATTACAGAGGATTCCAATAGTCGGAAAATAAATAGCAACGCCATAAACATGGATTGTGGAAGGAGTGGTTAGAGGAAGAATTAGACAAACCAAGAAAGCAACAATCTCTAGTCTGAAGGAGGCCAATTCCAGACTCTATTGAGCTGTAATGATTGTGACAAATCTTTGAGGAGAAACCTTCAGGAAAACAGACCCCGAGAGCCAAGCTTCACTGACATATAACATGCATTGAGTGGAAGCAGCCCAAAAGGAAAAGGAGAATGCTGCTATGTCCATGTTACAATGTAAAACCCAAGAAATCCAAGAGCATAGAACTTTAAGGCAAGCAAAAAGGCAAGACAAGTGATAAATGATAATCTCGTGAGCTAAACCATGAAGTAGAATAAAATGAGGGTGCCTCGGGCTTCAATTAACCAAGAAGCAGAGGAAGAGGAACAACCTGAAAATTGGGGAACAAACAAGAGGAGATCATCCATCGTTAATTTATCTCATATATTTGGCAGAGTTGGGAGAGGCTAAGCCATATTTGAATACTTTACCACACCCTTTTTCCAAATAATTTAGGCCACATGAAAGAAGGTGGTTCTGATATAAAAGAAAGTAAGATATTGAAGAAAGTAAAAGACAAGAGAGAATGTTTCATGATGAGAATGGAAGAGAGACAGAAGAGAGAATTCTATTTGGCTGTTCTTGACACTTTTATAGGAAAGAGAATTGACTTAAGAGGGGTATGGAGGCTTTTGTCTTGATTACTAGATAGCAATCTCATAATTACTGTTAGTGTGCTATAAAGTAGACCGAATATTGGCATTTAAAAACTATTTTCCCTTCAGAAAATTCACAAAATTCCTTTGTAAATATTGACAATTCTGGCTTCTACATATCAAGAAACCATAAGCTCTTAGCCTGCAAAAGGTTGTTGCTAGTGTAGTTATGAGAGGAGTGCATCACATTACTAGATTCCTATATTACTAGGGTTTGCCCCACACCCTCCCGTACGCCCTGGATACGTACCCGGTATGGTATTGATACATCTCGGGTATGTCCAAGTATGTACTAGGTACATCCCAACTACATTTTGGTGTACCCGAAACATACCGGGATGTACCCGGGACGTACCCACAAGGTTGGGCAGTGGGGGGCACTAAAAAAGTTTTATTTTATTTATTTTTGCCTCAAACAAACATCGGTTTCTTTAAGGACCATACTAGGATGACATGTCAATGACAAGGAAACCTGGAAATTGTTTAAAATCCCTGTAGTTTATTGAAGAGAAACTATTCAAAGGATATCAAGAATGTTTGAGCTAATTATTTGGGATCATCACAATTGGCCAAGGGAAGAAGCTATTCATAGAAATTCGGACATATATGTGAGCCTCTGTACAAATTATTATCTAGGTAGCCGGTATGCACCCTACAGGGCATGGGTATGGGTACGGTACGTATCCGGTATGCAATATGGGTACGGTATGCCGGGGTACGCCTAGCAGTACCCAGGCACGCCTGAGTACTTCCCAAGACGTGCCGGTACTGCTGGACGTACCCTGGCCGTACCCACAGTGTACCCAGCCGTACCCACAGTAAAAACAGCAATTTTTTTTTGGGGGTCAATAAAGGTCAATAGATGGGATTACGTAAATGATGAAACTGCAACAATTGAGATGAGTTTGGGTAATGTAGTATCAAAAATGCAGTGGCAGCATCTCCTCTAGCAAGTAAGACTAATGCAGGAATAATAAGAGAAACCTCAAAGGAATCTGAACTGTCAGATTTGAAGGGCGCTGGTAATAGCCAGAATTCCAGTCCAGTTATGTGATTTGCTATTATTTATGATTATAATTGGACAATGTGACATTTGGAGTTCAAACAATGTACTTGTTTGAAGCTATATCACGACAAAATGCATTGAATTATTAATATGTTATTTGGCTATTTCACTTGTTTAATAATTTTTTTACTCTATTCTGTATAAATATTTAGTACAGATGTACCCAAGTGCTGTACCCGCCCCCAAAAATTGTCGTACCAGCATATTGGATTTCCGTACCTGCATTCCCTACCCGTACTCGTAGCCCGTACCGCTACCTAGAGTTATTTATGAGATCAAATCTCAGGTGATCTTCAATACTAATAGAAAAATTTGGAACCGCAAATTGCGTAGCTTACAGTTTTAAAGAGCATCCTCTCCATGAAACTAACAAGGCACATCATTGACTCCTTCCTGCATCCTTAGGGAGGATTAGAAGGTGATTTTGGATAATATGAATGCAAGAACCAACCATTGGACTGACCTCTTTAGTTATCATTGGCAGGTTAGAGTCAATCTCATTAAATAGGTCCTTTAGGAGCTCCCTATATATATCTTTTATGGCCTCCATCGCAACACAAAATCAATCTCAAAAAAATGGATGAAACCCAAAGGAATACAATATTCGTATATCATAGAAAATGTAAAATCTTAAGTTTATTGAATGTTTTGAACATTGACTGTACTATCTTTTTCAAATTTTGTATTTCTTATGGACTAAAAATGAGTAAAATGAGTATATGTATAATATACATACATACATACATATATATATATATATGTGTGTGTGTGTGTGTGTGTGTGTGTGTGTGCATGCGTGTACATACACACACACACTCATATATAATTTTTTTTATATTTATATACGGACGTATCGTACCCAAGGGTTTTTTAAAATCGATGTATCAGTGTATTGAACCCATACCCGTACCCGTATCCTGGCAACATAGCTAGATTCTCTACCTTATGAGAAAGCTGTGCAATATGTCCAACTCTACAAGGACCATTTTGAGACAAAGTACTGTGAAATTCCTGCATTTGTGGCCGTTATCTCCTGCCTTGATTAGGCTATGTAGGCAAGAGCTGGAAAAAATAGATAAAGATCACCCAAGTTGAGGATAAACGCCCTTTACAAATATATTGCTTCCCATTGTGATGTTGATAAATGTACATCCTTTTCAGCTTTTTCATCATTTTTCAAAATATTAAAAGGCCGTAAGCTTTTTTGTAATATCTATGATCTTGTTGCATTTTTATATGGTATGACACTTGTGCATTTTCCGGATGTGGGAAATTTAATATCTTAGTAGTACATGGCACTTGTTCTTTATAACAATGTTCCCTAAAGATTTTCCAAAAAAATACATAGACTATACCAAGGCGTTTTCATAAATTATTAGAATATTTAGCATTTATATGTTGTTCATGTCAAGGTGGCTAGTTGAACATGCGATACAATTGACATTTTTGGCAGATGAATGAATTCATGCAAGATCTATCTGTAAAACATATTATTCCATACATGGAGCAGAAAATACGTTCTTTGAATCAACAGGTATGACTCTATTTTGCAGTGTATTTAGAAACTGTAGTAACTTGCATCATTAGCTTTGACCTTGTATTTGGATTTTGTAGTCCTTTCTATCAGGAACATTGAATACGAAGTCCTTTGTCTGAATCGTTTGATCCTGTCCTTTCTGAATAGGTTTTGGCAACAAGGAGGGGGCTGAAAAATCAAATTAAAAACCTTTGGTGGCGCAAGGGGAAAGATGATACTTCTGATGTGTCAAACGGGCCTTTGTATGAAATAGTACACACCACCCAGTCTTACAAGCATTTCTTTGCTGAATGTTCTTTGGCCTCAAAATAGACAAGATACGTGTAAACAGTGGTGTGGAGTTGATTCATGTTAAACTTTTTTATTTTTGAAGGTATACGTTCAGCTCAATAGAGTCCCAGATTAGAGTACTGGGAGACTATGCTTTCATGCTGCGTGATTATGAACTTGCATTGTCAAATTATCGATTGTTATCCAGCGATTACAAGATTGACAAGGCTTGGAAGCGTTATGCTGGTGTCCAGGTGTGTGTATTTTGTACAATCCTTCTCAGCATTGCAGGAATATCGGGACAAAGGTTTTTCTAGAGCTATATCAATGGGATCTTAGTTTGGATATTGTACTCACATGATTAATGTTATTATCATTGTATACTACAGTGTATATGATATTGTAGTTGTGTGCATGGTCATTATAAATGGATCTTTTTGAAGTTTTTAATTTAACTAACAATCCCAAATGGTTTAGATTACTTATACATCTTGGCACCTCACAATTGCATTAAAACTCTGTTTTTCGACATTCACTACAAAGCGAAAAAGGTATTAAGCCCTCATACTATATAATTACCAACTTTGTATGAGATTTAATAATTTGCATATAATTTATCTCTATTAATTACTAATTTGACTTGCAAAATTGCATGACATTCGGTATCTAGAGAAGAGGGTTCTTTTGAAAAAGGTTCACGTATCTCATTCTTTCAATAATCATAGATTTTAGAAATAGTTTACTGTTCATTTTTGTGTCTGGTAAATCTGGTACATCACTAGGCGGAAGCCAATTGAGGGCACCAACAAGGGCCTCATTCCCTAAGCATGTCGCATACACCTTTGCTCCACTTTATTGTGGGTAGCTTGGCCCTGCAATTTCCGGGTAGGATTTTTTGCCCAGACCTTACCACCCAGTCACACCTGTTGGGAAAAAGTTTACAATACTTTTTCTTTGAGTAATCTGTTATTTTTGCAATTAGCTCTAAGCCTATAAATAATAGCTCCAACTCTCTTTCCAAAAGAACAAAGACACAGTTTCTGATGGATAAATTTGTTAACACAGTTAGATAATGTATAGGTCTTTCGAATCTGCACTTTTGGGGAAGGTGTTATGCTCATCATAAAACCACTTGTAGAAACACAGCTCCTATCGTCAGCACTTCTTGATGATCATCCAAACACCCCTATGAAAAGTATCTCACTTGGAAGCACCATGCAGTTCATTATAACAACACAGGAATGGGAATTATCCTTTCCTAAGTCACAGAATTCACCGAATTTCATTAAAGAAATTCAAGATTCAGATAATTTCATCTCATTGTCTAAAATTCGTTGAAATTTGGTGCATAAATTCACACAGTCAGTTTTTTTAGAATTTATTCAAAAATCCTTAAATCGTTGAAGTTTGGGGTGTAAATCACCATTGATTTTTCTGTAAAAAAACAATAAATATTGACTCACATTAGGGCATCGTAATCTTTCCATCTTGAGTGAAGATTTTGAAGGTACAATCGTTTATTCTTTGTCTTTCTGTCTTGAGAATCGATTGCAGAAGAGGGTTTCACTTGAAATGGTTTTGCAAGATAGTTGCTGCAGAATTGAGGGTTGAAAGTTGCCATTCAAGGTTATCTTGTTTGATGGCAGAAAGACTCTACTATAGTTGTTTTTTTGTTGTTGGATGCCATTGAAGTCTCCACAAAAATCCTTAAATCGTTGAAGTTTGGGGTGTAAATCACCATTGATTTTTCTGGAAAAAACAATAAATATTGACTCACATTAGGGCATCGTAATCTTTCCATCTTGAGTTAAGATTTTGAATTCACAACCGTTTATTCTTTGTCTTTCTGTCTTGAGAATCGATTGCTGAAGAGGGTTTCACTTGAAATGGTTTTGCAAGATGGTTGCTGCAGAATCGAGGGTTGAAAGTTGTCATTCAAGCTTCTCTTGTTTGATGGTAGAAAGACAATACTATAGTTGTTTGATGTCATCTAATGTTTTTTTGTTGTTGGATGCCATTTAAGTCTCCACACTTATCATTTTAGGGCACAAAACTCTGCAGTCTGCATTGTTTTCCCTCACGCATTATTAGATATTAAATATGTTGAACTTCCTTTCTAGTTTTGTTAATTTATATGTTGCGATTTTCTTTGTTATTTATTATTTATAATTTTAATTAATTTTTAAAATTTTATATTTTACTACGATCATAAAGTTATTTCTATGCAAAATATATTTATTTAGTTATTAATATTTTATTCAATAATATTATTTTTTATTTTGTTTACTTATTTTTGTATTTTGAAGGTAAAATAATAAATTTGAAAATTTAATTTATTTGTTACGATTTTCTTTGTTTTATTTATAATTTTAATTATTTTTTAATTTTTTTATATTTTACCACGATCATAAAGTTATTTCTATGCAAATTATAAATATTTCGTTATTAATATTTTATTCAATAATATTAATTTTTATTTTGTTTACTTATTTTTGTTTTGAAGGTAAAATAATAAAAATGAAAATTTATATTCTTCAAATTATTGATAAGTTTTTACTCGATTTTTTTAGCTTGGGAATTTCTTTTGAATTTTATCTAGGTTGCTAGGAAACGGGTACGTTTTAAAATGCGGAAATGCCAATTTAAAAAAATACCTTTGGGTATAAAACAACATGGAAACATTCGTACAACACATACACGCATGCATAATACTCATTTTTAGTCCATAAAAGATAAAACACTTAAAATATTTTGAAAACACGCCTATTACCGCTTACTTGTAATTCTTGCTTGATAAGCTGTCAGTAAAGCCGTTCCACATGCTTATCTATTATTTTAACTGTCCATAACTTTTCTTAGTTACAAGCTTATTTTGGGCATGTTATGGCTTACCTTCTATCATCTGTTTGTTGATGCGATGTGCATGCCTGTATTTAAATTTCTTCCGATTTCTTCTATTCCTTCATAGTTTTTGTGTCCAGATTGCTAGTCTTGTACCTTTTGGCTATGTTCATTCTTTGCTGTTATTAAATTATCTGAAACTTTATTCCAAGTATGTCTACACTTTGCTTTCCTGAACAATATTTATGTTTAAGCTGGCTCATTAAATGCAATATACTTGCTTTTCTAGACAAACTGGAAATGACAATTTTCAAAATACCCTTGGGAATGAAATGGAATGGAAACGTCTGAACAATATATATATATATATATATATATATATATATATATATCCAAGCCATACCTGGGATACTTCAGCGGTACTTTTTTTAAATGCCAAAAAATTAAAAATACACTCAAAAGCAAACAAAAAAACCACTTCAGTTTTTTGCAAATTTAGGAGCTTGAGTATTATCTTTTCAAAATACATTTCATTTCATTTCAAAATATTTGAAGTGTTTGAATAATATTTTAAGTGTTTTATCTTTTATGGACTAAAAATGAGTATTATGCATTATATATATATAATACTCATTTTTAGTCCATAAAATATCGAACACTTAAAATATTATTCAAACACTTCAAATATTTTGAAATGAAATGAAATGTATTTTGCAAAGATAATACTCCAAGCTCCTAAATTTGCACAAAACTGAAGTGGTTTTTTTTTGTTTGCTTTAGAGTGTATTTTTGATTTTTTTGGCATTTAAAAAAAGTACTGCATTGAAACATCCCAGGTATGGCTTTTGGCCATACACGGATTTGGATGCATTTTTGGGACATTTTAGGACAATATCATTACATGTACCTGTACTAGGCACGACCACCCGGTGTACGGGGCGTGTAAATGTTTTTGGGTATCTGAGAAATTTATCCTTGCTGAATACTAACACGAACCTTGTGACTTAGATCCTCATAGTCTTAGATCTCCCTCATCGGTGTAAGCTTAACTTATAGGTTACATGCTCAAGGATATGCAGATCACTTTTTTGCTAAAATGGAATGTTACCTATTCCTTAAGAAAATGGTATATCTCGTTGCAAACTCCTTGTATCTCCCCTCATCGTGTAAGCTTAACTTATAGGTTACATGCTCAAGGATATGCGGATCACTTTTTTGTTTAAATGGAATGTTACCTATTCCTTAAGACAATGGTATATCTCATTGCAAACTCCTTGTATCTCTCCACCATTTAGATGGATTTGCATACAAAACCAACCTTGCACTCCATGTGTGATAGGCATGCAATGCAAATTTGAAAACAACACAATAATGTTTGAGGCACGACTCGAATGATTAAGCAAGAGCCACAATGCGGCAAGTTACTGCCTCGTAGAATTGCAAATTAGTTGGAGGAAAATTAGAACTACAAGGAGAATTCAAGATACTTGGAACTTAAAGTGGATCATATTGAAATGTAGCCTTCCTTTCCAATGGGTGATCTAGGAGGATCTGACACTTCGATCATCTTATATGACGGTACTCTATGCCGCATGCTGTTTTCACCACTAGCTTCAGCATCTGCCCAAACACACATGGTCATACTATGAAGTCTTGAAACATTGTATCTAGAGTGTCAGCCCTATTCAACACACTTGTGTAACATCATTTTTAGAGACAAAAAAATGCAAAATGCGAGTAGTTGCATTTCTTCTAATTATCATGCTGTCTCTGTCTTTTTCTCTCATATACTAGTGTAACATGGCTATTCATTGAGTAGTTTATTTGATAGGGGTTTCATGTGGTTAATATATTTGAGCCCTCAGATTATTGTGTAGAGCTTATATGATACAATCTTGCGTTACAGGTCTAGCTCCCATTTCTATTATTCTTGTATTCTCTTTGATTCAACAGTTTGGTAATTGTTGTTATTCTCTCTTTTATAAATCATTTCTGAATAGAACATATTAAATCCATTTAGTGTGTTGTCCACCGGGTCATTCTTGGGTGTCATATCAGTGATATTAGAGCGGATTTCTCATCTAACCCTTCTTTGCTTTTGTATGTGTCCACTCACATGATGTCTGACTACATGAAAGTTGGTCTTGAAAATAATTTATCATTTAAAAATACATGGAAAATAGTCTTTATCCTGCTTAAACATTGATTAAAGTTAATTGATTCAATTGAAATAATATATTCAAAAATATTGAGAGCATGGCCTAATACCAGTATTAAAGGTGAGAATAAGGGGCAAAACTATCAGCCAATCATATACTTAGTAAATCAAATGCGCATGTATGCCAAACTATTTTCTAGACCATGTGAGATTGAAATAGTTGACTTTCATTGGTTCACAAAAAGTTGGTATTAAATTCCTTAGATATGACAACTATTGACAATATAATATAGGTTGAGGTGTCATTCGCTGAATTTTTGTATTTTAAAAATATGAGTTGATATGTCATGTTATAATAAATTGTTTAGAAATTCTATGTTGTATGTCACATCATAATTATTAGTATATATTGAGGTGTCTTATGAAGTTTGTGTATGATTTTTATATTTAATTGAAGGGAATATTCTGCAATAAGGCCTAAATGAATATTCCACATGTTTTGAGTCCTAAACTATATTTTTAGTGATGTAATACGTCATTTCAAACCTTTTTATTGGTTAAAGCTAAAAATATTCGACTTGGGTGAAAGGTATAGTATCCTGTCAGAGACAGTAACTAATAAGGTAATGTTATCATCATTGTCAATGCTAATGATATGCAAATCCAAAAACCAGCTAAGAGGAAATATGATCAGTAAAAGAATTTTAGGGTATGTGCACAAATAAAATACTAATAATGAAACAATCTCTTAAGATATGGGAGCTCTATGTATAATGTTCCTTTACAATGGATGATCTCAGAGGATCTGGCACTTGGATCATCTTATAACGATGGTACTCTGTGCCACATGCTGTTTTCACCACTAGCTTCAGCAGCCCAAACACACATAGTCATACTGCGAAGCCCTAAAACATTGTATCCTATAGTGTCAGCCCTATTCAATACAGTTGCACAGCATCATTTTTAGAGACAAAACAAAAATAAATAAATGCAAAATGCATGTAGTTGCATTTCTTCTAATTATCAGGTTGTCTCTGTCTTTTTCTCTCATATACTAATGTAACATAGTTATTCATTGAGTAGTTTATTTGATTGGAGTTTCTTGTGGTTAATATAAGATTATTGTATAGAGCTTGCATGATCATCTTGCATTACAATTCGAACTCCCATTTCTATTATTCTTGTATTCTCTTTGATTCAACACTTTGCTAATTGTTGTTGTTCTGTCATTCATAAATTGTTTCTGAATAGAAAATATTAAATCCATTTAGTTTGTTGTTCCCTGGGTCATTCTTGGGCCTCATATCATTGATATTGGAGTGAATTTCTCATCTAACCCTTCTTGGCTTTTGTATGTGTCCACTCACTTGATTTCTTAGTACATGAATGTTGGCCTTGAAAATCGTGACCCTCCATCTTTCATTCCTATACATTTTCCATGACCCCAACAGATGGTGGATAAATCAGCGACAAAGACGCCAGACCCATAATAGTTCCAAATGACGGTAGATGGTACTTTTTAACAAAAAGAGATGATGTAGAGCAGCACCATGCACATAAAAAAGTTGGGATAATTGATGACTTGGCTCAGCTCTTGCAATGTGTTCAAACCCTATTTCATCTTCATCAACCCAAAAGTTGTTTGGAAGCCAGGCACTGTACAAGTTACAAGTAGATTTGAATATTCCTATATTAAAAGGCAAGATATATGTTGATGCGCTCCATAATTGGCTTAATCTTAACTGATCTTACTACGTTGTCGATTCATTTTGCACTTTTGAGAGTTACCTTGTGTATGAAATAATGGCGAAATAACTACTACACTGCCAACGAGGATGATTTTATCTTTTTAAAACCCTCGAATGGTTTTGTCAAAGCCTTGTAAGAAAGCTATTGTCTTGCTGCAAACCATGATGACCAATATATCAAGTTCTCCCAATTTCTTCAAGGTTGTAACCAATTTGTTCAAGAAACATCGATACTTTCCATACCTTGACATCTAAATAAATGGCCAAGAAATTAAGAAAAATCTAATGTTAAAGTATAGGTTAAGATTGACATGGATTTCCAACATATCTATTCCTTAGGAGAATCTGTTATGCATTGTTATGTTAGTGCTCACATTTGTAAGCAATTATATTGTGTGGGTTGATATTAGGTGTGTGATGAGATTCTCATTAGTAATATCAAAGGTTTTAATATAAGTGCATTGTTGTAACAACTCACTATATTAGTTATGTGTGAGTCAGAATAAGATTGATGAAGAGACATTGGGGGATTTTGGATGTAATTTGACTCCTTATTTTTAAGGAGATCAACATCCTATAAATATGTAATATCTCTCTATGACAATTAATGAATGGAGTGAGAATTTGTCATGTGTAATTTTTTCTGTAATCTGTACCAAATATAACATTTGGTATCAGAGCTTATGATGCTTGTTGTCTCTGAACAATGAGGGGTTCTTGAGTTTATGTTAAGAAAGGTATTATAGGAATAAGAATTTTCAATTCATTGTTTGTTTGTCCTCGTGGTGCAAGTCTAATCTGCAACTCATAATTTTTGAATGCTCAGTCAACGTGTAGATATTTTGAGTCGGATGATTACACACATGTCGATCTTCTATGCATTCATAGAGATGCTGAAGTCCATGCAGGTCTAAATTCACATGTCGCCATTGATGGAATAGTGGATCTGCGTCTCTCATCTGTAGCATTCATTGATTTTATAAGTTTGTTGTCTTTTCACGGAGTGATCAGACCTGTAGGTGGTATTGATAGTTGAAAATTGATGCTGCTGATATCGCCTGCGTATGTGTGACATCTTCTTTGTGTATTGTCGCACACTTCAATATCTGTTGCCTTGTATGGTGAGTGGCATGTAGATTTTTGCATTTGTGCAAATCGTATTTACCTTGCATGATCAAGTCAAATATAGGTTTGGCGCTTCTGATCCGCAACACATATAATTCTTTACAAAGGAAGTAATCAATGAACGAGTTAACAGTCTTGTATGATCAGATTTGATGTCATCATTGTACAGATCTGAAACAATCAACGACTCTGCAAACCTCTATCATGCTTCGTGCAACATTTTTGGTTTGTGTGTTCTACCAACATCTATCAACTCATCCTCGTGCTTTATTCAAGAGCTCAGGAATTTCTTCTATTCTTAGAGAGATCTACCATCTCTTCCCATGTTCATCAAAAGCCGTAAGAGAAGATTGAATTAATTATTATGTTAAGTACTAGTTAGTCAATAGGATTTTATTATCATTTAGTTGATTGATATATTGAGTGGATGATTTAAAGAACCTTAGTAACAAAGATATTTAGTTGTGTCATTGTGACAAATAAGTGAGTCATTTTAGTGGTGATCTAGTATCGATAATAGTGTTGTAATATTGTTTTAATGTTCTATTCAAATTTCTAATGATAGCTTTTAGCTATAACAGAAATTTAAGGTGTAGTGTTTAAGTCTATCTACTATGTGTATGGTTTAAAAGTTTATATTGTCATTGAGAATGTCATTGTTCTCCAGAAAGTCAAAGGTGCGTGTATGTATATCATAAGAATAAAAATATATTTGCATCAGTGTTCAAGTTGTCAAAAATGCCAGAAAAAGTAAAATAATAATTGTCTCATAGACACATTTTTGGGAGAACCCGATGTCCAAATTGTAAGGGGATTCATGCAATCAAGTTTCGAATAAAATCTATTGTGTAAGTAGCCCAAGACATTGGAGGTCGGAGGCATTGGAACATCCTCTCATTTTCCGCCAATGAAAGGGGTCACAAACTGCAATAGTGGCAAATTGCGCCAAAATGACTAAATTCAGGATCGGTCTCCAAGTGGCAATGGTGATTATCTCATACTTTATGTGATCAGAGGCAGTAATTTACAATAGTGGCTGCAAACGCAATAGCGATGACTCAATCCTCAAACTATTTCTATTTTCTTGTTTTTTGAATGTTGTGATAATTCCAAACGGATGAATAGAAGAACAGATGTCTACTATATATTTTTGTTGAGTACTTTTGCAACGATTGGTCGGTGAGAAGACGGAACTGTTGTGCTCTTGTATGTAGGTGATCATTGGAAGTGCGTGCTTGGCTAGTGAAAAGCCCAACATTCACTGGAAGTGAAAGCCGGAACAATTGAGTTCTCGTATGTAGGTGATTGTCGGAACTCTGGAAGTATGCTGTTGGCCAGTGAAAAGCCCAACATTTATTGGAAGTGAAAGCATGAGCAGTCTTGCTTACATATGTAGGTGATCACGTGCAATAGATATCTCGAGTTGCAGAATGTAAACTTAGAGCATGTATGGTCATGCATTTCTGTTTCTAGTTACTGTGGTGTGGTTACAACTTACTCCCCATGTTTGCACTAAGGGAGGGAAAGTTAGGAATTGTTATGTTAGTGCTCACATTTGTAAGCAGTTATATTGTGTGGGTTGATATTAGGTGTGTGATGAGACTCTCATTAGTAATATCAAAAGTTCTAATATAAGTGCGTTGTTGTAACAACTCACTATATTAGTTATGTGTGAGATAGAATAAAATTGATGAACAGATATTGGGGGATTTCTGATGTAATTTGACACCTTATTTTTAGGAGATCAGCATCCTATAAATATGTAATATCTCTTTATGAAAATTAATGAACAAACTGAGTAATTGTCATGTGTAAATTTTTCTCTAATCTGTACCAAATATAACAGAATCCTATAGGCATCCTTACAAATTTAAAGCAAAATCGAAGAATGCTGATTCTATATCTCTAGATAAGTTGTAGAATAAGAACTCTAAGTTTGGAGCAAAGCCAAATGTAAAGCACCAAGGAAAAGAACCTCCATGTCATTTCCAGAAGAACACACCACCGAAAGAGCAAAGGAAGCCATCTAACACGGGCAAGTGGTGCAACATACAAAATTTCAGCTGTCACTTTACCAAGGACTGTTGTGCTTGGAAGCCTTTCTTGCACAACTAGAAGCATCAAGTTATACCATAGTGGCACTAGACAAAGGAAATGAAGATGATCATATCTCTGTAGCCCCTAGAATGGTTTTATTGAAGCCTTGAAAGAAACCTATAATTGTGTTGGAAAGTATGATGACCAATATATCAAGATCTCTTGAATTTGTGAAGATTGGAACAAATCTGGCCAAGAATTTGCCCATACTTCCTATACCTTGACTTCCAAGTTGAATGTCCAAGAAACTAAGCGAAATCTGATCTTGAAGTATAGGTCAGGCTTGACGCTACACATTCATACTGACATGGATTTTGTCCATATCACATCCCTAGGAGAAGCCTACAGATATGCTTGCAAATTTGAAGTAAAAGGAAAAACTGCACAAGTTGCAGAATAAGAATTCCAAGTCTGGAGCAAAAGCCAAATGCCAAGCAGGAAGGAAAAAGACCTCAGGGTCACTTGAGAAGAACACACCACCTAAAGAGCAACAAAAGCAAGGTAAGACTGGCAAATGGTGCAGTGCAGTGTACACATTTCAGTGGCTGCTGTACTGAGAAATGTGTAGAATCTCGACAGTATTCTAAGGAATGATGTTAATCCATGATATGCTATACGCCTTTATGTAAAATCTTGGAAGAGTGTGTTTCTTGTTGTACTTTATTTCGTTATCCCTACTTGAAATAAAGGAGAGCAAGCCTTCTATATTAAATGTCCTTTTTGTCCTTCATTGACTGGCCTAATGTTCTTGAGGGTTAATAGTCTTGCAATTTTCTATTCTTGCCAATCTTCTAGTATCGGGTTTCCTGGATTCAAATATATGCTGCCATTTGCATACAAGCGGGTTTCATTCTTAATAACTTTTAGACTTAATTAGGAAAATTGATCTGTTAACTTGAATGCTATTAGCTGCTTGAGATCAAGTTGACTGTACTTTGACTTGTGTTCAATGAAATTCATCAAACAATTAGTCTGATGATAGGATTATTGTATTCATTTATACATGATTATAGGTATCATGACTCTTGATAACTTATGCAGGAGATGATTGGATTTTCACTATTTATGTTGGATCAATCTAGAAAGGAGGCCGAGTATTCTATGGAAACAGCTTTTACTACTTATCAGGTCTGGTTCTGGCTTCGTTTACTCTTAAAAAGGATCCAAACATGCTCTTTTCTACAATATATTATTAATATATTTCTCACAGAATATATTTGACGTGAAGAAAAAATTAGTTTGATCAACACGTTTATGTGAAAATTCCTTTATATTTTATAACTTCCTGTTTTACTTCTATTGCATTAAAGTAACGAGTAACACTTGCTTCGATATGAATCTTGATATCATGAGATATCTTGAAGAGAAGGGTATTATCTTTCAAAGATGTGTGTCAATGTCAAATATCATAGCAACAGGCATGATCAATCTGAGTTGTTTGTGCTTGAAAATTTAGTGGAATTGCATGCTTTTGATTGTCTTTTTTCAAAAATGTCTAGTGCTCCACTAACTGGTTCAATCCAAATTATTCTTTTAGCCAAGTAAATTTTCTCCATTTGTGAAGTTGGAATCATTTTCCGTTGATGCAGGTTTTACCAGTCAAATTTATTTGTTGGCCTATTTTTTGTGTTGAAAAGAAAATTGCTATAAATAACATGCAGGAAACATTCATCAGTAAGTGCCACATACATACTAATTTGCAAACCCTGTTCAAAAAGATAAAAGACGTGATTTCTATGCATCATAGAAGTTACATCATTTAGAGTACTATATACACTAACATAAACTTTCCTAGAGTGACATTGGTGATATATCTCCAACTTCATCTGCTTCACTTCCAATCATGATTGTAATCCCTGTTTCTGCTGTGTACCTTAATGTGGACTTTGGTTACATGTATCCTAAATTTTTCAATATCTATGTTAATTCGTTGGTGGTTCTTCCCATCACATAACATTTCTTTTCTGTCCATATCAAGTTCACTGTTCCATCCTACCTGATGTTCAATCTAAGCATCAAATGGTTACATTGGAATCCCTTTCTCTTTTCTTTGTTATTCCTTGTTCTGAAGGCTGGGAATTTGGTAAATGCTCTTAATACCTCATCATCTCTTTGTGGACCTTCCACCTCAGGCCTTTTATATGGTTAAATTATACAGTTTTCTACATGTTAACAGTCCATGAGCTCACCGACAACAGAATATCATAGTGCCCACCTTTGATACCTTGCATCATTCCTTATGGTTCTAAGATCCTTCATTTTACCACCATAAATGACATCACCTCTTTGCATTCAGAGTTGATATAAATTTAAGATGTTAAAGTGAATGATTCATCATTCATTTTGGACAATTGGCACTAATGCACTAATTATCAAATCATGGAATTTTCTATTTCCAGATGGCTCAGTTCTATAAATCACTTCTTTATGTTCTCCACCTCAAAGTGATCTGCAATTGACTTGTACATTCTAATGTACAATTCTCTAACACGGATATTAACTTATTTAAGATGGCTGTTCTAAGTGCCAAGCTTATGAAATCAGCAAATACATAGAGTTGTCTACACATGCTATTGATTGGACATTTTGAAGCAAGATTGAGAGAACGGAAAAAAAATGGAAATGAGAAACTACAGCGAGCATACATTAGCACAACACCTTAGTTTACCCTGGAGAACTCCAATGTGGGCAAAACATCCAGAAAATGAAGATGGCTGTGGCTCTTCCCAAAAATAAGCCATGCAAATTACAGGATTAATGCAAGTATGGAATTCAATAAGACCACTCTGGACAACAAATGGGCTTCCTACAGCAACCTTCTTCTATTTGCTATGCATACAACACTATGCAATCCAAAAACTCAGCTATAAATGTTTTGGTGATTCGGGGATCTATGAAGTGCTCAACTGAATTTGTGATGCAAGCTTCCCATCCATGATTGATCCCTTCAAGAATATCCATTGATGAAACTGTCAAGAAGATGGATGACTCGAATGAAGATCAGATTATGATCAATACGTTGATATCTCTTGCAAAATGCCTGAAAGGTGCTGTATTACAATCAAATGGTGCTTCAAGGATGTGGAAAATGAACTAATCATGAATATGATTTAGTAGGTGATTGTCTCAAAAGCATAAACACTAACCAGAAAAGCCCATGT
Organism: Taxus wallichiana var. yunnanensis; assembly: GCA_018340775.1. Classification (NCBI taxonomy): domain Eukaryota; kingdom Viridiplantae; phylum Streptophyta; class Pinopsida; order Cupressales; family Taxaceae; genus Taxus; species Taxus wallichiana. The sequence continues at coordinate 746,010,079 of CM031234.1, forward strand.
CTGTAAATTTAACTGGGTGTGTATTACAGAAAAGGATTTGTGTACATGGGCTGTAGAAAATCAGCCATTCTGGATTTTGAAATTAAAATAGGTCCAAAGGGAAATATTTTAGTTGTCTTTGCGATGGAAGATGATTGAGTGAGGTTTTAAATGAGGGCCATGGTTTTTTAATGTTTTTGGCTGTGCAGGGTTGTTCATGAAACCCTGAGATTACCCACTAGACTAGCCTCAAAGTGCTCCTGGTTGGATGCATTTCATAAATTTGTACAGCCTACCGATGGAATGTTGGAGAGAAACCAATCTGGCCAAGATCAGAAATTCCTTTGCCATTTTTTTGTTCTTCATCAACCAAGAAAAGACATTCTTTTGCATCTGCCTGTATTTATGTTTATCCAGATTTGACCACTCACAAAACTAACCTCAAACTACTCCTGTTTGGGTGCATTTGTACAGCCTCCAGCATTGTAATATTGGAAAATTTATTTGCTCTCCATCATCAATCAAAAAAGAAATTGCTCTGCACGTTCCTGTGGTTGTGTTTATCTAGATTTATTTAAACCCTTGCACATATGAGTTTGGATAAGATCAACGAATAAGAGTATGCAGGAACAACAATTGGACTTCGAATGTTTACCTTTCGGATGCCACTTCCTCTATGAACATGGTCATCTATCTAGCAAAATATTGCCCTATGCTGTACAAGAAACAGAACCAAAAAATCCAGAATAATTTCCAACCATTGAACCTGCACCTGCTGAACTGTTGGCCCTGAATGAACTCTAGGGTGAACTAGAAGGGTTCGGGTGCCCAGGAGATATAGTATAGGGCTATATCTCCGGACGATATCTCTATCCAATCAATGGTATTATATCTCATCTTCAGATCCACCTACTAGCTTTTGGAATCCCTCTTCAGAGTTAGGAGTCCCTCTAAGAAATAGCTTTACAAATCTCTGTTTATAGAGAAACTACAATACCATCTAATAGCGGAACACAGTCTATACATACACAATGCAGCGCAGAAGAATATGATAATAGTCAATGCCTCATTCATAGGTAGTTCTAGGTACAAGCTGATTGGTATAGGGAGGACCTAGTACTCTGTGCCCCTTCTCCGATGTACATCATTTGATTTGTATGACAAGAAGAATCAATGAGTTGTTGGTTAAAAAACCGCTGACAACAGAACATGCAAATGAGAGTCATTACAAAACTACCCAAGGCGGAAGATACAATCATTAACCACATGATATATTGGCTACTAAAATCTGTAACTATGCCGATAACCCTGATAATACTAATATGATTGTCTACAATCTCACTAACAATGAATGAGAAGAGGACATGAAAAAATCATAGAAGTTTCTTGCCCTAGAATTTGGAAGAAGAAGAATAACACCCTTCAGATAATTAAAACAGCTTGCTGATAATCTGGAGGCTCAACCGTTTGATGAGATTGCCTCGGATGATATGGGCAGGGGATCCAAATAGATGCCTTCTCAATCTATCCTCTAAGAGCAAAGACAGAGTTTGAGATCGTAGTTCTAGGTACAAGCTGTTTGGGATAGGGAGGACCTAGTACTCTGTGCCCCTTCTCTGATGTACATCATTTGATTTGTATGACAAGAAGAATCAATGATTTGTTGGTTAAACAACCGCCGACAACAGAACATGCAAATGAGAGTCATTACAAAACTACCTAAGGCTGAAAATACAATCATTAACCACATGATAAATTGGCTACTAAAATCTGTAACTATGCTGATAACCCTGATAATACTAATATGATTGTCTACAATCTCACTAACAATGAACAAGAAGAGGACATGAAAAAATCATAGAAGTTTCTTGCCCTAGAATTTGGAAGAAGAAGAATAACACCCTACAGATAATTAAAACAAGCTTGCTGATAATCTGGATGCCCAACCGTTTGATGAGATTGCCTCAGAAGATATGGGTAGGGGATCCAAATAGATGCCTTCTCAATCTATCCTTTAAGAGCAAAGACAGTTTGAGATTGACAACAAAGACAAATTGTGCTTCTGATTTGGTTCCCTCTCAAAGACGAAGAAGTCAAATGCACAGATTTTGAGGCAAGTATGATGGGTCTTGGTCAACACATGCAATCAACCATGCAAAGAAGGGGTCTTTGATAGGGAAAATGTCTCAGAATACAAAATACCTTGCTTCTGCTTTGAGGACTGGTGAGAGGTGCTCCTTTCAAATATGGCAATCTTTCCATGGAGTTTGAGAGGGCAACATGCCCTAGTAAAGAGAAGAGGGTTATGAAATCAGATCCATTCTGAAAAATATGAGCTCGTATTATTCAAGAGACCAAGTTCTCTGAATACTTATCCCTCTCTTCAAGACATTTTAAATTTTTTTCTTTTGAAAGTGGCGGGTGCAAATGGCAATGCTGGTGGTATTTTAGTAGTCTGGAATCTGCTAAGGATTAGCTTTCACATACTTGAAAAAAACTAGGCATTGGATTGGTCTTAAGGTGCAAGGTTTATCTGAAAATCTAAAATTTCTTTCTACCTGCATGTATGCTCTTACGTCAGCCAGTCAAAGGCATCAAATGTGGGATAATTTATCTGTTTGCAGGTTAAAGTACTAGGAGTTGTCATTGGACTGTGGGGTTGACATTAATATAGTCCTCACAGTATGAGGTGAATGGTGGTCGATTGAATTCATCTCTTTATGATGGATTTAGAGCTTTTTTTGCTTAAAACTTGTTATGGGACACAGACTTTAACGTAGAGAATTTTACATGGTACAGCGAGAGAACCAGAGATATACTTCTCATTGAAAGGCTGGATGGGTTTCTCTTGGATGACTGCCACCAATTATGGGGTCAAATTCAAAGTTTCAGGCTTCAAGACAACCCTTTTAGTGTCATAGATGTATTTGACCTACGTCTTTCAAATCATTTTATAATTGATAGTCATCCCTACATTTGGACTGTTGTTATTGGAATGCCGGCTTATTTAGAGGAGGTAGATGTAGGTATGTTTTTAGATATACGATCACATTCACATTGAATTCACAGATATAAGTACATTAGTATTCTGAATGCAAGGAATCACCATTTAACTCCTATGTATGGGTGGCCAGCACGCATACCTTCCACAATTAATTCCTATATGCTTCTCTTTTGGTGGCATTGATGAGCTCTTCCCAAGGAAGAAGGATCTCTGGCATTGCAACAAAGTATACCTGTTACCATATTGTGTGTAACGTTCACTTTTGTAGATAAGTATTCTCCTTCTGTAGATTTCAGATGATATGTACATGTGAAGTTTGTACACATATTTTTATTTATACATGTTTGTAGTTGAGATGGTCTTAAGTAGATTTTGCCATCTACAATAGGGACAAGGAACCCCGTCCGTAATACATATACATATTGTGTATTTCAGATTCTTTGTACATGTGAAGTATGGACATGTGTTCATGTATGTGTGATCATAGTTGAAAAAATAGTTTTAAGACTCCGACTCGACAGCCCAAAAGAATGGCTTGGACTTGGGCTTGGAAAATGATATAAATTCATAAAATAAACTTAAATAACATGCACAATAATTTTGAAAAACATGAGAATTGAATTTAGAGAACGGATATGTATATTTTCTATTAGATTTAGACAAAAAAGAGTACAATGCACATCATAATATCATATGATGATTGATCATCATCAAAGAAAATTACAAATCCCTAAAGTATTTTACAAATTTTTCTTCCTCCTCCAGTGCCTCGCAGTCATTGGCATCACCCTTGAATTGGAAGGTAAGGATTCCTCTTCAGTAACAAAATTCATCTTCAAGCATGTCATCATCAAGTCAAATCTCTATCGATGCTTCTGCTTTGCCTTCTATTTTCCTGCCCCTTCTGCTGCTTCCTTTCAAAACCTAAGATCTCTTCCTCAATAAACATTGGCTCCACATCCTTTGCAATCCAAGCAAAATGTGGATCAATGTCATTGAATTCAATCGCATCACAAGTGTCCTTCCCTTTCATCGTTTTGACTCAAAGATGAAGTTTGTATTGCACATAAACAAGGCAACTGAAGCAAAGCATTGTTTGGTCAACCGATTGCGCCTCATGTCTGAATGTCCAATTGTTTTCACACCTAGAAGCGCTACATGACTGCCACAAAATATGGATGGCCAGCCTCTAAAAATTTGGTGTTTTCCCTCCATATTCTTCTCATCACAAAACCGCTAATAGGACATTTATAACTTCGTGAGTAAACTAGAACTGCATTAATTAAAGAAGTCTAGTATCTATGAGATTACAATTAAAGGATTCAATTTTTTTACTTGGCTGTTGGGTCATTTTTCTCCTAATGCCAAGAACTTAAAAAAGCTGACCCTCTCCCCTTGTATATTTTCAACTCATCTAGAACTGTGTAACAATTTCATTGGGTGTCGTCCTCTCTATGCATGTGTTGAGGCCATCCATTAGCTCTTCATCAATGTTAAGGATTCAAAGAAGAAAATTTTGGGGTACAAGTAGTAGCCCATTGTATGTATGTGTTGGTGGAGTTACTTGTTCCATTTCCGATCAATTATGCCCCGAGTGCGTTCATATTTTAATATTAATTTTTCTCATTGTAATGGCGGATGGCCGCCTTGGCCCAGTCCATGGCCACTTTTAGATAACCCGTTAGGTTTTTTCGCCATTCACCAAGTGTAGAAACTGAACCAAAGGTTTTGTTACCTAAAACAAAACAGTATGCATTTTTAAAATTAAAATTAATAGGCATTTGGTTATGCTTCTTGCTACTTCAACCAGGATTTTCACCCATCCAATTTTATCCTATGCCCTCAAGTAGGAGATGGATGTAATGGATGACGCAAGGGCTCTAAAAAATGGTAGGCTGCATATCCTCAAGAAGTCTCCCGATTGTTACGTATGTTGTTGCATTGTCAGCCACAAGTTGGACGACTTTCTCAACACCCACTTCCACGTCCACCTTTGCTAACATACTACACAAAGTCTTTTGCATTCTTCACTTTGCAAGAGGCATCAACAGGCGTCATGAATGCCAATTGGTCATTTCAAAGCTTAGCAATGTGTGATTCTTTCCATATGTCCACCCATTAGACAAAGTACAACGTCCCTCTCCATGTTAATTTATACAATGGGCTACTACTTGTACCCTCTTCTCGACAATGATCAACGCATTTACCAACGACTCCCGAAATGGGCTTCTCATTGGACGGAATGGTATGTTATTATAATACCAAAAATTGTAACAACCTCATTTCATGGTGCTTCCTTGGTTCCAAGGAGTACATTCAAGCAAAGGCTGTAGAATAGAAATATTGCGAGGAACAAATAAACCTTGTAAATGCTTGAGGCATGAACTCTTTCTAGTGGATGAGCCACAATCCGTGGGCTAAGATAAGCACCTACGAATTTAGTATAATCAATGGTAATTCATCACGGATGCAACTACTGCAGCTGTCCTCTTCTTTTCTATTTTTTCTCCTCATAGCTAGCAACATAGTTACTATTTTCGGCTGGATCTGAACTGAATTTGGTTGGATTCAGATTTTTCGAAGCTTTCGGATAAATCCGATCTAGTTTAGAACTTTTTTAATATTAACAAAAAGTGAAAAAATCCTAAAAGCAACAAACCCAAAAAAGAAAGCATCTATTCTTAAAGATATGAATTGGAAACACTTATATAAGTGATCAAAAGAATGGAGAAGCTATAAAACTAATGAGTAGAGAAGAGATGCGACAAAAGGAGTAAAGAAGCTTTAAGGTGGAAGAGTATAGAGCAAAGGAAAACTGTGAAGAAGTTTGAGATGATTTAAGGTGGAAGAGTGCAAGGCCGAGGACAAAGTTCGAGGAGTTTACAAATCGATTTGGCAACGTTCGGCTCGGCAGGCGTTCAACTTTGAGTTTGGAGGCTTCGACATAGGTAGTGTTTGACTCTGGGGTCTTCGACACATGTAGGAGAATAGGCAAAGATTACGGTAAGTCTTTCGGACTTTAGACTTATGTTTTAATATTTTGGGGCTTTGTATGAAGTTTCAACTATTGAATACTATTAACATTATTTAGTTTATAACGTCAAAAACCAAATATTATTATTTATTCATTATAATAACAAAATAATCTTATTTAGTTGTCATTTTTTTTTGTTTTTATGATTTATGCTTTTTTATTTCATTACATATTCAAATATATCATTTGTTTGTAATAAGATAATATACTAAAATTAATAAAAGTTTATTATTTTATTTTATATCGTTTAATTTTAAATTTTAAAAGTTATGTCGAGATGCTATCTATAATTGCAGTCGGAGGTAATGGGCTATAATGTTCGTGTCTCCGCGAGTGTGTTCACACATTTAATCGCAATCTTTAATTTGTTGTCCATTTGATAGTCACTAAGATTTTTCCTACTATTTAAGATATATGTAGTTTTTTTAGTTTATATAATTTTTTAAATTTATTGTGTTAATTATATATTAATAAAGAAGTGTTAATGTATATATATTTTAAAATATGCATTAAAATTTAAGAATGTTTATAATTTTTTTGCATAGAGAGGAACCTATCAACAATAACATTGCAAGTTGTCTCTGGAGATGAAATACGTTGTCAACAAGACACTAATCCTAGACATATGAAATGTACTCTATGTGGTTCAAATATCATGGGGACTATATCAAGGGTCTAGTACCATTACATTGGGTGTCCAAATGTGAAGATTTGCCCAATAACAACAAAGTAATAGAAATATGCAAAATTTCTTGGTTGAATTCAAGCAAATATGAATTGAGACACTTGTATCAACATCAACAACTTCAATTCACATCATAGGACCCCCTCTACTATTTTCTTCTATCCACTACCTACTCTTCTCTAGTACATTATGTATGGATCTCTCATTTCGAAATGTTTGGGAATGAATCTCTATCCATTATTATCACAACTTGAAAATATATCTTTTAAATTGCGGCCAAGCCCCTACTTATATATCTTATATGAGATCCGGTTAGGCGAGGCCCCATATATAGATAGGGTGCCCATCTATAATATATATAAGGGGGTGGAGGTGGGGCACTCAGTCCCCCTCTATAACCCCCTCACCTAGATATAGATAGGCCCCCCATCTATAATACAAGGCTCCCCTATCTATATGTGGGTGGCCGAGGGCATATATATAGATAGACAAAGAGTTGCACGATCTTCGAGTGTTTATTCTTGTCCTCTATTTCATTTGCTTCCCCTATTTATATATGTTGCGAGTGGGTAGTCATTGATCCCATCAATGGAAGAAGGAAAGGGATTGACCCTTCCTCGTAATGATCCAGGTGTCTTTGTCTAATCACTTGATGATTAGTGGAAAGAGAACTATAGTTATTCGGTATTTCATGGATATGGATGCCATGATTGACTTAACTTGATGTACCTTGGATCTACGTATTACCTTGCCCAAGGTCGAGTGACTAGAACAACAATGGGCGATCAACTTCCCCACTTTGACTATATCTATCTATATATCGACTAAAATCCAATGTTGTATGTCACAAATTGGCTCTTTTAGTAACTCAATCCCTTCATCAACATTTTCCCAAGAAAGTAAAAGTGCATAGGAGATGTCTCAACCTCCATGATTGCACTACACATAAGAATGCAAAGTAATGATTGAAACCCTAACACATAATGCTGAATACATTCATTGTTATAATGTTATGATTGCACCTCAAGTGACAATATTTTATTGAAAAATCTCAACACACATTTGGTGATATATGAAATATCAATACACAAAATATAGGATGGTGAACTCCTTTGTAGATATCAAATCAATGAGTGGCTGCACACACCAATTATGAATGGTCACATTGACAATCTTTCAATCTGCAAACCAAGCTACAATGATACCAAACTGAAATAAATACTTATCATAATGACGGGTTTACGTAGCCTCACTATAAGTGAGCCTTTGTAACATCATGTAGCGAACTTGAAACTGGAATAAATTGTAATTTTTCAGCTTGAATGCGATCCTTGGATGAAATCACCACAATGGACAAGAGAGTTTTCATCCTCTAATCCAACACACTAAAGGGTTTTTGTCCTCAGGTGAGAAAATGAACACAAGTGCTCACACTTTAAAAATAAGGTTTGATTTCAGTAGACATTGGATGATGTCTTTTGACCCCCACTCCTTTTATAATAACCCTTTTAGTTTCTATTTCCTTTTCCCCTTTCGTTTTCCCTCTGAAGTGTCTAAAAACACTTTTTAATAAAATATTACTATAAGCCTACTTTAAAATAAGAATAATCATAGTTCAAAAAATCGTTATTGACAATTACTCGGGCCAAAATTCGACTCGAAAATCAATTATCAGCAATTTATCGACATTAATTGGCAACTTTATCGCTACTTTAAAAAAATTTAAATTCATAAAATAAACTTAAATTAAATGCAAAACATGATATTTGAAACCCTAGTAGGCTTGAAGAGTCGAAACCCTAGCAAAACATGGGGGCAAAAATCGCAGGTCAAATCGCGGAGGAAAAATTGTTGAAAAATGCTTTGAAATGACCTTTTCTTTTCAGTTTGGAATTTATATACCCTGCATGGCGATTTTCCATGATTTTCAAGGCGATTTTGGCGGTTTTTCACGAGTTTTATCATTGGAAATCGTTTGCTTAATCGCGATTTATCAATGATAAATAGCAATTTTTAAAACAAAGAGAATAATAATACATAAGTTGTCCCTTTACAATGTTATGAAAATAAAGTTACTTGGACAACTTAAATTATTATTATTAAATTATTTCCTTAATTAAAAATATTTAGAAAAGGGGACACGAGTTTTTGAGAAAGATTACTGAATGCCATCTTTTGAAAGCCTAAGAACCAGTCTACTAGAAGAGGTGACATCCATATCTAGTGAACTAGATAAAATGAAAAAGAATTGGAGAAAATTAGGTTGCACTAAAGTAGTGATGGGTGGTCTGATACAAAGTGAAGGTCCCTCCTAAACATTTTGACACAATGAGGTGTTATGTTTATCAAATCATTGATACAAGAAATGAGGTGAAGATTGCAAATTTTATCCTCAAATGCATTGAATCCGCCATTATGGAAATTGGAGACAAATATATTGTCTATTATTACGAGATAATTTAGCAAATTGTAGATCAAAAGGTGAACTTCTTATGCACATATTTCCTCATCTGTTTTGGACTCTATGTGCAACTCATGTTTTGGATCATTTGCTTCAAGATCTAGTAAAGTTGGAGTGGGTAAATAGTGTTTTGAGAGAAGGAAAACAAATTTCTAGGTTTATACTTAATCGCCATTGACCTTGATCTTGTATCGCTCATTTGCAAAGTGCGAACTTCTTTCACTTGCTGAAACAAGATTTGTATTTAATATTACAAGTTTGCAAAGGGAGGTGGAGGAGAGGAAAACTTCGAGAAAAATTGTGGTCGATGAAGAATGGGTACAATCTAAGCTTTCTAAGGAAAGCCTTGCAAAAGATATTGAGAGAATTATCTTCGGAAGTTCATTTTGGGAGGGCGTTGAGAAGGCCCTAAAGGTGTTTGTGCCACTTGTCAAATTGTTGAGATTGGTGATGGCATGAAATATTGCATTAGCTTTGTGTTTGAGGGCATATAGCAAACAAACGAACAAATTAAAAAAGTATTAAAACATGATGTTGAAGTAGTTTTGAGTATATGGGATATTGTGGACATCCGATGAGATAGGTTACATCGCCCATACATGCAACAAGTTATTTAAATCCTAAGCTTATAGAAGTGACGAGGAGTTAAAGAATGGTATATTGGAAACAATAAACAAGTTGGTTTGTGATGATGATGAAAAGGCTAAGGTGAGAAAACAACTTGCTACATTCAAGAACTATGAGGGCACATTTTTCTTGTAAGGAGGCACAAAAAGACATTGGCTGCATGGATCCCCATTTATAGTAGAGAGACTTATGGGTCTTCTACTTAAAATCTACAAAAGCTTGCCATGCGTGTTCGTAGCTAGTGTGCCAAAGTTTTTGCATGCGAAAAGAAACTGGAGTATGTGTGATTTGATCCACACTAACAAAAAAAAATGACTAGGAGCTAAAAATTTTACATCTTGTGTTTGTCCACAACAATTTACATTTGCTTTAAAACAATCTTGCAAAAAAAATGGCACTTCTCATCTTGAAGAACCATTATTTGAAGGAGTTTAGGAAAATATCGGTAGTATTGATGAGCATGATAGAGGATTCAATGACAATGTTAGTGCTTGTTTTGATTTTGAAGAAGGCTTTGATGTTGAAGTAAGGTTTGATATTGTAGACGTTTGAAACTTTTTAGTTTCATTTCAATGTTGAGCTTAGGCTCTACCCTATGGATATTTTACTCTCTTTTGATGTTATTCAAATTTCAAACTTTTATGCATTTCACAATTTTACAAGATTTACTTTTATGCTCTTTATGGGGTAGATGGGTATATTTTTGCATGTTTGACATAAGTTATGTTATATGTGTGTCTATATATATATATATATATATATATATATACCGAACTATATTTCTCACGAACTTTTCAAGGATTCTAGATTTTTTCATCCTTTTGAAAGGATATGGATTTCGAACTTGGTAACTACGGCTAGCAAGAAGAGCATTCATCTCGTGTAATTTGAAGATCCACTTGAGGATACATCTTCACATCTTGGCTAAGGATTAGTGCTAGGTGGTGTTTGAGGCAACCGACATTAATTCTCATCTCAAAACCACAATAATTGCATATCATTCTTCCTAATTGTGAACCGGATGCAACTATTGCAGCTGTCTTTTTTCTATTTTTTCTCCTCGTAGCTAGCAAAAAGAGGATTCATCTCTTATGTAATTTTAGGATCCACTTGAGCGCACATCTGCGCATATTGGCTAAGGATTTGTGCTAGGTGGCATTTGAAAAGATTGATGTCAACCTCGAATCGCATTTGCTGGATTTCAACCTAGAAAATTGAAATTCGTTGTTTTTCAAACCACAAAAATCCTCAAAATTGCGAATTTGTTCAAACAATAGGTGGACAATGATTTTTATTGAAGTTGAAGCTTGAATCAAAGCGGCGGAAGTGTGAACCAAAGCGGAGGAAGTGCGACAACGCTGAATAGTGAGTAGCGGCGACTGTGTTGAACGGAAATCCCTTTCAAATCAGCAAATCCCATTCATAATCTCAAATCGTCGACACGGAAGGCTTTTGTGTTCAAGACTGCAAAGTCCGATCAAATGGTCTCGTGATCCGTAGATAAAGAATCCACTCGTAGCCTAACACTCGCTCAACCAGTTCAGTTTTAGGCTCTTAGCTTTAGTTTAGGGCATATTTTTGTCCTTATTTAATACAATATTACAAATACGCATGTAAAAGTTTAATTTTTAATAAGTTTTTAGTTAATGTTTTACTATTTAATATTTTGTTATTAAATATAGTTTATACTTTATAATATTTAGTAAAAGTTTAATTTTTTAATAAGTTTTTAGTTAATACTTTACTATTTAATATTTTATTTTAAATATAGTTTATACTTTATAATATTTAATAATTTTTAATAAGTTTTTAGGTAATGTTTTATTATTTAATATTTTATTATTAAATCTACTTTATAATATTTAAATTTTAACAATATAAAATTAAAAATGATATAAGTTTACCATTTTTAATTTTATATTGTTAAAATTTAATAAATTATATATTATAAAAAGGTTTCTTTCTTCTTAAGAGTTTATTAAAACTTTTTATATTATATAGTTAAAATTTATAAATTATATAATATAAAATCTATCTTTTTAATATTTAATCTAAATGTATATTTCTTATAGTCGAATTTAATCACAAATTTTATCGTTAACATTTTTAGCAATATTTTTTCACGAATTTTATCCTCGGCGAATTCGAACACGAATTTGAATGCGGCAACTAAGATGTCAAATCAAATCTCAAAAACCACAATAGTTGCATGTCACTCTTCCCAACTGTGAATCAGATGCAACTACTGCAGGTATCCTCCTCTTTTTTATTATTTTCCTCGTAGCTAGCGAGAAGAGAAAACATCTTTTATATAATTTCAGGATCCACTTGAGTGCGCATGTAATCTGCACATCTTGGCCAAGGATTCATGCTAGCTGGTATTTGAGGCACTTGATGTCAATTCTCATCTCAAATCCATAATAGTTGCATATCATTCTTCCTAACTGTGAACAGGATCTGCCATGCTTCCAACTTGCTACTCAAGGATTCCATTCTCACAAATCACTGCAAACTACAAATCTTAGCAAAGAAAGAAAACAATAAACTTTAAATTTTTAAAACCCTAGTAAAGAGAATGAAGAAAATGAAAAAAAAGAAAAGAAAAAAATCTTTGAAAACATAGAGAAAATTAAAATGTAAGAAAAAATCTTAAATAACTAAGCACACACTTTTCAACGATGAAGTCCAACTGTCAAAAATCCTTAAAATCTCGTGATAGTCACTCCACCACAAGTGAAAAACGGTCAAATTTATTTTAACAATGGTTGGCAGAGCATGAAAAAACAGAAAAATGACAAAAAATGTGAGAAATACAATTATTTTAATGTGTGGGCTATCATGATGCAACATTAGGTGACTTTTCGCACGAGTTTGCAAGTTATCACGAGCATTTCTGTGCAAAACTGAGCCAATACTCGCCAAAAACTTGCCAGACGAGCTTCTGGCAAGTTACTCACCAAGGCAAATAGGCTTGCGAGTCTGGCAAGTTCTCTGCAATTTTTGAAACCATGGTTGGAATGTTCTAAAATAGATTTTGGCACTGACAAGAGGGAGAAGGAATCCACTCCTTATTAGAGCAATATTCAATCACTTTTCATCTTTGGTCCTTTAATCAATGACGATTTATGCTTATTAAAGTTTATTTTTTTCTTAGATTGTGTTTGATCCCAAGTCTTTTGTCTTAATATTAATTTTCTAATGATTATCGAAATTTCAAGATGCTTGTGATCTTTCACATTTTCTTTTCTTGGCTCTTGTCAAAAACAAGGCGTAGGTTGATTCAATTCAGTCTTCATTCATAGCATGCAAAGTAAAAAAGTGACACAGACACACATACAATGACTTTTGTACCAGTTTTAGCATCTTTAACCGAAGGCCCCAATTGTTTCTAAGGTGTCATTGTCATTTTTATTGATTGAAAACAAGTCCTACATTGCCTCTGATGCTTGTTTCAAATTGAATGAATACGTCCAACATGACATACCATATTGGGCCAATTGTCTCAAAAAGATACCATACATGATAGGTTAAGGTTTGGTGAAATGTCACCGATAATTATTTTTGGTCCACAAGAATGCCATCATATTCATGGAATCGATGAAACTTGAGTAGCCTCTGTCCAAGCTGACAGCTAATGATTTCTCTTTTGCCACACAAAGGACACTAACACTACTTCTTGTCCATCCCTGATTTTTAACCAGATGCTATGATGGCACTCAGTCAACCTGAATAGAAAATTATAGATATCTGAGTTCACTGCCAAGTAATTTAAATTAGCTGGCCGTGTCTAGCTGATTTTATTAATTGTATTATTTCACCTGGGCTTCATAGGTACGTATATGAGCATTTTTCAATAACTATACTTCACTAACAACTCTCCAAGGAACCATGTATTCTTATTGTTAAAACATTATAAGAGTCCTTCCACAAGCTCTCCATTGAGGTGTTCTAGGATTAGGCTCGTTATTATTAGGAGGGAGCATTGAGCTCCAAGCAAGATACTAAATACAACTAACTCATAACCACTTGCTACACTCAATATATCTTTTGTTACACGTAGATACATGCGTAGGATTACCCCCTAGGATTCAAAGTACAATTACAAAAATTATTGAATTCAAACTTATCCACAATGAATTTTAAAAATGTGACACCTAAGAGTACGAAGTTACTCACCCTAGGCATGATAGAGGGTATGTAATGTAGACCTACCTTAGGCTTGGTCACTCAAGGTAAGTGGATTGTCTCATTGTAGACTCCTCATATGCATACGACCATGTAACGATGTGTAGGAATTCTAAGTCTCCTCATATGATGCTAAAGGGCTAACAATCTAGTCATGGCTTAGTCGAGAGAAGAAGACATAATGCAAAAGACTTAGAGAACTAGTTCCATTTCAACAAATTATGTGTTTTACTTACTGCCATACATTGTGTAATCTTTACAAAGGAACTATAACAAAAACCAAGATAAACAAATGATTTGAAGTGACTAATTCATATAAGTACATCATACATTTACAATTTCATACCAATCACCAACTCATACATGGTATAGTCAAACATCTTCTTTCAAATGGTACATAAGGTACAACTATACATAACAACAATACATTTTCTTATTCTAGCAACGTGAACATGTTACAATTAAATATACAATTCCAAGTATTCAGATAGCATGATTCATTTCTATTTTCTCCGCGTTACTGTAACCTGTGCCAACAACGCTAAAGGGCTAACAATCTAGTCATGGCTTAGTTGAGAGAAGAAGACATAACACATAAGGCTTAACGAACTAGTTCCATTTCAATAAATTGTGTGTTTTACTTACTACCATACATTGTGTAATCTTTACAAAGGAACTATGATAATAACCATGATAACAAATGATTGATGCGACTAATTCATGTAAGTACATCATACATTTACAGTTTCATACCAATCACCAACTCATACACGGTGTAGTCAAACATCTTCTTTCAAATGGTACACAAGGTATGACTATACATAAAAACATTGCATTTTCTTATTCTAGCATCGTGAACATTTAACAATTAAATATACAATTCCAAGTATTCATATAGCATCATTCATTTCTTTTTTTACCGCGTTACCTATAACATATGCCAACTAAAGGGCTAACAATCTAGTCATGGCTCAATTGAGAGAAAAAGGCATAATGCAGCAGGCCTAGCGAACTAGTTCCATTTCAACAAATAATGTGTTTAACTTACTACCATACATTGTGTAATCTTTACAAGGAACTATAATAATAACCAAGATAACAAATGATTGATGCGACTAATTCATATAATTACATCATACATTTACAGTTTCATACCAATCACCAACTCATACATGGTGTAACTAAACATCTTTTTCAAATGGTACGAGAAGGTGCGACTATACATAGCAACATTAAATTTTCTTAACATAGCAACATGAACATGTTATAATTAATATACAATTCTAAGTATTCAAATAACATCATTTATTTCTATTTTCGCCACGTTACTGCAACTTGTGCCAACATGTAATCATGGGTCAACATAAGAGCTGGCATGGATCCTACCCTCCCATCTAGCAAAGCTATCAAAACTTGCAACAACAATTTAGAGAGAAAAACCCATATTACTATTTCCCATGACATATCAATTCAAAACTACATTTTCGAGTTTTAGAGAGAGAAGAGACAGAAAATCATTCATTTTCTTCACGCAAGCAATCAGTTTATGTAAATCACCAAAATGAGCTGAGAGGGGTATTTGTCAAGTCTTTTTCACAAAACTTTTAAAGTTAATCATATTTTAGAGTTTGGGAATCACTACCACTAAGGAGGTTCAACCAGGTAGTACAACATTTCACGCAAAACTAATTTTTTCTGTTACCAATTTTGTTAAAGTGTTTAAATAGGATAGTTATGGTTATAATACATTGTCAAACAACAACTTTGGTGTTACCCACCGGGAGTGTCTTAAAAGTCAAAAACGGGGTTGCGGGGCTTAGCTGCTCTACTGTGCAAACTAGCCCAAGTGGCTACGGAATGACCTTTCCAAAAATTGCTGAACACCCAAACAAAATGTCTAACACTTCTATCCTATTTTTTAGTATACATAGAATGCTTAGGAACTTATGGGGCTCAAAATCGATGATCGAGCTCATTCTAGAGATGTCTTTCAGGGCAGTTGGCAAAATTTGCAGTTTGTACTTAAGCAGTTTAAGCCAAGGTGGCTTCAAAATGGATGCGGTAAAAGTGTTTTCTAGTGAAGAAGGTCAAAACCAAGTACGTTGCACAATTCTTTATACAACAAGGAAAAAGTTTGCATAGTGGTAAATTTTAGTTTTGGGATGCATAGGTATTTAAAACAATGTGATTTCAAAAGGTTTGGCAATGTCGAGCGGTTGCCTCCTACAACCAGCGCTCCAAGTTGCTTCCAAACCCACTTTGCAAATTATGAAAAAAATGTTTTAATGTGGTTTAATGATTTCACAGAGATCGTTATACAACAAAGATTGAGTCTCAACGGTTTAAGGGTAGGTGAGAGGTTTAGATATGCTTTTTGTGTATTGATTTCGAACAACATTGAGCACATTAAAAGGATTTTTAACAAGTTGCTGAGGTTCATTTTCCCACCGTTGTCCTTCCCAATTAGAGGCCCAAATCACAAATTACATGTGCGGTTATGTTTTGACTAAGTTTCAATATGTTTGTGGTTAAGTTGTTTAAAACACCACCCATAATGAGGTGTTATTTGGTCAAATCAACTTGGTGAAAAATTTGTTTTAAAGGTGTTTGCACATAGGTTTGCTGATATTAAATGGTTGAAAGTTCCACTCTAAATCAACGTTCGAGTCTTACTCAAAGCAAGAGTGCAAGAAATGAAAACCACAAACAGATAAGGGGAGAAAACCATACCTGGTTCAAACAGCGATGCAAGAGAGGTGTCTAGGGCGGGTCCACACACGCTCGATGAGACTTCAACTCTTAGTCATTTGTCAAACAACCCATGTGCTAGGATTATGCTCACACATTTCGCATGCATATCTACGAGGGCTCTTGCAACCACTACATCTAACATAATCCCTTTGTGATTACACCTCCTCGATGAATGTCCATACCCTATTTCAAAGCTCTTATTTTGTCATGTCCTTTTTGAAGGCTGATTTTTGAAGACCTTAACCCATTCTTCTCCTCGTGGGTCTAAGGAGGAAAGCAAGGGGAAGATCTAGATTATATTTTTATTGTTGTTTAGGTAGTTATTTTATTTATTATCATGTATCCTATTGGGAAGCCTAGCGCTCCAATAGAGCTTAAGTAAGGAAATAAAGGTATTATGAGCATGTAGGCTCCAAATACCAATTAAATATTTAAAAGCACTTACCTTAAGGGTTGGCCATCATTTTTATATTGTAAAGAACTCCTTGTGGTTATATAAGGAGGTCACTTGGTCATTATTGAATTATGTTTTGGTGAATTTTTTTGTGAAGCATCTTTCTACCTTTCTCAAGGATGAAACCCTTGATTGGACCTTTCTCAAGGACAAAACCCTTGGGCTTGGGAGACGAAAACCCTTCCATAAAGATTTATGTATGCAAGCTGGTTTGGAAAGCAATAAATTATCATTTCCTTGCATGATTTATCTCTTTGGATCAATAATCTATTTATTTGAAGTGGAACGACCCACTTGGGAGTATTATTTGGTATGTGTGATGATAATTTGGTCAATTTGAATTTATTATCTTGTTCCCCATATTTTTAAAAGCCAAGATCTTGAGTTTTGTGAATTTTGGAGGTGTTTTACTATTTTTCCAAGCTTGTTGAAGTTCGCTGGTTGAGGGTTCCAAAATTAATTATTTTCAAGCTCAATTCTGATTTCTAACAGCTGATTGTGTTTGTTGAGGGTTTCTTAATAATTTTGGCATAAGATTTGAAGGGTGTTAACAAGTTTTAACCCACCTTTGAGGGGTTTAACCTCTCCAAGGAAGTCGCTGCCCTAGGAGGGGCCTAATTTGCAGATTGTAGGGTTGATATTAGTCATCTATAGCAGCTCCTAATCTGATTTTCAAGTTTACATCTCAGCTTTTGGTCATTTCCTAAGTCCCCCTAAAAGGGACATTACAGTGGTATCAAGCATCATCCTCCCAACCTGTGAAGCATGAGAACACAAGGATAAGGATAGTGGATGCACTTGGATAGGCTTTCCTAGCCATCCAAAACATGTAGGGTGGTGGTTCGGCCAAGGGGGAAGAGGACTCCTACAACCCTCGTGATACAAAGGAGAAAAATTTCTTTTGCAAGGCCCTACAAACCCCAATTTGTGACCAAGGAAACAATCGCTCCACATGGGAGCCCTAAACAAGCTCATGGTTATACCGTATGATTTGAAGAGTACTAAGCAATGCCGGAGGAGTTTCGGGAGGCAATGTCTCTCGATGGATTTCATCAAATTAAGGACAAAAAAAATATTATCGGAAAAGAACCCTAGCGCCAAAGGAAGAAGTACAACATGCCAAGAAGAAGAATGTTTCAGCCCTAGGGAGAAGAGGTCCTTCCATCGGGATGAAGGAGATTAAGGAGCATGCCACCCAAGGTAAAAATCTTTTGTGTTTAATGATGAATTGTTGGCATCTAATGGTTGCATAAAACTAATAGTTGTCAATGAAGAGCCCTTGATAGAAAAGGGTATACTTTTGAAGGAACCAAATGTTGAAATTAGACAAGAAGGAATTCATATATGCAAACGCGGAGGATGTAATGGAAACTCAAAAGAATTGTGAGGAGTGGCAAAGAAGAGCTAGGGTTGCTAGATTGATAGCCGCTCAAGGGAAACAACACTTACAAGAGTATAGGGCAAAGAACTCTTCATTTTTGATAAGAAAAAAAAGTAACCATGAAGCATGAGGAAAGGGAAAAGGAAGGGTTTGTTGAGGAAAAGAAATTGAGGGTTGAATTCAAATTTCAAGGTGAAATTAATAATATTCAGCTTGCTGGACTGTCCCAAACAGCCGCCACCAAGGAGCCAATCAATGGGGATATCAACAAAGAACAATCCCAATTTTGTCATCATCCAAAGAAAGGTAAAAGTCCTTTGTTGTTCTATGATAATTTATTGGATTCTAATGGTTACACAGGACAGTCACATAATGGAGTCAAATCAGATTTACTAAGGGCCTATGAGGATGATATTATGCATGAGATAAGGGCACCATTAGATTATTTTCTGAGTGTTGTTCCTAACTCAGAAATTCTGAGTCAAAAGAGTGTCAAAGGCAGCCCATGGTATGAGAATATCTCAGTTTTGTTGCTTGCTGATATGACATTGCTGGTATGTTGCCCTCACACACAACTGGTTGGGGAAGGTGATCAAATTTCATGCTTGTTATGTCCTCCTATATCACCGCTGATTGGACATCATTATGCACCTCATACTCCACGGAATAATGAGGTAAGAAGTACTTCTTGTTGTATGGATTCTTGGGCTCAATTTCAAAATTGTTTCCGCATGTGGAATATAGGTGCAATGTTGGGAAAATATCTATGTTTGAGGCACCAAGGGCATGATGATAAGTCTGATTTTTCATTCCATGATTCCATGAATATGGAAGAGCTAGAGAGAATTTGGTGGAAGGGCAACACCCTTACTCTAATGTGTGGCACACATACTTATCATCCATTCTGGGTGAAGGGTTTTCTTCATAACCAAGGGGTCACTAGGCTTGTAGAGAGCACCATCATACCTTGCGCAAGAAAAAATAGTACAACTGTCAATCCTCTTGGGAAATCATGAGGTATGTGATGAATTTTTTTGTGATTGAACTAGCTAATGATGAAATTGTTCTTGGGTTCAATGGTTGCAAACATTGGGGAAGTTCACCCTCAACTATCATGATAAAGAACTGAAATTCAGTGATAAAGTTGAAAAAATCAGAATTCATGGCATAAGGAAAGAAGTGAATGTTGAAGCAAATCTTGGGGAATCACATTGTGGGCTGCTCTCTTGCATAACAGCTGATTGGAAAAATATTATCACAACTGAATATGTCAAAAATCAGTTTGCTAGTAACATCATGGAAGGAGTTTGCAAGAAGGAACAACATAGGACAACTGTTTTGGGGCAGCAAGTAAGGCACTTGCAATCAGAAAATCCTCCACAACGAAGGTTACTCACACTTGGTAAGAATGTTTATTACTATAAAGTGAATTCCGAAGAGCTTTGGGGTGTCATCTTTCTAACATGAATAAGATGAGTTTGGAAGAATGTGAATCATGAACCCCAAATCATTATGGGAGTTATTTTAGATCTTGTGGCTATTATTTCCAGCTGGTTCCACATTCTATTTGCAGCCACCAAGTGGATTTTGATCACAAGGAAGTGGTGCTCTTCTTCTAGTGACATTGACAAGGTAAGAGTAACTCTCACAAGATGTTTGTTAGCCACTACAATTTTGAACTTGAGTAATGAAATGCAATGCTACAACCGAGATGAGGTGTTTTTCCAATCTCATTTGTTGGGTTGTGGATATCTTCTTGGGAAAGCAATAGATGGGCAGATTTGAAGACATTCTTTTTATTTGAAATGGTGGGTAAGAGGGTTCACTCATTGAGAACAATTAAGGCCAATGTTCCAACATATTTGGTATTGTTTGGGACGAAATTCCGAGCAAGGAGTGGCTGTTATACTTACATACCAGCACTCATAAGTTCTAAGCCAAATTTTGAAGAGATTAGTTTGGGGCAGCTTGGAAGCATCTTTTGGAGGCCAAGGTAATCATTATGACAGCTGTTGCATTTTTGTTTTATACGTTGTCCGCAACAATTTCAGCTCCCTATCCATTCTTTTGACAATTAGAGAGGAGTATCCAGCCATGAGGTTGAAGGGTTTGCAATCTACTATCATTGTTGATGTGTTTTCAGCTATTATAAAAAGGATCCCAACTATGGATTTTTAGAACAAAATACATGGTTACAACTGTGTTTGGGACAACAAGAGGGAAATTGGGAACAACCAATGTTTGGACAGTATTTATGAGGCCTTGGCAAGCAAAGAAGAAGAACCGGTCATCATATCCACAAAGCAAGAGTGGATGAAGAAGGGGACACATTTTTTCTTTAACAAGTTTGCTTCATGTGCAGGTATATCAAAGGAGGAGCAACTAAGATTTATTTTGAACCCGGACACTTGTAATTGCTTGGGGACAAGCAATCTTGGGAAGGGGGACTATCATGTCCCTTTTTGAAGGCTGATTTTTGAAGACCTTAACCCATTCTTCTCCCCATGGGTCTAAGGGGAAAACAAGGGGAAGATCTGGATTATATTTTTATTGTTGTTTAGGTAGTTATTTTATTTATTATCATGTATCCTATTGGGAAGCCTAACACTCCAATAAAAGGACTTAAGTAGTTAGGAAATAAAGATATTATGAGCATGTAGGCTCCAAATACCAATTAAATATTTAAAAACACTTACCTTAAGGGGTTGGCCATCATTTTTATATTGTTAAGCACTCCTTGTGGTTATATAAGGAGGTCATTTGGCCATTATTGAATCATGTTTTGGTGAATTTTCATATCTTGGTTAAAAAAATTTTGTGAAGCACCTTATCTACCTTTCTCAAGGATGAAACCCCTTGATTGAGGACCTTTATCAATGACGAAGACCCTTGATTGGGGACTTGTGTAGGACGAAAACCCTTCCATAAAGATTTATGCATGCAAACTAGTTTGGAAAGCAATAAATTATCATTTCCTTGCATGATTTATTTCTTTAGATCAATAATCCATTTATTTGAAGGGGAACAACCTACTTGGGAGCTGAAAATTGTGAAATTCAAATACCCGTGTAGAGGTTGTAATAAGCTCTCTTCGTGAGGCTCAGAGAGATTGGAGTCTCTGAGACTCTTTTAGCTGCCATCATGAGCCATTATGAGGAGGTTCTGGGCCATCTTCGTACTGCTACAGGGTGCACTGACTTCATCAGGAGTACCATTGGGGTCAAGCAAGGTTTCCCTTTGTCTCCTACATTGTTCAGTATCTATATGGATGAACTGGAGGAATTTCTCAGGGATCACATCCAAGAAGGGGACGAGTGTCTTCTCCACCAGGTTTTGATCTATATTCTTCTCTTTGCGGACGATGTGGTCCTTCTTGCCTCCTTGATGGAAGGTTTACAAAGACAACTGGATGCTTTAGCCCTCTTTTGCGACCACATGCAGGCAGCTTACCTTGAGTAAGACCAAAATTATGATCTTCAATGCCCTGAAGACCTTTGAGTTTCATTTCTTCTACAAGGGGGAAGAACTTGAGATCACCAACTCTTATACTTACTTGGGAGTACTCTTTTCTAGACCTCACTTTAGTTTACGACCGACACTTCAACCTCGGGTTAATAAGGGCTATGGCTCCTTGGCAATCTTGGAGAGACAATGCTTCCGCCATCACTTTCAGGACATCTTGTCCAAGTTATCCCTCTTAGATTCTCTTATTAGGCCCACAATTCTTTATGGCTTGGAGGTTTGGGGACCCTCTTTACTCGAGTCCGATTGAGCTACTGTGGAGAGAGTTCATATCCTTCTTCTCAGACATCTCATCAGATGCAAGGAGATTGTTCCCCACAATATCATCTTGGCAAAATTCGGAGCTCGCCTCTAGGTTGGAAGCAATTTTCGGCCTTGTCTCCCTCCTACATCGTATTCGAAAGCTTGTTGATTCCTCTGCGGGAAGAGACAGGTATCCCTACCTGGCCTATTGTTCTTCTGAGGCCATCGCTTCAGCCGATCGCTCTGGTCGTTCCCAATGTTGGTATGCCGGAGTGTCTCGACTATTTGAGTCTATTGGTATTTAGACAGATCGCCTCCTCTATATAGTTTTTCTCGAACACTCCCGCCCATCTCTCCTTCCGGCAAGCGAGGATCTCGAACAAAATCATCAAAGATGATATCTACAGGCAGTTCATTCAATACACCTGGACCAACCCCCAGAGTGGGCTACGTCCAAAGATGGCCTTCTATGCTTTGCACATTTTCTTGAGGTCAATAATGGCATTATCTCTCGGCCCCAGTATATTTCCCGACATTGGATGCATGCTCTTCGCATTTCCCTGGGTCAGTTCAGGGTTGGCTCTCATAGGCTCTGGGTTGAGAGTGATCATCAAATTGACCATTTCGAGCGGATTTGCTAGCTCTGCTCCCTCCAGGAGATCGAAACGGAAGAGCACTTCATTTTCCAGTGCCCCATCTACTATGAAATCGAGGGAGATTTCACTGCCTATTCAGAGAGTGTTTGACTTTCACCGACTTTTTCAAATACCATGATCAGAGGTGCCTTTCTCTCTATCTGCATGAGGCCCTTAGGTTTCGGGAGGAGACCCTTCATCCTCCTCCTAGCAAACGACTACTCAACAAATCACTTCCTTCTTCACATAGCTCTCATCTGGAAGGGGCACTAAGCGGCAGAGTGACACCAAACCTTGGTAACCAGACGAGGTTAAGACGGATTTGAGGCACTATTTCACAGACTAGAGTCGCCCAGACACGTACACGACCGAGACCGTCCTCTCATAGATGGCCTTTGAGATCCACCAAACGTACACAGAGAGCTCTTCCCCCTTTGGACATCGGCACCCCAAATCCTTCAAAGCCTCTGATTTCGGGCTTCAACACATTACGAGCTTCTTCCATTCGGCCTTGGATGCTAGTTGAGGGGTCTCCTTCTTGCCTCCTTTTCTTCCGCATGTTTTGGCTCTTTTGATCTCTTCAGGCGCTTTTTGGGCCTCTCTCTCTTTGTCTGTTCTTTTCCTTCTCCTTCTTCTCTTCTCTGGTTGTACTCAGGGACCTTTTGGTTCTCTGGCTGGATTCTCACTCACTTTCTTTGTATTGGCGCAGTCCCATTGACCTACTTTTGTGGTCATTCGTTGGACATTTAATATATTTATCTTATCTTTATCTTTATCTCCTACCTTGATAATGGTCTCACATTTGCATATATAGGACGTTGGAACATCAATCAAACACTTGATGGAAACCATGTTTGGCTTAACCCAACCCCACTTCCCTGCCCGTATCCCAAACGCACTCTACGAGGCCTCATACCTTGCACAAGATTTCACACAAGTATGTCGAGCTCATTTGTAGAACACTTTAATTTTGCCACGCTAGAGTATGAGGAAAAGATTTGTGGGATCTTGTAACGCTTTGTTCCAAGCGATCTTTCTTGAATGATTCAAAAGATATCAATGCACCCATTTAGTGCCTATTCTGAAATCATTGCGGTTCAAGATGTTCATTTCTTGAAACGTCATGCAAGAGTACTACATGCCTTGGGATACACTTCCACATAAATCCATTTGTTTTATTTTGTTTCTTTTTTTTATTTTTTTATTGCGGTATTATTAATATTATATTAGTCTCCCACGAGAAGGGTTAAACTGCTGAACATAGCCATGCTAAATGCTTATGGGGCTTGGGCCACGAGATATTGATTATTAAATGTAAATCAAGTCTCCTTACTCTTACAACGATCAAAACCCGATCGGTTTAAGTGTAGC
The DNA here is from genome assembly GCA_018340775.1 of Taxus wallichiana var. yunnanensis. NCBI lineage: Eukaryota > Viridiplantae > Streptophyta > Pinopsida > Cupressales > Taxaceae > Taxus > Taxus wallichiana. The sequence continues at coordinate 746,034,411 of CM031234.1, forward strand.
GCATCCCCAGCCTACACACGAATAACGAGTTCTCGATGATTTAAGAACAATGAATTAATTAGCATCACAACAACGATGCGGCTTGATGCAACATAATAAGGTGACAATTACGTAGGCAAGATGCGGGAGAATTCCACAATAAGGGAATTACATAATACGTGAAAGAAAGCCCACATCGACCACGATTCAAGATGAGATGGCCTAGGGCATTACACTTTGCATTTTAATGTTGAAAATAATAAAAAATTAAAAATACATTTTCTGACCTGATATCGTATCTAGAGCACGCGGGGCCGAATCTGCGGCGTATTGGTATCATATCCATATCGTGTACGATATCAGCCCCTCCACACCGACATATCGGTATTGATGGGTGTAGGACCACAGCTAATACCACCCTCGGTGGTTCTTCATTAGCAATTATGTCTTTAACTTTGGCATTAAAATCATACTTCATTGATGAATTGGTTGCACTTTAATGCTAAGATTTCCCCAAGTCCCCTTGGACCTAGATCATGTGAAGTGCATCCTTTGTTTTTGCACCGCTCCTTCAAAGCCATTCTCTCGAATCCTCTACTTTCATCTTCGATTCAAATTCAGTTTATGCTTTTGAGCCAGGTTCTCCACCCCATATGGAAATTACGTAGAAGGTAATTTCATAGAAAAAAGTGGCAAGGTTGGAGTAAAACTATTATTTGAAGTAATGAGTAAATGCAAGCTTAGAGTCCCACAATATGACATTAATGTACTTGTTCCAATGATGTGATGTATCTTTTATCGTCACAAACTATGTCCTTTGCCCTAAATTATTTTCTCAAATTCTTGCTCGTTAGAGGCCTCGCCTTTTAATCATTATATCCTATGGAGTTGTTAGGTAAGTGTGGGGAAAGGAGGTCTTCTAGATCTTTCCAATCTGCCTCAAGTACTAAAAAACAAACTTACGAGGGTCTGCATCACTCCATTACAGGGAGATCCACCGGTGTATTGGCTTCTCTATACTAATGATTGAAACTTATATTTATGAAGCTTGATATGAAGCATTTGGCTTCTTTTAAAATGTTGTGTAACTTCCTATCGCAGTCCCTTTACCTTTTGGTTGATAACTAATTGCGAGTTGCTTTCCGCCATAATCACCTTTTGATTCACAAAAATGGTATCATCAAACCCCGTAAGGCCTATAGCCTCCACTCTGTATCGGTGCCTCTAGGAGTAAGAATGGACGTGGACCCTACCAAGTAACCTTTATAATCTACGATTATGAACCTTTGCTCCATCCTTGATGGGATTCCCTTTCCATGCACCATTAAAGCTTAATTTGTAGAAATATGGATGGGGAGGGAACCATCTAACCATCGACAATTTACTTTTATTGAATCTTACCCAACAAAAGAAGCTTGAGCAATATGCTAAATAAGGACTTGTCTTTTTGGACAGCTTGTAATGACCCACGTTGGGGTAAATTGAGACTAATTCTTGTTACCCCTAAAATTTGTTAAGGCAATTTCATTAGAAGTATGTGGAACCACACTCCCTCTATTGGCGGGGGAGGATTTTCGTTTGCATTATAATGAAACCATAAACAATCTTTAAATTTGATATTGAAATCTTTTTTCTTTGAAATTGTGGAAAACTCTCATAACATGTGATCCATTATGTCATCCAAAGATAGCTCATTCCTTGCCAGTAGTGAAATAGTCAATTGTTGTGGAAGCTATGCCACTTGCCTTGTTGCATGTCTTCAATGCTAATGCAAAGATGCCTTTGCCACACTTTTGCCTCAAAATGGTTTACAACTTGACATGTTGCTAGCTTGTGTTGTCTGTTTAGACCTAGCAAAAACACCCTTGAATCACTGTTTCTGGTTTTCAATATGACGAATCCAATTACAAACCACCATTGTCGATTTTCAATTCGTTATGGAAATCAAAATTTTGGGTTTTGCAATAGGGTTAGTAACCGGAACTTGCGAGAGAGAGACTTTGAAAAAGGAAATTGACACTATATAAGTTAGAAGACCATCCATGTGACTCAAAATGATCAATTTATTTATGAAGATTACAAAATAAGGCCTTGACACAATTGGGGTTAGCAGCAGTTCTAATTGGGTTTGAGTACGCCCTTGTAGTATGCTAGAAAACCTAGACAAAAAATGGCGACTCAAAAGTCCAGTGCCTTATCCATTAGGAAAAAGTGGAAGACTAGGACTTAACATGTGTTGACTTGAAAAGGTGATTATAGTTCAAACATTGCAAAGAAACAAAATGAGAACAAAACAAGATAAGATACATGGAGCTTACATGAAACCATTATTGGAAGCACAAAGCATGAACTTTTCTTTTCACCATTGAAGTAGCATCTCACATTTTTGCGAAATGAATAACATGTGGGGCATAGTGGCAAACTTCCGTTATCTCTGTCGTTGTGCCTTGAGAGGAAATGTAGAAGCTATGAAGTGATCTAAGGATGAGTTGGAATCATAGAGAATATAAGCAATGTTGATCATGAGGTAGGAGGAGTGGACAAACAATCGAAACAACTATAAATTGGTGTGAGGAGGTAATGGTTTGCGGTATTGAAACACGTGTGAGCTGAGTTGTGCTGGATTAAAAGGAGAAGTTGGCAAGAAAATCAAGTACAATATTAAACTCTCTTATTTGATGTTTGGAAAAGGTTTTTGACATGGTGAAGGGTTGTTGACATTTTCTAGTTCAATGAAGGATTTGGTTGGTCATTCTTATGATGAGTTTGGAATCTCCTTTGTGACAATGATCGACTAAGTGCATCATTGTGGCCATTGCGATTCTATAGTGACAGGGTATTAATTCCACATAATTGTTGGAGTGGGTGGCTATGGTGAAGAGCATAAGCTATAGAATACTAATCATAATGTTCCCTATGCCTGTTTTGCATGCCCTTTTTGATCTTCACGAGGACTTTACATGCAATGACTTGAAAGGATTGAAAAAGTGATTAGAGTTTAGACAAAAAATCAAGGCGAGAACAACAAAAGAAGACAAACAACTAGACCAGCGAAACTGAAAACAAGACAAACAACTAGACTAGCCAATTGAAATTTCCTAATCTGAAAACACACCAAAATTGTTCTATACCTTTAGTAATGGGACACATGGAGAATATGTACAACTATTGCGTAAAAGCACAAAGTGCAAACCTTTTTGTCACCGTTCAACTATAGTAGCACACTCCTGCTTCATGATGAACATATAGGGCACAATTGCAAACTTTTACAACCTTTGTCCTATGATAAGGTCTAAGAAGATGAAGATGAATGATTCAAATGAGTGAAAGATTTTAACTATGCTGACGAGAGCTAGCAATCTATGGGACCAAGGGTAGGAACAAGAGTGTTCTGAGCTAAATACAACTGCTTGACACAAGGGCTGCCTAACTAGTCTCATAAAATGTTTATTCCCTTTTTGATGTTGGATCTTCTACTATGTATATTGATTAAAACATTTGTTTTTTTGTCTAGGCTTGTCTCTTCAAACATGGCGATTAGATGATTTCATGAATTTGCATGTTTTTGTTGCTCTTCACTAAGAATCACCGTATGTGCAAACTTATCAATAGCAAAATGAAAAATTTCAACTTTAAATTCCTTGAGTTGCTTGGAAATCTACGATCTGAAGTCAACATATGTTGAATATCCAAGCTTGTCCTCAAATGATAAAACCAATGGTAGAATCTTGTTAGAATCCATGCTAGAAAATTCTTCATAGGTCAAAGGGAAGCACATGTCCTCTTCGGGTATGTAATATCCCCTTCTTGGTCGAAGACCCTTATCCCACTCATTGTTTACCGACGGCTAAGAGATGAGAAAAAAGGGAAACTAAGTCATAATAAATTAACTATAAGTACATCATAAAATATTATTATAAACATTTAATTTATTAATGAAAAAGTAGAAAAAGAAAAAGTAACTTTATGTTTTATTTGTCCTTAGAGAAAAATGTGACCCATAGGGGGATGAAATAAAGCAAGTGAAAAACATTAAATGAGGAAAAAGAAGCTGATTGGTTGTTTTGGGTGGCAACAAGGCCAAGACAACTTATAAAAAGAGGTCGCCATGCATAGGAGAGGATATCTTTTTAAATCTTATCAATTCAAAATTTTGGTCCAAACTTGAATGCTTTGATTTATTCTCCAAAGGACGAAAACCCTTTGTAGCTTTGCTTGAGAAGACAAAAACCCTCTTTAGCCTTGGAAGAAGAATGGAAACTTTTCTTCCCTTATGTGAGGATGTTCTATTCGGGAGTTTTCATTGATTTTCAAAGCTATATTTAGGATTTCCAGCAGTTGTAGGGAAAAGTTGCAGATTTATATTGTTTCCAACTAGAGTTTGAAGACACAAGTGTTGGGGCAGATTTCTACCTTCAAATTCAACCAGATCTAGGGTTATCTACACCCATGTGGGTGGAGTTTGATACATTCTAGGGCACGGTTGTCCCAGATCTCATCACCAACATCTTTGTCATATTTTTATAGGCCAAAATCAGTTGAGTTGCATATTTTTGGGTTGAGGAAACTATGTTTTTAGTCTTGTCTGAGAGTTGTTCATCTGTAGATTTATAAATAAATTTCAGTCCTTCATTTGATGTAATTTGTAGTATCAAAGCGACGGTCTTTGCCGGTTGTGGGAGAAATTAAAAAAATCAGATTTGAATGTAGAAAGGAACAATGGATGAGAGTGATCGAGACCTCCTCTTACGAGATAAGATGAGCTACATGCATAAAGTAATCACAAGGAGTCAGATTGAATTATATCGATCCATGAGAGAAAGTCAAAGAGATATGCATCATGTATTGAGGGAATCTCAAAGGGAAATGCATGAAGCATTGACTGGTTCCATCAGAGATTTGACAAAGATTCTACAAGGGAACAATATATCTACAAATCAAGGAGCAACCAACAATGGTGAAGGAAGCTCTCTTGGGACCAGTTAGAACATCCACCAAGCCTCCACATCAGATTTTCAGAGCCAAGTTTCTCCAAAGAGAGGAACAACTAGTTGAGGAGGAAATCCCAAGTGATGTTGATGACATGGAAGCATGGGGTAAAGAGTATGCAACACTCAGTTTCAAGGTAAGAGCTATGTTGTCCTTCAACAATTTTTGTGAGTTGAAAGATAGTAAGGGCACCAGGAAGAATAGAAGATCTCAACGGAGAAACCCACCATGCAAAAATTTGAGAGGAAGCAACCCATAGAGTATTCCACCATGCAATTTGAAGGAGAAGAATCTTCAATGGAAAAAAGTATGACTTCTAATGAGCAAAATGTTTGTATTAATAGGGAAGGCAAAGAGGAACAAATAGTACTTGTTGGATGCAAAATTGAAAAAGATGTTTCAGTCCAAAAGGTACCTATCAATCTTCCAAAGAATGAGTCATTGTCATATGGGATGGATTTACCAAGCAATAATGTTGATGAGCATGAATTTGTGAAAGGTGTTGATTCTTGTTCCACTTGTTTTCCGTCTGAAATCATGAGTCACAATAGGGGTAATGTTGTTTTAAATCTTTTGGAGGGTTCTAAATCAACAACAAAAGGTAAACATTTTGATGATCTTCTTTATAAGGAGGTTAGTAGTAGCAAGGATTTATTGCATCATCTTCATACTATGTTATTACAACAACGAACAACACCTTTGGGGCAGCAAAAGGACTCATTTGAATAGCCAATAACAACTCAACATGATAAGCTAAGGATAACAATTAGTGGGTAGCAAGGTATGAGGAATGGTACTCCTCAAGTGATGGCAACCAAGAACATGGAAGGTTCCTTCAAAAGAGAGCAGTTTGTACAAGATGGGGATTTTGGACAAGAATGCTAGGGAATTGGTACAACAAAGTCAAGTTATCATGAAGACAAAGAGTAATGAAGATATTGGTGATACTCCAAGGTATGAAGAGAATAATAATGGGTCATATTTATTGTTGCATAGTAAACCATTTCAGATTTGCTTTTCTCATGATAAGTATGGTAATACAAATTGTAATATGGAGCATGTGGATCCCTTGTTCCTAATTCATGATTGTGAGCATTATGAGAGCTACATACTTTGGCAAGAGCTCTCTCACTTGACAGGTACAGGATCTCGAATCTTGGAGCACTATAGCATGTTTTGTCTCGTGCACATGGCACTTGGACAAATGAGTTACAATTGCTTGAGGGAAAGCAATTTGGGGAAGGGAGGATTGTAATATCCCCTTCTCGGTCGAAGACCCTTAGCCCATTCATTGTTTCCCGACGGCTAAGGGATGAGAAAAAGGGAAACTAAGTCATAATAAATTAATTATAAAGTGCATCATAAAATATTATTATAAGCACTTAAGTTAATTTATTAATGACAAAATAGAAAAAGAAAAAGAAAAAGTAACTTTATGTTTTATTTGTCCCTAGAGGAAAAATGCGACCCATAGGGGATGAAATAAAGCAAGTGGAAAACATTAAATGAGGCAAAAGAAGCTGATTGGTTGTTTTGGGTGGCAAAAAGGCCAAGACAACTTATAAAAGGAGGTCGCCATGCATAGGAGAGGATATCTTTTTACATCTTATCAATTCAGAATTTTGGTCTAAGCTTGCATGCTTTGATTTATACTCCAAAGGACGAAAACCCTTTGTAGTCTTGCTTGAGAGGACGAAAACCCTCTTTAGCCTTGGAAGAAGAACGAAAACTCTTCTTCCCTTATGTGAGGAGGTTCTATTTAGGAGCTTTCATTGATTTTCAAAGCTATATTTCAGATTTCCAGCAGTTGTTGAAGGGAAAAGTTGCAGATTTATATTGTTTCCAGCTAGGGTTTGAAGACACAAGTGTTGGGGCAGATTTCTACCTTCAAATTCAGCCAGATCTAGGGTTATCTACACCCTTGTGGGTGGAGTTTGATACATTCTAGGGCACGGCTGTCCCGGATCTCATCACCAACATCTTTGTCATATTTTTAGAGGCCAAAATCAGCTGAGTTGCATATTTTTGGGCTGAGGAAACTTGAGTTGCATGTTTTCAATCTTGTCTGAGAGTTGTTCATCTGCAGATTTTAATAAATAAATTCCAGCCTTCAGTTGATCCAAATCTGGTATTTTTCTAATGTTTTTGTCCTTATAAATATTGCTGATCTGTTTTGCATAATATTTGGGTGATTTTGCTTCAGTTGTGAATGTTTTCCATCACCAAGGCAAGTCGCACTTTTCAGTAATAATTCAGATCTGCACTATTTATTTCAAGTACATCGTCTATAAATTACTATTTTGGATTGGATTTGTGGCTATTCCGTTTGGGGGCATAATTTATTCCATTGGGGACATTATAGGTATGACAATGTTCTCCTATTTCTTATATAACATTAGGTCCTAAGAAGGAAAAGGCATAAGATTCTAGAGAAATTCTTCAATAATTATTCTTTCCTCATTCACACATATTCTTTCAATCACTATATTTTGGAAACGATCCACCTTTATTTTTTGTTTTGCAATGATGGCAAAATCTTGGTTCGCTTGATGGAATGTGGAACTTCACCATCTTCATCTATTGGGTGGCCTTTCTTGATTGGCTAACCTATAAAGAAAAACTTACCTTGTTGATCCACTTCATGGTCTTTTGCAAAGAGAAATTTATCTTGTCCATCTACTTCATGGTTTTTTGCAAAGAGGATTTCATTTCGTCCATCCGCTTCATGGTCATCTGCAACACAAGCATTCATGATGATGTTGCCTTCTTGAAATGACATTTCTTAGAACAATTTGTTGTTTCTTTATATGTTGGAAAGATTCACTAATGCCTTTATCTTCTTTGTATGCCCAAAGGGTATCTACAAAATCCTCTTGTTGAAATGACATGTCTTAAGGGAGCAATGTGATGTCCGCTTGATCTTTGGTGTGTCCATTTGTAACATGAATATTCTTGATGATTATGTTGATTTTGTCTTTAGGAAATGGCATCTCCTAAATCGGTGATATGTTGTCTTGATCTCTTTCTTCTTTTCTCACACGAAGGGCATTTGTGGTTATCTTTACTTCTTCATTAGATAGATTTTGTGTAAACAAAAATTCTTCTTGGATTTTTTCATTAAGATTTCCTTCCCGCCATCAATGTATTTTGTGTATGCATGCTTTTTATTTCTTGTGTCGAAGAGCGGTATCTTGTCTCATGAATTTTCTCATATCTTCATCTGAATAATTTTCCATACATGTAGTTGTCAAAATATTATTCACACCACTTGTTTGTGCTTTTGGTCCAATGTTGTGTGCTTTTGTATGAACAATTCTTGGGCTCTTAGCATGTTGGGACATGTTTCTTCGTTGTGATCTTTGCTATTCGTGCAAGAGACATAAGAGTACAGCTGTGTTAGTTGAATCCCTATGAGAAGCCGGGGCTGACAACTGTGGGAAAGGTCTATCTCGTTGGGGTCTAGAATTAGGATGGTATGGGGAAAGGCCTTCTTTGTCCTCCACTTTGTTGATTGTCTTTTTGGTGATCCCTTGGATTTCCTCGAGATTTCTTTAGCATGGTAACCTTGTTTATGAAAACTTCCAAAAAGCCCTTGATGCTTTATTTTGATGAATTTATGACAGATTCCTTGATGAATTCTCATTTGTCCGGCTTGAATCATACCATAAATGTCGACATTGATAGCTAAGGCTTGTGTTGCATTCAAATATTTTTGGTTGACTTCTCTCAAGCTCATACTTCACCTCTAGATTATGTGCGTCGTTGTAGAAGCACAAGGAGTTTTCTGGTGTAGGGTTGATGACATTTGGAATCCTGTTTAACTTGTTAAACCATGGACTAAACACGCACATGGGATCCTTGTCTTTCTTTTGGACATTGGATAGGTGAGCAAATAACTGATGCTCATCTTTGGTTGGTTTGAAACATAAGATGAATCTGGTCTTCAAGTCATTCCAATAGGTGATGCAACCGTTGGGAGAAGCTGGAACCAATCTGCAATGTCAACAAGAGTCTCCATGAACAAGCGAATGGAAACATCTTCATATCCAACACCGTGAATCCCACAAATGGCAATGAAGGAACTTATGTGTTCATCAGGGTGTGGGAATCCATCTCTGGAGAATTTCAGAAAGTTTTTCTGCAATCCAAAGGGAAGACATATGTCATAGTGTTGAACAAGATTCAAAGGTCCAATCTAGTTACCCCAAGGAATGGGGGCCACCAAGATTTTGTTCAGTGATCAGTGGGAAGGTTGCATAGGACGAATCCTTATTCCAATAGAAAAATGCCTATCCAAGACGTGTTCCATCTTAAAGAGTTTGATGTGGCTTCTTTAGAATTTATAGAACAGCGGCAGTTTTCCTCACTTTCTTCTTATGTACATGAATGGCTTTGAAACGAACTGCTTCAACAACTTGAATGGTAGATCAGCTGAGTCTTTAGATAAAAATGCCTAGATGATCCTCTTCTTGACTGCCAGAGTGAGAACATTTTCTTCAAACTCTGCACTTTGAAGACAACGTAGCAAGTTAAAAATGAGAACGGTCTCTTGTAGATCAACTGAGCCTTTTGCCAAATCAGCCAGTGACCCCTTTCTCTGCCACCAAATTTTTGGGAGGTCTTTTGTTTCTTTAGCAACTTGTCACATTTTGCAAGTCTTCTCTTAGGCTTGTCTTTGTACTTGAATGCCAACTGCAATGGTTAAGTAAATCTCACCCACTCTTTGCTATTCTTCTTCTAAAATAGCAGCTTCCAGATGAAAGTGAGCAAAGTTCTCTTGTGTTGTCCCACACAAATCTTTGGAGGTTGCTGGAAATGGCTGCTTGATCGTCCACAATATTTAAGATTGATTTGAAAACTGGAGCATTCCTCGGATAGTCATGTGCTTAGCTTCTTGAAATGCGGGGCTTCTTGCAGAAAGCAACTTTCTGCCCCATGGTGGGTGCAAAAACTATTATCCCTAAAATCTGTCAAGGAAAATTTGTTAGGGGCAGTACTTGTGACTGCAGTCCCTCTTCTATTAGCAAGGAGGCCTTTCATTTGTATTATCATGGTTTCAAAAGTTCTCTTTGAAATGTCCGAAAATTCTCTCATTGCGAGTGGCCCATCATCTGATGCTATAAGAATGTCCATGGCCAAGAAATCAGCAAACTCCTGATGTTGGGAGGCGATGCCCTGCCCCTCCAAATGTTTTTAAACAGCCAGTGCAGAACTAAATATTAGATGCATAATGACAATGTAATTAAACAATCTGCTGTTTCCCCTTACTTCCTACTCATAATAGACATTGAATGCCTTTGGAGACCTATCCTTTCTAGTTTGTCCTGGGTGAGAATTTTCCTTCGGGCTGCTATCCAGGTGAATGTCAAGCCTTTGGGAGAACAACTTCTATCCATCTATGTTTGTTGGGCCATTCCCTGGAATCCCTATCTCTTGAGACACCCTTCTCATATCCCTTGTCTACCTTATAGGCTTGTGGCTTGCATATTGTTCATCTTAGGATGTCTGTCTTATAGGCCTGTGGGGTTATCTCAATTATTGTAAGCTTTGTGGTCATTTCAGATTGGAATTGTGAATGGGTCTTTCCACTGTCATCTTTTCTTACCAACCTTCTAAGTTGATAGTCTAATAATCACAAAAGGTGCCCATGCCTCTATGAATATTGCCTTTATTCCTCATATTTTTTCCTTCCCACCAAAGGGCCAATGGCCTTGCGAAGAGTCATCCCAAAAGAAGGCTTTTGTTATGAGAATATAAGGCATATTTATAAGGTGCCTAATTACAAGTTTGTTGTAACCGGTTGTAACTATATCAACCGTTTTGTAACTACATCGTTCATAATAAATAAATAGACACAATCTCAAATGTGTGCAATCCGCCTTCTCTTTATTTCTTCCTTGTGAACGTATTCTAACAGTGGTATCAGAGCGAGACCAAGTGAGGAAAGAGAGAAGGGCAGAAAATCAGTCCCATTAGGGCACAGAATCCGAGGCTGAAGAAGTCTGAATCAAAGGCAGAAAACGTGTGGTCACGAATAGTGAATGAAATCAAGGGCACGCTCGTTTTAAGGCACAAAATGTAGTCGCGAGTACCAGATCTGGAGCAAAAACTAAGCCGCAAAAGGGTCGAAGGGCATTTTCGCATGCATATATAGATATAGCCACAATTACATACAAAGTCACGGGCCACGAATTTACAGTCGCGGAATGGCACGTTTTTCAGGAAAATAACAGTATTTTCGAGCACGAAATAAGACGCGAATAGAGTCACGATTCACAAACATTTGAAGGCCATTACAATCAGCCATTACAGTCAGTATTTGAGCCAAAAACAGTCACGAATTGCAAGGGCACAAATATTTTCCACAGACGTAGGGCAAGAAAGACACAAAAGCAAAATACAGTTACCAAGGGCATAACATACAGTCATAGTGAAACCCTGTCTGGTCGGAAATCTAAAGACAATACCTGCGTTAGGGCACGAAACTGTGCAACTGGTATTTTTAATTTTTTTACTCATTTCCGAAAATACGCAGTTGTATTTATTCTATTTTATTAAAATGGAAATTCCGTAGAATGTAATGTCCCCTAAAGGACATATAAGTGCATACAATGGATTTTCCCAAATACCCAACTTGAAATCTATCACAAAAATTTAGTAATATGCAGATCTGGAATTTATTTCAGAAAATGCGACTAGCTAGGGTAATGGAAACCCTCCAAAGATGAATTAAATCACACTTTTTCTATATCAGAATTAAGAGGCTGAATTTAGAAAACAAATGCAGAATAAAAAGTACCAATTTGAAGCTCCAAATATGGCTGATTTATTTATTAAAATTATTCAAACCCTTGTCTTCAGAAACAGCTGGAAATGAGAAGTTTAGGAGCCAAATACCACTCCAAAAATGATGATTCAGATGACTAAAAATCAGATTATATATCAGCAACACAGATCTGATTTTTATTCACACCCAACACCTCCAAACAATCCTCCAAGTGGGTCGCTTCAGCTGGGAACAAAGAAGAACTTTCAGCAACACTTTCCTCCTTCAAACCCTTCTGAAAATCAGCTTCACAAACACTAAAACACTGCTGGAAAATGAACCAAGAAGAAGAGGTTTCGTTCTTCTCCTCAATCTCAAGAGGGTTTTCGTCCTCAAGAGAGAAGCTCTAAGGGGTTTTGTCCTTAGAGATTTTTGATGTAAGCACTAGGCTCAGCATACAAAATTCAGATTTGTAAAAATGGAATGAGATACTCCTCCAAGCAAGTCGACTTGCTTTAATAGAAGAATAGGGCCCAAATGGCCACTCTCACACCCAATCAGAATTTTCCTATTTTTAATGCTTTTCCCACATGTATTTATCCCCAAGGAGGTCGCATTTTCCCCTAGAATAAATAAACTTTGCTAAGTGCTTTTTCCCCTTTCTATTTTTACTTTATCATTAAGTCCATAATAACTTAATATAAGTGCTTTATAATTTTCTTTTTTTCTTTTTGCACTTTATAATAATTTACTATGACTTAAGTCACCCTTGTGTTCATCCTTTAGCCGTCGGGTAGACACAATGGGCTAAGGGTGCTCAACATTGCTATTTTTCAAAGAGGGACATTTCATAGAAAAATATTCGGTGTAAATTTTCATTCATGGATAGTGAAAATCCAATGCAACTTATGAATAAAAATTTGTTGGGCATTGTAAAGGGAAAGAGACAACACCTACCAATACATCGAAATTATTAGATTGGTAAAGAAGAGATGGTAGAGTGAAAGCTATTATTGACCTTGCTCTCTCCGACTCTGAACTTCATCATGTAGACCTAGACAATTCATCTAAAGAAATTTTGGATGCTCTAACTAAATTATTTGGAGTGAAAGCAGTTAATGCCAAATTTTCCCTAAAACTTCAATTATATAGGTTCAAAATGGATGGAGTCTCTATGTCAAGCCACATCAATAATTTGAGGTCCCTGATCAGACAACTAGTAGAAGTCAAAGTTGTGATTGAGGATGAGGATGCCAAAGCTATCCTATTAAATAATTTGTCTTCAAAATACAACAATGTAGTTTTTACCCTCAGTCAAATTCAATCTCAATCTCTAGATGATATGATTGTAGCTCTTCTAGTTGAAGAAAAATGAACTACGAAGATGTAGAAGGTCATTCTCGTGCAGAAACCGCATTCTATTCCAGAACCAGAAACTCTCGTAGAAGATCAGATAAAGATAATCGGGAGATTGAATGTCATTATTGTAAGAAAAGAGGTCACACAACATGGGATTGTCATGTTTGAGCCAATGATGTGCTCAAGGGTAAAGGCATATCAAATACAACCAATATAGCCATGGTTGAAGACCCACCAGATGTAGAAGGTAGCGAGGATAGTGACGAATACACAATATAAAGATGCTCTAAACTTTGAAGGCGGTAAGGATACATGGTAGATTAAGCTCGGTATGGATGGTTGCTCAGATAGTTCGGAGACTATGGATCTTGGGAATTATACTCTCACGAGGGTCATGAGACAACTTGATGGAGCTTGTGGATGGCTCAGTATGGATGGTTGTCCAATAATTTGGGAAATTTGTGATTCGGGAGTTTGGGGAGGTGGAATCCGGGAACTCGGGAATTCAGCTCGGGAGCTACACCTTTACGAAGGTCACGAAGCAACTTGATGGAGCCCTACCTAGTCAAAGCACTGCTTTCAAAGTGAAAGCGTCTGAAGATTACGTAATTCTATTTTGTTAGAATGTTTGTTTTTGCTTTATGTAGAATAAGCCTTAAGAGGGGGTATGAGAATATAAGGCATATTTATAAGGTGTCTAATTACAAGTTTGTTGTAACCGGTTGTAACTATATCAACCATTTTGTAACTACATCATTTATAATAAATAGACGGACACACAATCTCAAATGTGTGCAATCCACCTTCTCTTTATTTCTTCCTTGTGAACGTATTCTAACATTTGTGCCACTGCATATTTTCATGTCAGATGATTTGAATCCAGGGGTCTACTGTGCATAATAAAATCCCAATGTGAGATCCCATAGAGGCCTGGTGAGTAATGAAGATCCTTTTAGAATCTGTAAAGTCTAAATACTTTCTCCCATAATGCAACTCCATTGCCGGTAGGCTTCTGCATACACCCTTCAAGTTCATTTAGCTCCGAGGGCTATGATCTGGAATTCTATGCCTTTGAGTCCTGCCGCTCGTAAGGATTTTGACTGGAATACCACCTTCCATTTCAAAATTGGAATCTTCCTTTCCTCTGAAACCCCTGGCCACAAGAAGCTATTCTTAATCCTATTTATCTCACTGTCAATTTTTGGGACGGCTCTCATCATACAACATATTGGTGGAAGAGCTTGTAAAATTGTTTTTAGCAGTGCCACACCTCACACATTACCCGACATTAGGACTCTCTAAGTTGACAATTTCTGCTTAAATTTTGCCAATAGCTCCTCCCATAACTTCCATCTCTGTGCTTCTTTGGAAAGAGGAACTCCTAGATATTGCCAGTAAAGGTCTTATTTCAAAGACAATAACTTAGAAAATGTCTGCTGACGTCTAACTCCAACATTATAGCAGATTTTTTATTTTTTATTTTTCAGCATTTATGTGCTGTCCTGATGCATGAGAATAATTATGTAGATTTATTTTAGCTTTACAGCTTCTTGGAGTTCCAGTTTCCTGAAGAGTAATGTATCATTTACAAACTGAAGATGGGAGAGGGGATCCACATTTTGAGTGATTGTTATTCCCTTAATTTCATCAGAAGCTTTATGCTGTTGTTAAATATTTGCCCAAAGCGTTTACTGCTGTCAAATATTTGCCCAAAGCTTTGTGAGGCTGACAAAGAGGTATGAAGATATTGCGTCTCCTTGTCCTATGCCCCTAGATCCTTGGAGAAATCCTCCCTGGCTTCCGCTAACCAGGGTTGAAATATTGTCCAAGATACAGTTCCAAATGCACTCACACCATTCCTTAGAAAACCAAAGCATTCCAGCACTGTTTTGATAAAGTGCCAGTCCACCCTATTATATGCTTTTTTGACATCAGGCTTGATGACCATCCTTGTCTCTTTCGCTTCTTTTAAGGAATGGAGAAGAAAATGTGTGATTGTAAATAAGTCTTTTAATTGTTAGTTTTTGCCCTTCTATTCTCTTCATTGTTCATTGTTGCTAGTTTGGGGTGTGTTCAGTTTTCTTCCTTTTTGTTTGAGCTTCTTTGAAACAATTGATGTTGATAAAAGATCCGATGCAGAGAACAGGTATCTCAGGGCAGAGATATGCTACAAGATGTGCACTTTGGTGGGCAGAAATGCTTAAGGCAAGAGGGCAATACAAGGACGCTGCAAATGTTTATAATCGTATATCCAGTGAGGTAGATAAAAAGATAAATTATGGAATAGAAGTGTGCGTGTATAAATAGCTCATAAGTGGAAAGATGAAAATTCTAATTTCTGCAAATTTACAGGAACCAAGTTTACGTGCAGGTGTTTTGCTAGAGCAAACAGCTTATTGCTATCTGCGTGCAAAGCCTACCATGCTCAGGGAATTTGAATTCTATTCGGTGCTTGCAGGAAATCGGTATAATATATGTGGTTAGGTGTTCCAATTTGTGAATATTATGAGTGCTTGTACTTTCCCCCTCAAAGTAGCAATGGTAAACATTATCAGGCTTTTGAAAATGAGCATGTTTTGATCATGGTTGTCCCATTTTCATGAAACAGAGGAAACATGCCATTCGGGCATATATAAGTGTTCTTTCTGTATTTGAAGGCAATGGATGGAAATATATTGGAGACCATGTTTATTTCAATCTTGGAAGGTCAGTACTGCTGAGTAATAGAGTTGAAATTTAATGCATCTTTATTCTCATTTGTACTTAATTAGAAAATGTTTTAATGTTTCTATGCTTCTGTGACATGATAGGTGGTATGCTGTTTTGGGTAAATCTGATCTGGCAATTGAGCATTTCATGAGACTGCTTGCATGTAGTCATCAACCAGCAGTAGCTCAAGAAGCATTTCTGAGAGATTTTCTCCAAATTTTTCAGGTAGTTTTCCTATTTTACCTTTTGAGGGTGGTCGCTGTTTTCTCTTCTTGGTCAAATGATATTCAACTCATGTCATAGTCATTTTTTTAATTTGTATTGTAGAGTCTGGATAAGAGGGACGAAATGCTTAAATTAGACTTGCCTATTATCAATATGCCATCACTTGAGTACGTTTTGAGGATCATCGCACGTATGCCTCTTCTGAAGCTGTAAGTCCTGGGTCATTTGAATTATTAGAAATAATATTTTCCTTTCTTTGACAATTCTTTCCAGAACTCATATGTATGCAAAGATATTGCTTTAACATTTAAACTATCATAGATTGGGAGATTCCCTTTGTATTAGCTCATTTATGCAGCAGCTTATCAGGGGATGAACAGATGGATTTGGTCATTTTCATAAAAGGAAAATGCTTGTGGCTTGTAGGGGCTCGATGCAATATCGACAAATAATTACATAAGATTGAAATTTTGACTTTATGATCGTAAAAGTGTGTCCTGCAAAAAAATAAAAAAATCAACATTATCATTCACATGCGACCAAAAGGGATCGTTCGAGCTTGGGAGGTACAGTCTAAAATGCATGAAAGGGAGTGTATGGGGCATATTCAGATGATGAAAAAGATTACAAATAGAGTACAACTTCAATGACAAGAAAAAGCCACCTAAATAACAAATTTAGCAAACATAAGTCTATACTGTAAGAGGCCCATGAGCTTGTCCTTACGATGAATTTGCTCTGATGACATTTTCTCCAAAGTCTTTAATAGCATCTTGTCTTAATAGTATGCATTTTCCAAGAATGAAGTCATGCTCTAATGTTTTGTCCACATCAAATGTAATGCGCATTGTAATGAATTAAGCATATTTTTTTATTACAAATAGTCGGAGATTTGGTTCTTGTTCAACCATTTTAGTTGTATGCAAACCTATAGAGTGTAAAAGAGGCTCCCATTTAAAATCGTGGGGATCATTATATTTGAACCATCACAATTAATGCTCGGTGCCTCTCACTTAGGATATGACCATGCACTGTCTCTATTTGTATTGCTTACATTCAATAAATGCCATTACATTCATGAGTGTGACTCTGTACTCTTTGCTATTGTTTGTGATGCATTTGTGCATAATTATTGAATGCTCCACTAAAATCTATCGTAACTTTTTAGCTTCATTGTCAAGTTTAGTGTGTGTTGTAGGAATGATGAAGAAAAAGGATATTCACTGAATTCATGTAGAGATCTTTTAATGAAAACTAAAAAAGGACATCAGCTCTACAAACAGCAGCAACTTTGTCCCATTCATGACTTTCTTCTTTTCACTATCATATTGTACGCTTGTAGGATCAGGATGGCCCCATAGACCTATGGTTCTCGTGGACATTATTAAAATGTTTCATTTCAACACGTATGCAGAAGATGAGGAAACCCTTGAATGGGGTGAAAGTGGTTATCTAAAGGATGTGATCTGACAATATGTCTCTCTCTGCACTTTTATATCCAATAATCTATTTGGTGGGGACAACCTGTCCATTGGAGGTACTTGTATTGATAGATTTTTGGATTAGAGAGTAACAACCAAATGGACAAAACACAATAGGGAAAGTGATGGTGATTGATGTACAACAGAAAATGCTAAGAAAGCATGGCAAGAGGAGTGTGACACAATGATAGATAGTATTGACATATTTTTAGAATGGGGAGTAGAGACCAAGGTAACAAAACACAATAGAGAGTAATGCTGATTGACAGAAAATGCTAAGAAAGCAATGCAAGGGAAGTGCGACACAACAATATATAGTAGGTTTATTATTGAGAAAATAACAAGTGACCAAAGTAGTTCAATAGAGAAGTAACATGGTAAAAAGAACACTTGGCTCTAAAATAAAACTTAAACTAGAACAGAGACAATTTAAACATAAAAAGAGGGTAAACCAAAAACCATATGGTCCCAATTACAAGTTCAAATAGCCATATTGGAGCTTTGAAGTATGACGAGGAATTTGAAGATGTGGACAATGATGATGAGGTAGGGGTTGGGGTTGAAGACTAGGAGGTCAATTCAACTGCATTAGGGGATTGTAATAATTTGGAAAAGCATCCAAAGCTGAAGGAGATCTTTTAAGATAGAGCATCTTTTGAAGCCTAATTTGCAGACTGAGAAGAATAAGAATGTGATATGAGTATTCTCTGTCTCCGTCTTAGAGAATTATGTTCCCTTCAGCTGGCAGAGTAGAGCTAGTGACATGTCGGATATAAAATCATCTTCCTTGGGTGCACTATGATGACAAATTTTGAAGATTAAGAAAAAGATGATGAGGTTGGGGTTGAAGATTAGGAGGTCAAGCCATCATGTCAGGGGGTTGTGATACTTTGGAAAAGGATCAAAATGTGAAGGATGCTTTTCAAGCTAGAACATCTTTTGAAGCCTTATTTGGAAACTGAAAGGAAGAAGAATGTGATATGTGCGTTTTGCATCTTTTGACATGCAACAAATGTCAGATGCTACGATAAGCAATCTTTCATTGGCTTCAATCCAGGAAAGAAGGAAAGAAATTGTTTTGATATATATGGATGACCAAAACAGGTCAATGGGATTCAACAGCACACTTAATTGAAATAGTGCGAGGAGCAAAAAGAGGCTTCAAGCCAAAACTAAACTATATTGTGAATATTTATCCTCCCTGATAGCTTTATCAATTTATCCTTCATTGGAAGAAGGTGAGAGTGGGTTCTGAGAAGTATAATAAAAGGAGTCGGTTTGCGGAGATCCTGATGGACATGACAAGAAAACCAGTCTCGGAATACCAACGTTTCCATAGTCAAGAGAGACCCAAGGAGGCACTAGCTCTGAAAGAGAAAATAAGCCAGAAAACAGTTTTAAGGTGAAGAGGTTGGGCACCAAATTTATTCAAGACAGTCTTCTTAGCGACTGTCCATTTACAATATGTCATACACTTGGGTATGATGGTCTACCCTAAATTGGAGCCCAAAACCTTTGACTCATACAAAGCATTATGATTTTGTTGAAGAGACACTTCTTTGTAGCAATATATTGCAAATGTATCTAAATGCATTGGCACTTCAAATGAGAGAGGGAAGCATGCCCATCACAAGGTTGTGGTTGAGAGGAAGAAGTCAAGTTGAAAGGTTGAAATTGTAAATTGACTCTCCATGTATGTGTGTGTTTTTGTGAGCTGCGCTGGTTTGTGTCTGTAGAAACTTCAAAACTTGGAGAGAGTATCTCTAAAACTATTGAAGATCATAACCTTAATTTTACTAAGGTTTTCTACTGCATGGTGAAGTATGCAAAACAAAATTAATTGTCTCTGCAATCCCTTAATAGACTAAGTTAGGACCACACAATCATAAGGATACCAAGAATGAAGAGGATTGGCTGCCAAAATAACTCACGGGTCAAAGGATGCTGACGCTCTTGAAGGAAGTGATGAAGAAAAACAGAAACGGATATTTATAGATACGATTCTTTGAATCGTGGAAGGAAAGAATATGTCATTACTTATAAGCACGGTTTTTGTGACATGCATACCCAAATAAACTTTATGTGCACCCAAGATGCACCTGCATGCGAGTGAAAATCACATCTAAATCCACAACGAAGGTGCACCTGGTAAGCCTAAAACCCTGTGGTGCATCCTGTGCATTTATCCTAAATCTCACACACACCCCATTAGAAAAACTGTAAACACATTAATTTATGGAAAAAACTAAAACATTAAAGGAAAAAAAGTGTAGAAAGATACTTAATGTCAGTTTTACATGTTTCACAATCATATGTTATGTTTCAAGCTTCAATTTTCAAGTTTGACGTTGCAGTTTAGTTCTTACTGCATACTCAAGTTTACAGTTTATGCAAGTTTCTGGGGTTCACATCCTCCATATCCCTGCACTGTTGCACCTTGCGTACCCATGTGCCCACTTACCTAAGTTTTGGGGGTTCATACCAGGTGCCACATGCATGCTGCATGCTCGTGTAACATTGGTTACAAGTTTATAAACTCATGTGCAATACAAATTCAAATTAAGGGATTATGAGATTCATAGAAACAAATAAGTTAAGTTTTCTTGTAATGTTTCTTACATTGGTTGATTATTATTAACGTAATGTGCATTCAAATAATGAATTTAGCATATGATTTGTCAGTATGAGAGTTTGATGGCTATATCCAAAGTGTTCTCAGAGTCTCCAAGGCAGAAACAGGCTTCAAATATTTTTTTCTTGGACTTATCATATATTGATATTGTCAATTAAAGAAGACTTGGAAGCCACAGGCATTGGCTGCTAGATCTTAGCTGGTAACTTTATAATGCTACTCGAAGAAAAAGAAGGCTGAAATACTTATCCAAAATTCCAAATTACATATAAATTTTTCATTTGAGTGCCACTAGCACCTTTTTAGCAACATGTCCAAAGCAGATGAAATCTGAAATATATATCCATATTACAGGGATGGAATTTCAAATCGATATGTGTGCACCATGCAGCTCTTTAATCCTATGTATAATGGAAACCTAGCAGTTTAGCATCTCTGTGACTCAATAGATGGCCCTGTGTTAACACTGCTTTTAAATGCAATGTACTAAAATTTGTGAAGATCCTTTTTATAAGTAGATTATATAGAAGTAAATAACCTGGCATGATGCCTTTGGAAGCAGAAAATGACACTAATTGAAAATTTCATTGTATGTTCTATTATTTACTTGATGAACATGCTTAAGAGTGTTTTGGCCATAGTTAGCAAACTCAGCGAGTACTCGCCAAAACCCTGCCTAAACGAATATTTGCCATGAAAACTCGCAGGGGAATATTCGCGAATATTGGCAAATATTCCCCTGCGAGTTTTCATGGCGAATATTCTTACAAGGAGATCATTATCTTTGAGTTTAAGGTTATTTATTTTAGTGACAAAATCAGCAGAATCTTTTGAGGCATGATGGAGGATGACTAGTTTGGGAGTCGCAGTTGCTTAGTTAAGAATTTGGCAAGGCCAAAGGTTGGGTATTCAATTGTACTCAAACGGGACAAAGGAATAATATCTTTATGAATTTTAGTTTAGCCATAAATTTTGGGAATAAAGGGGCTTTAGGGATTTATGAATTTGTGCTTAATGGAAGGGTTAACAAGAGATTAAGCTTTGATGATATGTTTATTTCTGTTAGTAAGTTTTCTATGGGTATGGAATTGATTCTTTTGCTCGATGTTGTAAGGTGGTCAGACATTTTATTTTCATACTCCTTTTTATTCATAATGACAGTGGCATTACCTTTATCAGCTTGTAATATTACAATGTTGCGATTGTTATTTAGTTCTTTGAGAGCATTATATTCATCTCTGAATAAGTTGGGTTTAGGACATAAAATATGAGAAACATCTTATCTTATTTATTCAGTATCATGCGATTGGAGGTGTAGGATTTTCGTTTCAACTTTACATATGGTATCCTTAAAAGAGATGTTGTTTGATGCTACGACGAAGTTAAGACTTTTTCTAAGTTGTGATATCATATTTTGTTA
This sequence comes from Taxus wallichiana var. yunnanensis, assembly GCA_018340775.1. NCBI lineage: Eukaryota > Viridiplantae > Streptophyta > Pinopsida > Cupressales > Taxaceae > Taxus > Taxus wallichiana. The sequence goes on from CM031234.1 coordinate 746,055,971, forward strand.
ATGGGAAAACTAGACAGATTTATGACATCATTTGTTTATTATCATTTGTTTGTCAAAATATAAAGTGGGTTTTACTCCTTTGATGACTTGCGCATTAAGGGTATATGTCCTAAGGTCACACTGCTATGTATACCCCCTGCTGTTTTCTGTAAGATGCACTTGGCCTGTTGCCATCGCTGCCTGCCAAGCTCAGCAATAATTATATGTGATTTCCGGGATCACGTATCATTTCCTTGCTCTTAGCTGTTGAGCGACTGTTATTATTGTATAAATAATGATTTTGGGTCTAGAATACGCTTCAATTCTTTTGCATGTCCTTTTTGGTACTCTTTAAGAATCATGAGTCCCATGGCTATGCTATTTCTTCCAAGCTGCAAGAAATAATGTAAGGGATCCTTGTAATCACCTATCATTTCCTGATTGCTAGCTGCCTTGCACTTGTTTCAGTTTTGACAATTTATTCCTTACTATTTATAGCATCCAATTCATAGCACTTATCAGCTGGCTGTTGTATTCGCATGATGATGCAATTTTGTATTGTATTTGTATTCAAATCTAATAGAAAACACTTCTCCAACATTTTATAGACTCATTTGATACATTTTGTAGCTATATTTTGCATAAAATTTATGTTTTTAAAGAAATTTGCATATTTTTTAAGTTGCCGAATATTCCCGAATATTTGCGAGTCTTGCTGAGTTTTTGCCGAGTCAATTTTTTTGGGTTTGCCGAATACGAGTATGCGAACTATGGTTTTCACTGTACTTCAATATTTGAAGGAGCAGTTGATACTTGTTTCCATTGAAACTGCAAAGCTAGAAACCAACTAGGAGCTGAAAGCATAGCGATAAACACATATATGTAAAGGCAGCTGAAAAGCAGTTTGAAACAAAAAAATATTATATTTTTTCTATTTAAAAAACAGTCCGAAACAGCCCTCTTTTTTAAAAATGATTTCTTATCCTAAGTGTAATGGCCTTATATTTTGGTTTGAAATACTATTTTACTGTTGAGATGTAAACTACAGGTTAAAACAATTACTCAGGTCATGTATTAAATGCGTGAACATTCAAAAGCAGCACAATTGCTAAGATTTGTATTTTTTCAGCTAGATCTGCTCATTTAGAAGTTCACAGTTCAAACTTTGGATATATACCAACTATTGCTTTTTAACATTGCCGCTTTGTGTCGACCATATGTATGCAATTTTTTCGAGCTGTCCTATTTGTATATTTCATGCTGCTCTGTAACTTGCACTGTTTTGTATTCAGGTTCTTTTACCAGAAAAAATCTGGCAATCTTTGGAGGAAGGACTTGTTCCTTCAATGCCTTCAGCAATGACTAACTGGTTGGAGTCTGCCACCAAGTCGTCTGCAAAATCTTGGAAAGGAAAAGATAGGAATGTTTGTATCGCGGGAGGTATAACTTTATTATTAAACTTGAAAGAATACAGTTCTTGGTAATTCTGTTGATGGTTTTAGCTGTCCTTTGTGTACATGTTACAATGAGCTGGTTAATTGGTGGTTGTTACATTGTTAGAGGATTAAAAATCAGACTTGTGAATTCACTTATACATGTAAGGGTTATCCCAACTTAGTGTGGATTGCATTCTACATAGAGTATGAAAACATAACTGAACGGTTGCTTTAGGATAAGCAAGCAGCATGCTCTGCAGAGGAATCCACTTCCTGCCAGAGGAAAACATAATATGATGTCCCCCGAAGCATGTCATTTCTTGTCATGATGAGAAGACAAGGATAAAATACTTTTGTAATGTATTTCCTTTCTCTTTGATGTTTTCATGATTTCTTTGAAGCATAGTCTCATTACACAAGATACTCAGATTAGTGCAAGGATCTTTGTCATCAAATTTCTTTCTTTCCTACCATAGCCTCAACATTTATGATGTTACCATACTTCTTTATTCTTTTTATATGTTTCTCAAATCATTGGCATCTCAGAACCAGTGTTTTAAAAACCTTCCGTTCCAGTTCCTGTTCAATCGGTTCATTAATAAAAATTGCAAACCATTTGAAAAACTGAACCAATGACCGGTTCTCAGACGGAATTGGCTGGTTCAGATACTTCACCAACTAGATACGCATTTAAATCAGTCAAACTTGCGGTTATGACTGGACCAGTCTGGACTGGTTGGGCGGTGGTGTTTTGCCTTAAAACGTTTTTTTTCCCAATTTTAGCTTTTAAGTTACTTTTAAATTACTTTTTTCCAACCCTAACCCTAAAATGATGTTATATAGACCCCATTTGGAACAACGGTTAAATGATCTCGTCTTCGTGCAATACAACCTCCGGCTAAGGCACAACCAATTACTGAATAAAAGACCTAATACAGATCCCATTGTCTTGGATGATATTGATCCAACCTCAGAATGGGTAGAGGAGAGTCACCCAATAGAGTTTGATCCCAATGACTTGGGGTGGATGGCTTTGGATGATGAACCACTAGTAGCACCAGACATGGCAGGCACTAGCCTTGCTGCTACTACAACTACTTCAAATGTCCTCGAGTAGTCCGATGTGTTCGAGCCAGAGGAATATGATGACATTGATGAGGATGAGAATCCGATTCTTAGTAGTGGTGCTTGAGATTGATGATTGATATCAAACATGTAGTAGCTTGTAGCATATTGTTTTTGGACTCTATAGGCCATTTAGAGCCTCATTGTTTATGTATTTTGTTTTGGATATGTAGTGCACTTGGTGCCATTTTGCTATATTTACTCTTACATGGTATATACATGAGCAAACTTTGCATATTTTGTCTCTAATTGTTTGTAATCATGGTTTGGAATCTTTAAAATATATTGTTTTCATTAAAATTGTAATATTTTATGTATTTTTAGTAAACCGGTTCATAAATTTTAAACCGGTCTGGTTTTGGTTTGTTTCTGGTCCGACTCTCAGCCGGTTCCGAGTATGGCTCCAATTTTTAAAACATTGCTCAAAACTGTGGTGCTTACATCAAGTATAATTCAACTAAATAACTTACACAAAATTGTTTAACAACGTCTAAAGGGCTTTCAGGTTTGGAAAGGCATTGGAAATATTCTATTTCTTCCTAGGATTGTTCACCTAGGGCTCTTAGCCCATGTCATTCTCTTGATGACATCACAAGGCTTTGTATCGACCCTTTGTGGTGATCAATGAGAATGCCGTTCTTATTCTTCCAACTCCAATTCATACTAGAGGTCATTCTCACATTGACATCACTAGGCTTTGTATTGGCCCTTTGTGGTGATCACCGAGGATGCTGCCCCTTCTTGTTCTTGACTCGGATACATACTAGAGCCTTGTTCTTTATTGGCCTCCTCTTTCGTTTTCTTCGGTTCTTTGTGACAGGGATCTTGATTTCACAAGATTGTTTATTATTACATGGTTTTGGATATGCTAATATGCTACGGGTTTACTCATTTGAGTATTGGTGTCCCTAGATTTTACTCTGAAATCTAAGACTACCCCATGTTAAAAATATCGTACTTTTAAAATAATGGGTCGTTTTGTGTTTTTATTGCCAGAAGATGCTTGTATTGCGTCAAGATATTCCCAGTGAATCATAGGAGCCAATTTCGACAAATACCCAGATGTCGAAACTCGTTTTATCCCTTCTCTAGGTTGTCTGCGGGAAATTTTTATTTAATTATTTTAAGCCCCGTTTGAAGTAAATTGTGCTCCGGTTTAACCCTATTGAAGTTTTGCATGTCAATATTCACATATACCAGTAGGGTTTTCACCAAGAATGAATCCTGGGCTTTGTCTGTGACTTCTGGCAACGTTTTTCGTTTTTATTATTTTTTGCGTGTTTTTCTCTGTGAAATTCCCCTAGGTCAATTCCTTCGCTAGTACAGTCTATTTTCTTGCCTGAAGTATCTGGAGATCATCTACGGCCGCCATGCCAAAAGGAATCAACCTTAGGAAGTCAACTTCTCTTTAAAAAGACGAAGTCATGCACAAAAAGCCTCTCCTAGGCAAGTTGCATTTTTGGGAATGGATGGATTTAATCCGCATGGAATTTTTGAATTTTGTACCTTCTTTGCAGGTACTTTTTTTCCATGAAGGCAAAGTCACTTAAGTTACGATGGGAAAATTAGAGGCAACAGGCAGGCGAGAATTTCTTACCTACATTGCAGGATGAAAATTCCTATTATAAAATTAAAAAAATCACTTGAAGGCATTGATGGGTATTTCTTAATTGCCTTGTAGGGTAAAAAATCCTATTATGGAAGTCAAACAACTTAAGTGGATGATGGGATTTTTGGAGCTGCAGTGCAGGGTGAATAATCCCATCAAAATTGACTTTTTAAATATAGAAATCAGCCATGTCAAAAAGTGCGACCCCTTTGGGCATTAAATAATTACTTTAATTGCATTTATTAATTGTTTTTATTCCTAATTTTGGCGTCCGGGGATGAGGAAAAATCAACACATGAATAGAAGTCAAGGAAGATTGGAAGGAGGCCAAAAACAAATAAATTTAATTTATTTAATGCAACCCCAAAGCATGCTAAAAAGTGCGACCCGTTTGAAGGAGAAATAATACTTTTTGAAGTAATTATTAATAGATTTAATTCCTAATTTTGGGGCATGAGGTCAAAGCATGATGTTAAATGAAAGTAGAGGCCAAAATAAATTAAATTAATTTATTTAATGGCAGCCATGAGCATGCACAAAATAAAGGCGCCCAAATTGAAGAGAAAAACATGTTTATTAATTAATTGATTACTAGGAATAATAGAGACAATTATTAATTATAGAATGATGAAGGTTATATAAGTACGGGCTGCCATAAGTGAAGGTGTAATTAATTCTTTTTGCAAAGGATTGTAGCCTGACAGCTTTGGCGCCCAAGGAAGGAGGAATTTTGCATTGAAGTTTATTTTCCACTGCTGGGAAGCTGCAAAGTTTGGCGCCTAGGATTGGAGGAGCTTGTTTTAGGCTTGGTTAATTATTTGCATATTGGTATAGGTGCTCAGGTGAAGGTGAAAATATTTATGCTTGCTTTGCATGCAAGCAAAGCCTCAAATTTTAGAGCAGCAGGCTTTATATGCAGATTTCTATGATAAAAATCAAGTGTTCATGCTCTGGAATCCATCTTTGTCTGAATTAATTGCAGGTATTCATTACAGGTGCTCATATAAGTGAAAGAGAGTGCAAATCAATGTCAGGTACATTGAATATGTCCTCCGAATCTGAAGAAATTGCCAGATCTGCACCAATTGCAAAGAATTCAGGCATAATTAAAAGAAAAAGGAGTTGCTCAGACAAAGATTGCTCCAGCCATGGCAAAGCAGGATGAAAGGGAAGGCTCTGCGGAATCATGCATAGCTTCCAGATTTGTTGAAGTCAATAGGCCCGCATCCAAATCCGATTTAGATCTTATAATTGCGCAAAGGCTTCCAACAAAAAAATTCATCCTCTTGTTTCTAATGCAGCCCATGCAGAAGTCAATGCATGGAGAATTCCTTCCAGGATCTTGTGCATGTGCTCCCAATCTTCCAATTGAAGCCTTCATTGAATTTGCATTCACCCGGAGTGCTTTCTAGAATTTTTAATTGCTCATATGCAATTAAAAATAAAAATGACGAGTTATTTACGACAAACATTTCACTGATGCATGTACTCAAGAAGAACTACAAAAGCTTCAAGGATAAGAAGAAAGACAAGTCAAAGGCAATACCCGCAAGTAAATCACAGTCACTTGCTTCAGAATCTAGCCGCTTCCAGATGTAGCTGCTTCTAGATCCAGTTTGGTGAGAATCAAAGGCAAAAGAATCAACTACATGCAAAATATGGAAAAAGGAACAAGACTGGAAGTGTTGCAGCTTTCTTCTAATCTCTTTTCCTCTTTCTTCTTCTTTTTCTTATTTCCTCCGACAAAGTAATTGAGCGATCAATTAAATTATAAAACTTAAGTGATTGGTTTAAAAGTCATTACTTGAAGAAGTCAATTACTTGGAAATAGGTGGCATACATGCAAAATAGAAGGTTCTATTTTCAGTTATAAATCATGCATGTCATGCAAAGAGGAATTCGAGGAGGGAGATTGCCAGTTGTTTCCTTTACAACTTTCACATGTGTCAGTTCAGTAAAGGCTTCTTATTTGTAATTTCCCTTTACATGCTATAAGTAGAGGAAGAACCTACGGGTTAAAGGATCAAAATTTGTAAGCAGCATTCTTGTGTTCTAGACTTTGTGTTGAAACCCCTGATAGCTATTTGAAGCAAAGGAATAAAAAGGAGCAGATTTTCGGAGAACTTTGTGTCGACGGTGCATTTTGTTTCTAACTTTTTGTCTTAGATCTACTTATAAACTTTGTGTTATTCTAGATCTAGATCTAAAAGTTGCCTTTGCTTATAATTTTGTGTGTTAATATCTATTGGTTCTGTCTATGTGCATGCAATCAACTCTGTAATCTATTGATTGGGTTGCACATCTTCCCTCTTTCTTTCTTGTGTTTTTATTATTTCCTTCTTCATCAGATATTTCCTTTCTTTAACAAATTTGCTTACTTGCTGCAAAACTATACAACTATGGTTCATGAGCTGCATGGTTAAAGTAATACCCCCAAATAGATACTAGCATATTTAATTGACAAATCTTACACGGGAGCCTCACTGGTAAATGAGGGAGATTTATCTCATGACTGCCTAGGTTTTCAGCTATGCAAAAATCTAGCCAACAAGTATTTTTAGATACTTTATTGTCTATTATTGGAGTTCCTTCAAAGGTTCTCTGAGCCCGATTAGCTATTGTAACTTTTACTTTTCAGTCTTATTAACCAACTTTGGCAATTTGTGAACATTAATATGATTACTTCCTTCTTTTTCTTTCAATATTGTAGGATTACTAGCAACAACCTAAGGATATTGATAACACCTTAGCTATCCGTCCACTATCTGCATGAATTTTGGCTTTGGTTAGTTATCACTTACATAATAAAAAAATAAGCATTAACCTTCAGGGAATAGTGGTGGTGGAATTCTTAGATATTGGAGAGTGATATTGATGAATTGCCACCTGGCGTCTACAAGTAATTTATTTTCTGAGATTTCTCGTTTTCAGTCAGGAGAAGCTGTATTCGACAGCAATGATGATAAGAAGGCTATTGTTTGTATCATTTGACTTGACCATTTAATTTTGGACTGATTTTGGTCTGAAGAGGTCATTTTCCTACAGGAAAAAGTGAGCTATAATTGTTTGATTAACAGCATGATTTGTGTCTTATCTTTTGCAGAAATGGTAGGTGTGGAGATAGAGTTCAAGAATCCTCTTGAGATCCCCCTCAATATTTCTGCTGTTTCCCTCATATGCAACTTTCGTCCTGAAATAATGGAAAACAGAGTTGGTATTTTCCACGTCTAGATATACTCTATTGCTGATATACTTGGCCTGTCATGGTGTTTTAGGAAAATATATTTAATTTGATAAAATGCTCCCACAAGTAACTGTTTTCTTCAGGTTTTGATGATGTTATGCATGGAAGTGAAGAAGTATCTGAACTTGCCCTCTCTAATCAAGAAGCAATAAATATCACAGAAAATGAGTATTTCCGCCACCTACTATCAATTGCAGTTGGTTTGTTTGTTAATTGGGATGTTAGTTTTGTAAGTTTAGAATGCTTGTGTGTGTGCATACTTAGAATTACATGTTTGTTAATTGAGATGTTAGTTTTTAAGTTTAGAATGCTTGTGTGTTTGCATACTTATAATTACATGATGGTGAATATTTTGCCCATCTGCATTTTAGAATATTCTCACTTCATCTCTTTATTATTGATTGATAGGAGCATAACTGATCATGATAAATCTTCATTGATTTTATCTGAGGAGGCATTTACTCTCAAAGGAGGCCAATCTATGATGGTAGGTACTGCTCTGCATGTTACTGGTCTCTGCCATATGACACATATACTGTCAGAAATGATGCCTTTTAATCAAGCATTAATGAGATGGCTGTTAATGAATTGTAGATATATTTTTTTGAATTTCACAATTTTTTCTAATGTTCATTGACTAATAAAATTTTTAGAAAAATCTTACAAATGCATAAAGTATAATATTCTAACCTGGTCTGAATTCCGTGAGAAAATGGCAAAATCTTATGGAATTCAAGACACTATGACTTTTGCATTAAATTTAATCTTCCTTCAGCCTGTATTTCTCCACCGTTTCGACTGACATCATCTCCTAACATGTGAGAAGTTGGGATTATCTTAATATTTATGAACGGAAAATAAGGTCAATGGGCATGTAGCACATTAACAAGAAATAATAGAAACATAAATGATTATAAAGGAGGAAAATCCAAAAATAGAAAGAAAGATTATTTTAATGTCCATGAATGATGAAAGTAGATGTTCCGTATAAGTACAACTCACAGAGGGGAAATTTGAAGTGATTGACACATTCTGTTAAACATTTTTTGAGGAACTATACCTGAAATCGCATATTAGGGAAGAAAAAGAAGATGAATACCCAGAAATTATGTCATGCCTGAAATCTTGAGTGCGCAAAAAGCAATAGCATCTCCCTTATAGCAGAATAATTGATTGCCATTCCTAGCTTTTTATTGCATTTCCATTGAGCTGCTTTGGTCATTTGCAGAAAGAAAGAAATGAAGAAATTTTATTAACTAAGTTACCTGTTCAATCAAGTACGGGTACGCAGTATGGTAATCACTGATGATTTGTTTTCTTCCCAAGTGCGGTAATATGCTTATAATGAACAAGATAACCACAAAACACGACTGTCAAAGGTTTAATGATAATTAAATGTCAAATGCCTTAATAAATTATTAAATCAAAATTATAAATCATAATATTGATCTTCATCGAAAGCATCAACATTGTCATCGTTATGTGGTTCATTAGAACCACAAGCAATAGCACTACCACCAGCATTCCCACCTATGAAAAAGTTTCCTTTGAGAGTAATAAAAGTTGGGCAATGGAAGCATCCAAGTCACTATGCTCTGACTCGACATTCCAATGCTTTGTCTCCCTCTGCTTGTACTCCATCTACTTGTGTGATAGATGACTCAAGTTGGAATGTACGTAGACCTACAAATTCAAAAATTGCCAAAAATCGGTGATAGATCGTGATATAGACCTGCAATGATTTATCTTTGCCAAAATTGCAATTGTGGCAGGGGATTAATCACCGATTTTTGGCAAGTAATTTCATTATTACTCGCCAAAAATTGCTGACTAAATTGTCCTGAAACAGTATGAAATCCCAGAATGAAAAAAGGTCATTATTCTATGATTTTTCTCTCTGCAAATTCAGTGATTGCCTGCTAGGGTTTCAAGTCTACTAGTGTTTCAATGATCAAGCTTTTCCTTAAAGGAATACAGCGACACAACCTGCAGGAGTAACAAGTTACAAAACATTTTAATTTATTTTCATTGTTCACGAATCATTATTTGTCTAAGTGTTTGGAAAGTCAGCATTGCTCCAAAACCTTGTTTTGTTGAAGAGTTTGAGCACCTTGAGGAGCACCATGATAACCTTATTTGATACTAATAATGTATAATAAACAAGCTTTGGGAAAAATTGCTTGGAGAAGAGAATAGAATCAGTGTTTCAAACAACACTTTCTTGTCCATCATCAAGATGAATGACAAGATTATAGATTGGAGCTCCTTGTGTAGATATCTCCAAGTACATTATGTGGTGGGAATCCCTTAACGTATGTAGGGAAAAGCCTTCTTGTCAGCTGTGCTACTGGAAGAGTTTCTCTTCCACTTGGCCCCGTTCTCCGAACAGGGGAGCTTTTGTGAGGCCTCCTTATGGCTGGGTGGAAGGACAAATGGTTTTCACCAAGAGCATTCCCTAGAGACTCTAACCCTTTTTGGGCGGGGTCGAGTATCACTAGCTGTAAACAACAGATGGTCTTTGTTGCTCGGTATCTTTCGTGGGGAGGAGTGACATAGACTGAGTCCCACTGCTGGGTGCGCTATCAGACTTGTAGAATTTGGAGTCGAGGGGTGATTCCTGAAGACTACGCTTGCCCTTGACCGGCCTGAGCAAGGAACTCTTCCAATTCAGGAAAACTAGGAAAAAAATTAATGTTTGTAAAAATTAAAAAAATTGCTGTTATTTATCCAAGCATTAATTATTATCCATAATACATGCATTCCTTAGTTTGTGAATGATGGGCTTCCTCAAATCACTTAATTCCAATCCCTCATGCCTATTTAGATTATTGGGATGCTCCACAATTGGAATTAAATGACTCATAGAAGCCCATCATTCACAAAATAAGCAAGTTTATGTATTACTCGATAATGATCTTGATCCTCGGAAATGCGTAGAAGGCCCTTGTACACATGTTAGGATGTACTTGATATGGGTACGGGAATTGATATGCCTCGGGTACATTTCAAAAATGCCTTTAAATCCCGAGTACAGAGCTGTACCCACACCATTTTAGTGGTACTTCCTTTTTTAAATGCCAAAATTAAACACTCAAAAGGACGGAAAAAGCCCACTCCAGATTTTCAGTTTTTGAAAATTAAGGAGCGTGAGTATTATCTTTTCAAAACACATTTCATTTCATTTCAAGATATTTGAATTGTTTTATCTTTTATGGACTAAAAATTGAGTATTATGCATTTTTATGTATATATTTATATATTTTGCTAATATATTGTACGGACGTTTCCGTGTCATTTCATACCCAAGGATTTTTTAAAAATTGGTGTCTCCGTGTTTCGGAACCGTACTTGTACCCATTTTCTAACAACCTAGATAATGATTAATGCTCGGATAAATAACATAATCATGTTGCGAGAATTAATTATTTCCTCTATAGTGTTTGTAAGGGACTCCCACTTCATGATGTACATGGAGTTAGCTATATAAAGAGCTCTAAATTCACCAACAAAAAATATGAAAATCAAGTTGACCATTAGTAGTCTATAGCTCCCAAACGAATTTCATCTTGTTTAGGGACAAAACATATATACCTTTGCTGTAATTATTTCTTCAATATAGCTAGGCTTTTACTATATGTATTTGTAACTTTTTTGCCTGGTATATTGTCAACTCACACAAAGTTGAAATGCAAACAATTGAAACTTGTTGGTAATCCCACAAGATTTTGATTAATGGATCCAATGAAGGCTAAAGCATAGTATAAGGTGGGTGGAGGTGGATCTTAAATATGAGAAATATTGAGCTATATTTGTTGGGATTTAGAAATGATCTTCAGTTTACTCATAAATAACAAACCCTTCAATTGAATAGTAAAAGAAAAGCATTCTCACTAGTGTTTAGTCAAGTCAACAGCCCTTTGTAATCTGTTTCCTTCAAACAAACTCACACGATTATATTTGGATTTCCCACAAATATTACACTTTCTGAGAATACAAAGTATACAATTATGATCGCCACTGACTGAAATAAATTCTCGGTGAAACAAAATAAATGATGTCTTGCATAGCATATGTTTGCATTAGAAGCTACTTGACAATATTTAATAATTTTAATTCTTTTGACAAAGTTTAATATTATTCCTAATTTCCTCATGCAACCTGAGTTCTCTAAGACTTGTAAAACTAAGACAAAATTGTTTTCTTTTCTTTTATAGAATGGCATTGGCATCCGGTTCAAGTTCAGTTGCCCATAGTAAGCCTAAGTCACAAGACCCTTCTTGGAAGCATTATGAACGAGTAGAGGGCAATTGTGTTGTATCATGCAATTATTGTGGGATGAAGATGAGTGGAGGTGTCTATCACCTTAAGTTCCACATTGCACAAATATCAGAGAATGAAGTGGCATTGTGCACACAAGCACCACCTGAGGCTCAAAGAGAGTTAGTTGCTTACCTTGTGGCTTATGCGAGAGAAAAAAGAGGAAAGTTGATGCACTTGCAACCCTAGTGAATAAGAGGGCAGCGAGGGATGATTTTGACATTGAGGCCTCTTCTATTGCCCCATCTCGAAGGGGTCAAGGATGGCTCATCCATTGAAGATAGTTCAATTTTCTTTTTGTTTATCAAAGTAGTCTTGGGTCATAACCTTCACTCGAAGGTACCACTTAGAACAAAGAAATGCACAATGAAACAAGGATAGTTACGACAAACTTTTGGTACTACAACATTCCTTTCAATGTGGCAAAAAGTCCATATTGGGAGAATTTTGTCACCGCATCGACCTTTGTCGGGAAGGGGTTCAAGGCTCCTACTCCCCATGATTTGAGTGGCCCATTATAGGAGGATATTGTCAAACATACCAAAACTCTTGTAGAAGAGCAAAAGGTGTGACAAAAAAAAGGCTGCACCATATTGTCTGATGGGTGGACATGATTGGGAAATCACACATTGATTAACTTCTTAGTGGCTTCAAGTGGGCAATTGGTTTTCTTGAAGTCAATTGATACCTCCCACCATGTGAAAATTGCAAGCACTTTTTGTGATATGCTTTGAATTAGGTAGTGAAGGAGGTGGGCGTGGAGAATGTTCTCACGTTGTGAGAGATAATGTGGTGGTGTATGTAGTAGTAGGGGAGTTCTTGAAGAGAGACACCCTAAAAAAAATTTGGATCCTCTTGTGCATCCCATTGCTTGGATTTCCTCTTTTGGAGGACATGGCAAATCTCTCATGGGTGAAAATTGTGGTTGAAGAGGCAAAAAATATTACCAAGTTCATCTACAATCACACTTGGGTGTAAAACTTAATGAGATAGCACACCAATAGAAAGGAGCATGTGCGATTAGAAGTCACATGATTCGGCACGAATTTCATTACATTACGAGCTTTGCAGCCTCACTAACATTCCTTAAGCAAATGTTTGTGAGTCACCCTATGCTAGGAAGGCCAAAGGGGAAGGAGTCGTTGAGATCATTTCTAATGAAATGTTTGCAAAGCGAATGGAGGAAATCATTAAGGTAACCTAAACTTAATTTCTTTTTATTTATCATTTATTTGTTATAAAAAAATTCTTAATTTTGATTTTAAATTTGTGTATTATTTTGATTCAAGTATGAGAGCCTTTGGTTCGAGTTCTATGGTTGGTGGATGGGGAGAGAAACACAATGGGTTATTTGTATGAGGCTATTTATGTGGCCAAAGAGGCCATAACTAAATATTATGGGCATAGTCAAAGAAAATATGAACCCATTTGGTGCATAATTGATCGGAGATGGAACAAGATACTCCACCGACATTCATGTAGCAACCTACTACTTGAATCTTAAATTTTTTTATTCATATCCATTTAAGGCTGATGAACAGGTTATGGATGGCCTCAATGCATGTATATAAAGAGAATAATCGTTGATGATGACACTAGAGATGTAGTTATCGAGGAGCTGCATATTGACAAGAATGCAATGGGGAGACTCTTTTCTTCGACTCTATGAATTAAAACAAGAAACACCTCTCACTAGGTAAAAACAAATTGAGTCATTGTTTTTACTTTTTAGTCTCATTACTCGTAGATACTAGTACTAGACTTCTTTCATTTATTCAAGCCTAGTTGACTTACAAAATTATAAATGTCGTATTTACAGATGTTTGGTGGGAAGATTATGGTGTGAAAACACCAAATTTTCAAAGGTTGGCCATCTGTATTTTGTGTCAGCCATGCAACTCTTTTGGGTGTGAACGTAATTGGAGCATGTTCGAAGTTGTTCACACAAAGAAGTGCAACAAGTTGACAACACAACACCTCAATGACCTTGTCTTCGTGTGATACAATCTTCATCTTTGCGTGAGACAAGTGGAGGGGGTACAAAGTTATGATGCAATTGACTTGGATGAGATCGATCCATATGACAACTGGATTGTTGATGATGTGGAGCCCATGTTTACTACAAAAGGGATAGAATTTTGGAGAGGGAGACAAAAGAAGCAATACAACCAAGGGCATTAGGAGTTGGTGGGGATACAAATGGTAACTTTACGGATGGTGATGTTGGTGTTGCAGAGAAGGAATCTTTACCTTCCACTTCTACAAGGCGGCAACAAGCTTATTTTAGGCGCATTTGATGAAATGTAATTATTGATATTTTAAAATTCATATGACTCTATGAGCATTATAGTATGTAACTTTGTACTTTGTATGCTTTTTTGGTTGAAAATTAATAAAAATATTCTTTATTTATTTTATGAATTTAATTTTTTTCTAAAGTAGTGATAAAGTTGTCGAGTAATCCAAGAAATTACCGAGAAATTGTTGATCTCGAATTTCGAGTCAAGTGTTGGGGTGTTGATTAATTGCTTAAGACGTTTTTTTGAACCATGCATAGGCTAAAACCAACTAGTTGTGCTTAATTGAGTGGATAAAGGTGTACTTAAGTTTTGCTTTGATGAAGATGAGCTCACAACTTATTGAGGCAAAGTCAATGCAACATTAAAATCTATAGAAGTAAAAACTAAAACATAAAAAAAAAGAAAGAGTTAAAACTCCTACATGCAATTAAATTTTGATTGTAAGTGGATGCTAGTGTGTGGAGGGTACCACAGTGTATGAGTGTACTTTGTACTTGTTTTGAATGGCATCAAAGTTGTGACCTATGGAGGCTATGAAATTCCTAAACTAGCACACAACCATGTGTCTTCTACATCAGATTTGGGGAAGAGCCTAGTGATTAGGATCGTTTACCTTGACTAAGTTCACCATTTCTGTTTGGTTACACACCCATGGAAAAGGAAAGGATTTCAATGTTGCGGTGAAATGGAGTTAATGCAAAGGAGATACACCGGGTGGTCATTTTGTTTCATTGATCAACATGATACGCTTGCTTTTGTTTGAAAAAAGCTTCCCCGGTAACCACAAAACACCATCGATAAATTTATAATGATAGTTGAATGCCAAATGTCATCATAGATATTAATTATTAAATCAAAATTAGAAATTGTCATAACAATTTTCATTAAGATCATCATCATTTTGTGTTTCATTCGGATCACAAGCAATAGCACTCCACCGGAGCTCCTACTAGCTATGCCATGTGGATCCTATGAAGAAATTTCCAATGCAAGTAATGAAAGGTGGGCGATGGAAGCATCCAAGTCGGTATGCTCGACTCAACACCCTAATTCTTTGTTTCCCTTTCCTTATAGTCTACTTGTGTGATCAATGACACAAGTTAGAGCGCCTGAGACTAACTCATTTTTCCTTTTCGTTGCCGATCGGTTGCACTTAATTGAGTGGATAAAGGTGTACTTAAGTTTTGCGAAGATGAAGATGAACTTACAACCTATTGAGGCAAAATCAATGCAAAACTAAAATCTATAAAAGTAAAAACTAAAACTTCAAATAGAAAGAAAGAGTTAAAAATCCTATCTACGATAAAAACTTTACTACAAGAGGTTGCCAATGCATGGAAGGTACCACCACGTATGGGCATCCTTCTTGTACTTGTTTTGAAGAGTGTTAAGGTTGTGATTTGTGGAGGCTATGCAAATCCAAAACTTGCCCACAATTATCTCTTTTGCACCATATTCATGGAAGAGCTTAGCGATTAGGATCTGATTACTCCTTAAATGAATAAGTGTTTGTGTTCCTTATTTATTTAAAGATGTAAGGGTAGTACATGTTGTATTTTAGACTAATTAATAAACATTAATTCCATATATCGAATATGGCTCCCAAAGCAATTAGCAAGATATAATGATAGATACGATTGCTCAAAACGCAAGAGAAGTGCACTTACTTGAATACAATGATCTAAAGGTGCAAAGTGGTCATGCAAATTGGAAATGACCTAGAGGTGCTTCATCTCTGGGCCGTAGCTGCAAATTGGGTTGGTATGGAACCGTATGATCTAATCCTATAGTGTGGTATGGTTTGGTCTCGAGCTATGTAGTTTCAATCCGGATGTGTCGTTGGCGCTTTGTAATCTTCTGTGTGGCTACAACACTCTGCGATGTCTTTTGTACTTAAACCCTATGTGTTTCACATTTGCAAAACCCTTTACATGATGCGAAACACCCTCAAATCTAATCATTTGTATTTGGGTTGAAGCACTCATGTGTTGCCTACATCTACACTGCTTCAAAGAGGCCTCAAATTGCATGTAGCTCTCCACCTAGCACGTGATATCTATATGGATGCAACTACTTTGGCAACTTGAACACTTGACAATGAGAAACAATGGCTTCATGTATTTAAGCCTAGCTTGGCTTGACTTGGAAGGTCTATCTATTTTATTGAAATGAAGCATTTGCATACTTATTGAAATTTAATACTCATACATATGTATGTATGTATGTACTTATTAAATTAAAATTTAAAGAACATGAACTTAAAAATTTAATACTCACATTAAAATCATTTCCAAACATACTTTGAGAATTGAGACTTGAGTTTGTATTGATTCATAATGTTCAAAACATAATAGTTAATAACATAATACATTCAAGTTCTCAACTTCTAGAGCATATCATAATCATCTAGATGATCGTCAAAATCATCTTCATGGATGGCACTTGCAGCTCCACTCCCACTAGCTCCACTTTCGAACCCTTGTGAAGGGCTCCTTGGAAGTTTGTCATCAACGCCAAGAAGTGAAACATTGGACAAACAAGCAGCAGAAGCTTCAAAGTCCGTGGTTTCAGGTTGGATGTCCCAAAGCTTGTTAGGACCACTAGTATACTCTTCCATCTTGTGCGTTAAGAGGCGCAAGTTGGAATGAATGTATACTAGATCCTCAACCTTCTTCGATGCCAACATGGTGCATTTGGCTAAGTGGATGAAGCCATAAGTACTCCAGTTGTGCTCTGCAGAAGAATTACTAGCCACCTATCACAAAAACAAAGTATTATTAATATAAAAAAAAATGATATCATTTTGAATTTTAATTCTTAATTGGTAATTAAAATATCAAATAACAAGTTACAAACTTTATACCTGTGAGAGCAATTTGATCGCAACATGGTCGTAGGTACTTGGCATCATGGCCATGTACAATCCACCACATGATTGGATCCAAGGTGGCTTTGTCACAAAGAGCCTCTATCTCTCCCATGCTACCTCCTCCGATTCAAACATCGCCATCTCATGGCGGACTGCACTAGATATAGTTGGATCAGGAAACAACCTCCTGAATGTTGCCCTCGTCCCATTTGCAACCTCTTGGTCATCATATGGTCGCTGCCTACTAGGTAACCCAACTATTTCATTGTTGTAATATTTGGGATTTAAGGCATAAGCAAGGAGATGCAATGAGGTGGTCATTTTGTTCCACCTTTTCATGACCACATTTTTAACTTCATTGTAAAAGTTTTCCTCAGGGTCCTGCTCTTTGGCTTGTATGATATCTTTGATTTTCTCAAGCATGGAGTCAATGCCATCATATATTTCTCCAATGCAAGCATTATCTTTGTCTACAAATCGTATCATACTTAGAATAGGCTCCGTGAAACTCAACAAATATTCAACTTTTCCCACCAATCATCATCAAGGATCCATGTCTTTATCCTTTGGGCTCTCTCTGTGTTAGCTTGCCTCCAGACGGTCCAAACATTATCAATCACCATGCCACTCAAAGCACGTCTCACCTTCACAAGTCGTCTCAAGACGAGTGTGTGAGAGGCAAACCTAGTCTCAACAACCTATTAAAAAAGAATGGAAACAATTCAATAACAACAAATTGAAATTGATTTAAAATCAAATATTAAAATGAAAAACTTAAAAACTTAAAAAGTAAAACTTATAAGTTATGGCTCATGAGTTGTTCCTTTACCTTCAACAACTCCAACTTTGAGAATCTTCTGAATATGGCTTGAGACATGTGATGGTTGGTGACAAACATCTGAATCTCGTTTGCCTCCATGTAGATTTGCTCAATCCATGCAATTTTCCCAATCTTCTGCAACATTAGATTCAGGGAGTGTATTGCACATGGTGTCCAAAATATGTGCTCATACCTACCCTCTACTATCAACCCTGCTTTGCCTTGCAATTTTTGGCATTGTCCATGATGACTTGGACAACGTTCTGCGGGCCCACTGACTCAATAGCCTCAATGAGAATATTTGCAATGAATTGGGCATCTTTTACTTCCCCTCACAATCAATAGCCTTCAGAAACATTGGCCCTTTAGGGCATACTGCAATAATGTTGATGAGAGGTCTGTTTCTGGAGTCTTTCCATCCATCTGAGATAATAGAGACTCCTGATTCATTCCAAGAATCTCTAATTGGTTGTAGAGATGTTTGTATGTGTTGCACTTCTTTTGCCAAAAGAGAAGTGCGAACCTTATTATAGTTGGGGCTTGTATACCCCTGTGGTGCCTCACTAATGCCTCTCACCATTTGTTGCCAATAAGGTGACCTCAAGACATTGAATGGTAGCCCACATGCATATATACACCGAGCCACCAATTCATCTGCAATTTCTCTCTTCTCAATGTTAAATGTTTTTTCTAAAGGCCCTTTTGTTCTCTTGCTTGATGGGGTATCTTCATCAAAAGGGAATCAACTGGAACAATTTCAACATTAGTCTCAATGAAAGGATGAAATGATGGTGTTGGTGTTGGTGGTTTTCCCATAGTCCTCTGCTGTAAAGAAATGGTTCTAGAGCGAGCTCTTGTTATTTCAAAGTTTGCATCCTCTTGCTCTTTTAGGTACATGGCTATTGTTTTCTTTTCCACCTTACACACTCTAATGGCCATCCCGATACCCTAGTTAGATGAGCTCTCAAACGGGTATACGAGGATTTAAATGTGGTGGCACAATGGGGGCACGTCCAAACATGGACACCACCACCGGCAACGAGCTCTAACACTTCCACATGCCTCCATAAAGGAGAATGAGGATCCATTTTCACTGTCGAGCCACTTGGAACATTTCCTCCCTCTTGCCCCACTGAAGTTGAACTGGATGCCATGATTGTAGGTTTAATTTGTTTTAACCTACAATAAGAGATATTTTTAAAACATTGCTAAATAATTTAATTAAAAACAAAAATACAAATTAGAAAATTAATTTGTTAACCCATACACGTCAATCTTTGATTTTGATCACCAAGTTCGCCATAAATGGTGCGAGGTGAGAGCATACACAGAGGGTAGACGTTTAAATTTTTAACAAATTCAATTTAAAACTTTAAAATAAAAAAAAAATACATAACTAATTAAAAAAATTAAACAATTAGCCCTACATGTCAATCTCTGATTCTGATCACCAAGTTCGCCATAAATGGTGCGAGGTGAGAGCATACACAGAGGGTAGACGTTTAATTAAATAGAACTTCAATATTAAACTTTAAATACTAAAAAAATTAATTAATATATTATATTTTAAAAATTGTAAAATAAATAAATATTAAAAACAAATTTAGATCATGAATCATGATCAATAATCATGAATGATGTGTTTGAAACACATCATTCATGATATTGATCATTGATCATATACAAAACATTGATCAAAAGATTTTAAAAAAAAATGCCTGAATGCATGAAAAATCCTCCTTCCTCCTTGTTTGTAGACTTGCTTCTCCTTCAAGCTCTCTCCCCTTTCCCTTAAGCTCTATCCCTCTTTCCTTCTCTTCTCTTTCTCTCTCTCCAAGCTCTCTCTTTCTCCTTGAACCTCTCTCTCTCTCTCTTGAAGCTCAATATTAGCAAAATAGCAAACAATGATGAGTGTGTGAATAAAGTAGAGGGATTGGGTGTATAAATAGGTGTTTGAAAAGCCTCCTAGGATCTTTCTCTTTTGCATTTATGGTGGCCTTCATCTTCTCAATCATTGAATCAATGCAATCATGATCTTTCCAAAACATGTTTGATCTATGGCAGCAAATCAAATCATAGTCATGATGGGCTTGGTAAAACTAAGCAACTTCGTAAGCCCCGCCTCTCACCATATAAGATCAACATCTTCACTTTTTGGGCCCTCTCGGTGTTCGTCCACCTCCATCTAGTCCAAAGGTTGTTAATAACCACACTACAAAGTTTCTCTTATAACTTCACAAGTCTTAAGACGATTGTGTGCAAGGTGAATCGAGTCTCAATGACATTTAGGAAATTAAAAAAATAAAAATTGTATAAAATTCTACAAGTTCCATTATTACAATATCATCTATCGTGTTCTTTAAATTTAAAATTTTAAAAACAAAGTACATGCAAAATTTAAATTGTAATTAAAGTCACTAAAATAAATTAAAGTATTGTTTAAACTTACATTCAACAATCCCAATGATTAATTTGTTCTTTAAATTTTAAATTTCAAAAACAAAGTAAATATAAAATTTAAATTGTAGATTAAATTTACTAAAGTAAAAGAAATGTTTCACTTACATTCAACAATCCTAATGATCTTGATTTGACCGTGAATTTGGTGGACAACACGCCAAACTGCAGAAACTTAATTTGTTATAGGCCAAAGTGATTTAATCACAACAATTGTAGCATAACATAATATTCTAAAACTGTAGAAAAATAAACTATGAATGAATGTAAACTAAATAAAGATGAACAAATTCTAAAAAAAAACATTGCTTCATTGATATGGGAGGGGTATATGTGGCTCTGAAAAGAGATGCGAGTTATTTCACCCATGCTATTTCAAACAGAAGGTAGTGGTCTAGAGATGTGGATCTAGTGCTCTCTATTTTGCATATTACAAAGTGGTAGTAATCTCTTCAAAGAGAGGAGAAGTTACAATACTTTGACTTCTCTCTATCTTTGCTCAACAACCCTAACGATCCAGATTGGATCGGGAATTGGGTGGACAACACACTAAATTGCAGAAACTTAATGTGTTATAGGCAGAAGTGATGTAATTACAACAATTGTAGCATAAAATAATATTGCATAACTATAGAAACGTGAACCATGAATGCATGTAAATAAAATAAAAATGAAGAAAACAGTATCTGAAAAAAAAGAGGACATTGCTTCATTGATATGGGAGGTATATGTGGCTTTGAGAAGAGATATGAGCTATCTCTCTTGTGCTTTTTCAAAAAGAAAATAGTGATCTATGAGAACAGATGCGAAGCTAGTGCTCTCTATTTTGCATATTACAAAATGGTAGCAACCACTACGAAAAGATGAGAAGTATACTACTTGAATTCTGTCTATCTTTGTTCCATTCCTATTTTTTACAATTCATACTGGAATTCCTTTGTAGTTGAAATGAACAGTCTAAAAATAGAATATGAAGTGATTCGATTTTGAATGTGAAGCCATGTGACAACATTCTGAAGAAGTTGAGAAATTTTGTGTTGATCTGTAACTCATAAGAATACAAAATTGAGATTTTTCTATTTTAAGGAAATTTTCTACAACTTTGTATTTTGCATTTTGAGGCCCTTTGGAGCTGAATTTGGGTGTCAAACTATTAAGGATGATGTTTGACACCATTTCACCATGTTGTACTCTTTCTAAGCTTTCCAATGCACTTAAGAAATTGGGGTTCCAAGCTACGGTCAAGGAGTTATGACACTCACAAATGACATACTGATATTTCAGTATTCTGCCATGCAAAGACTGTCCTGAATTGCCACCTGGATCATGCACCTTTGAGAATGTCCAGAAGATGGTGTGCAACATGTTATGGTTGGCAACAAACATTTAGATCTCTTCAGCATCAGCATACACATGTTTGATCCACTTGATCTTGCTTCCCAACCTTTGCAGCAATAGGTTGAGTGTATAGACAACACAAGGTGTTCAAAATATGTGCCTATACCTTTGCATTTACTAACATCTCTATAGATTTTCAATTTTTAGTGATGTTAGTTATGACTTGAACCACGTTTTTAGGCCTCATTGCATGAAGGCTGAATGGCTATTGTGATGAGGTTGGCGATGAGTTCTTCATCCTTGGATTCATTTTGAAATGCATTTTTCCAACTGTTATTTTGAATGAATGAGGATAATACTCTTCATGTGTAGAAGTTGTCACCAAAAAGGATGTGGTGTCACCACGAATGGGGTATGAGATGGGACAGTTGTGGTTTCCTTGATTGAGATCCTTTCTTTGCCAAGGACAACTCAATTTCACGGAAACCACTACGTCTACTTTTTGGTCCTTGATGTGCTCTAGAATTGTTGATGTTGGAATTGATTCATCCTTTTCCCTTGGAAAAGCTTTGATGCCTTGATCAGGTATTGCACACAAATGGGATTTCACCTGATTCTATGAGCTCGTATATGATATTGCAACTATTGCAAACCCAAATGTAACCCCAGCCACTAGGAAGCTGCTCGAGCATTGTGACATATTTCCAAAGCAGCAAATACGGATTGGTTTTGAATTGGCGTTGGTTCACAAAGCTGGTGTAGTACCTACTGCCATTATAATACCTATATTTCCAAGTTTAAAAACCAACACAATATTAACCTCAGGATTAAAACAAATCCTCTTTGTTTCAAGATCCTCAATCTCCTTGGCAGTGAATGGGCATTCGTGCTGGCATAGGAAAACAAAAAACAATGTATTTGAAACTTTGGTTGATGGAGTTTCTACCCTAAATGTGCAATGAAAGGTGAGTGTGTTGTTTTGGGTTTTAGGGTTTTAATTACTTTTGACTCATTGGTCAAAGCAAAAAAGATGAAAAAATAAAATAAAAAGTAAAAAGTGCAAAAACAAGCATTTAGCTGGTGGGTTCTCTCCATGTAAGCCTAGGATGGCCCGGGTCCTTAAGCAAAAGGCCCTGGGCTGTCCTGGGCAAACTCGGGACGAACCAGGCTGGACTTGGTACGTACTGGATCGACATCAAGGCTGGGGGTAAACAAGGCTACTTAGTATATTAATGTTCACTAGTGACTAAATTAGGTCAACAGGACTTGAGTGTACAGCCAATTATAATAGCAATAGGAACTCATAGATGGACTCCAACTTCTAAATCAATCTAAGGGCTACAACTTTCAAGCTAAAAGCACTGATGAGGACAAACCCAGAAAAGGTAAACCTTGAAAAATTAGAAAATATATTGTCATATTACAAATAACTATGTGAAAGGAAGACCCATCAACAAAGAAATTAGGGCCAATGGAGACTAAAGCTTATCCTATTTATTTTTTTCAGAATGGGGACTAGAAGAACCTGCATCCTCATCAGCTGCCATGAAAGTTCCAATACAAAATTTGATGTCCTGAGGAGAATGGCCATATACAAGACAATGGTGAACCATGAGAATTCCAATTCAAGTCCAAGATCTTATTTGTAGATATAATAGTTTAGCCCTCATATTAGTTTCTTTTGCTTCCTAGATTTATATCTACATCAAGTGTTCAGATTTATACAAGACAATGGTGAACCATGAGAATTCCAATTCAAGTCCAAGATCTTATTTGTAGATATAATAGTTTAGCCCTCATATTAGTTTCTTTTGCTTCCTAGATTTATATCTACATCTAGTGTTCAGATTTTTGTATCTTTGGTTGTTGAAGTCCTTTTATGTCTCCTGATTAGCTACTGTAACTTGCAGTTTTTTTGGAACCCCATTTACTTAATTTGGTGATTTGTGGACGTTATGCCTTTCTTTCTTTCTAAAGAGCATTGCTTTATTCCAACCATATATTTTTATGTTCTTTGAAGGCGATTCTAAAAACTATGAATACTAACAATACACTGCAATTTGACAAAATAATAATGTTGCTGCTGTAAAAATATGATTGCTAGAAGCAAATGCTTTTTCTACATTGTCTTTCTCCTGTGGATTATATGTGTTGAACATGCCAAATGACATCTATATATGTACAGGTACATTTGAAAGTCACTCCTAGAAAGGAAGGTTTCCTGCACATAGTTGGTGTAAAGTGGTTATTGTCAGGAACTGTAATGGGGCGATACAACTTTGCTCCTCAGTTACCAAAGAAGAAGAGAATTAATGGGAGGATCAAGGATTCTATAGAGGATCCACATAAATGTTTGAAGTTTTTGTAGTGAAGGTGCAACCTGATGCTTTAGTACAGTTATTTCTTTCTCACAAGTTCATTTGACTTTGTATAGGCAATGTATTGAATCCTTTTGTTATATGCAGCCTTTTCCAAGACTTGAGGGTACAATCCATCAAATGCCAATGAAAACAAGTGTGGGAGAACTTCGACGTTTAGTATTGGAGCTTTCAAATCGATCAGGCACAACAATAAAGGTATTGATCCTTTTGAAGACTAGTGATAAAATACAGAAGTGCCTTACGAATATGATCAATGTTCTTTCAAATGTTATAAAATGCAGTTTTTATTGCTACTTAGGTCCTCAATGTACTTAGAATACATGTATTGAGGATACGTTTTTGAATTTAAATTGTGTTGGAGTCTGTCTGAAGTTATAATCTGATTGCTATATCACATGAAATGTATTCAATTTCAAAATCATTTTTCTAAACCAGAGACTTCATTTCAGGATATCAAATTGAAGATTAACCATCCACGATTTCTCATGGTTGGGGAGCAGGACGATCTTGATGCTGAGTTTCCTCTGTGTCTAGAAGCCCAACAAAATAATAAAATCAATGCAAGATGTGGCAATGGAAATGATTCAAATATTTTGATCAATTCTAACAACTCCATTTTCACTTTTCCAAAGGTTCATATTCGATTATGGTCATATAGATGATTATGGTCTTACAATGGAAAATATGTATTTACAGATTAAAATAGTGAGAATATTTTACTTACCTGCAGGATATTAAAATTGAGGGGGTCCACTCTCTTATGGCCGCTCTGGCTACATACTGGCGAGGCAGGCAATATATCTTTGAGCATATCAATCTACTATGAAACAGAAATGCCATCAGAACATATGACTTATCGAACTTTGCGAATGCATTATGATGTACAGGTAATCTCTTTAGTCATTTTTATAAAGCATTACAAATGGCTATATCCTTATCTACTTCTAAACAGAGCCTTACATTTCTGTGAACAATGAACGAAGTTAATGAAAACAGCAGAACATTCCTGGAACAGTTTCTTCCACTCTATTTTGCATTCTACTTCGTGGAATGTTGGAAAAGGAACTCGAGACACAAATTTCTGTCTAAAACGTGCCATTGATTTTTGTACACTAATAATGATCAAAAGGTATTGACTTATATAGTCAGGGCAGAGCTCGCTTTCAGAGATTTGCATAGCTGCAGCCTTTGTTTGTGGGAAGTTGAAATGGAGAGGCATATTATCTTTGGATGCACTGTGAATTATAAGATGATCGATGTTATGTACGATGGTTTTGTCACATTTTTATGGAGGTTCTTTACCACAATATGGCTATTTTTCATCAAAATAATCTGGCATACACTACTTAAAATGTTGCTTTACCATGTGACAATTCAGTGCCCGTTTTGAGCCTCTAACATAAATTTACATATTGCAAAATCAACCTAAGATAATATGTGTAACAAGTCTAGTCTTATGTGTAATTGTTCTGGTCAGTCAAGGCTTCAGGTTTTCAGTGTTAGTTGTACCAGATTGATTGGACTTTATGTCTCGAGTTTCATGAAATGAACTAGATTATTAGAGTCAGCAGTATGGTTATCTTCGATGGTAGAGTATTAGTTTTGGTCAACTGGGGTTTATTCAATCTATCTATCATTCGATAGTTAAATAAAATTGAATATCAAGTAATATAAATGTTTTGTGCTTGTATCTGAAATTTTCCTTGACAAAATCTGCCTCCATTTCATCTTACTCTGTATGCTTTCTTTTCTTAACTTGTATTTTAATCTGATTCTAGATTTTATCTGCAAAAACAAACTGTTCTTTCTGTAGATCGTTTCTTAGCTATTTTTCTGCAAAGCTTGCATAAAGCTCATAAACTCATTCTGGAATATTTCTTGAAAGAACGCCATGTTCTTAAAGTTAGATTTTGGAATCTAAGATATTTCATGGCAAGCTTAAAGTCATATTCTGGAATATTTCTTGAAATAAAATACAATGTTCTTAAAGTTGGATTTTGGAATCTAAGATATTTCATGGTACTCCATGTCAGGTTGTTCCATCATTGGATATATCTGTGCACACCATCCCCTGCCCTTCAAAGCTACAGGACTTTCTTTTACGGCTGGATATTCTCAACCAAAACACTTCTGAGACCTTTTGGCTCCGTCAAATATCTTGTGTTGGAATGCAATGGAAACTTGCCTCTTTACTGCCATCTTCATTTGATATCAGTGCAAGTGATAACTCCAATCCAAGTGCACTAAGTACAGCTTACCTGTCAGCATCTGTCTGCCCATCACAGCTTTTACCTGCAGGCCAGGCGCTGTCTCTTTTCTTCAAGCTTATGGTTGGTTTTTCAAATCCTATTCTTACTTACTTTATAAAGTTTGATTTCAGTTAGAGGATTATACAAGAAGGGAGCTTGTTTAAAGAATGCATGCTTTTATCTGAGGTAAAGCTATTTGCTGGAGGATGTGAAGTCTGTCTATTAGTTTTACAGTTACCAAGAGGTGTACTTTTTCTGACTCCTGTTTATTCTCTTCATCTCTATCTACAGAATACTCTTACTTATCTGTGTCTCAGGGACATGGTTTCCAGGACGGCGAAAAGATTCCCAAATATTGGGGATGGCTGTCAAAATAACATATAAAAATTAATATCTTAACTTTATTCAATGGGGGTTTTAAGTTTTAACTTTATTTTAAGTTTTTAGGGTACTTTCAGGATGAGGTTTCAATGTTTTTGTATAAATAACAAATCTTTGTTTTAGTGGGCAGGGAGGGGAGGGGAGGGGGGAGGATTTGTTTTTACGTAACAGCGTCAGAAATTATAAAAACAAAATATAAAAAATTGGGACCTCCTCCATTTCCCTAAAACGATCAGGATGTTACTAGAGTCTAGGGGATGTGTCCCCATATAACATTGAGAGTAATCAATAAGTAAGAAAAGGAAAATATAGTTTGTACCCTTGGTCATGACTCGTGAGTAAATAACCATTGTATTCAAACTCTAGAACCAAGCTTTTGCAGAGCACATAGAAATAAAGAAAGTAAATATATTTTAACTTCCATGTATGACCAAAGTAGGTCAATGGGTCTTGAAAGTACAATCAGTAATAGTAGAAGTATCAAGATAAAAGGACCCAAGGTTATGAAAGTAACAAAACAATGAGTGCTAATTGCAAGGAAAACAATGTAGAAGAGGGTCGATCAAAAGTGATTATACTCCAATGAAATATCCCTTGTTGGGATCTTACCACAAAAAATGACAAAACACAGAAATTTGCAGCAATATACTAAATCTGATTTTTGCAGATTTTATACAGAAAAGTACAGCTAGGGCAGCGAACAGAAAAATGTGAATAACTCTTAAAATACCCGTCCAAAATACTTGAAATTTTAACTGGAACAAGATAATAATATGTAGAACACAAGGGAAATATTTTTGGAATTTTTCAGATAACAGAATGCTGCCAGAAATTTACAGCGTGCCTAGAATAGCCGGAAAACTTCGAAAATTAATATCTTTTCGAATACAAATGCAATAAAGATGAAACTTTGGAAATAATATATATAAAAATAGTAGATAACTCTCCAACCTTCAGATCTGAAAAAGGACTGCTGGAAACCCTAGAAATTAGGGCTGCAAATTCCCAAACAAGTCGCCCCCTTTGGAAAACAGCCAAAACCCTTGTGAAACCCTCTGTAGATGATGCCGAATCCTTCTTCTATGGCTGCCGTAGGTCTGATCCGAAAACCGGCTGAAAATCTCCACAAAAACTCTCAAAACCCTTCAAACCCTAATTCTGAAAATCCTGAAAATACCTCTGTAAAACAGCCCTGAAATCCACTCCAAATGACAAGCTAGGGTAGATCTTTCACTACCGAAGAATGCCCTGCTAGCTAGGGTTGGATCTTTCACCACCGAAGCTAGGGTTCCCGTGGGATCTTACTCCACAAGCTAAAAGTTGCAAACAGCAGTTGCACCATGAAAAGAAAATATGAGTGTATGTATGAATGACTATCCTTTCACCCCTCTTCTCCTTTTATAACCTTTTCATGTCAAAGAAACCCTAAAACCCCCAAGGCGCACTTTCCCATGGAGAGGGCCCATTTAATAAATATTTTAAAGTTACTTTTTTCCCCCTAGGCGCCTTGGCCCAAAAAGGCGCCCCCAACAAAGAAATATAACATTAAATGCAATACATATCCCTCAAGTCGCCAAAAAGGTACTTTAAGTGGCCCCAACGAAGAAACATAACATTAAATGCCAGAAGTGTCCACTTAAGTGATCCCAACGACAAAATAGAATACAAAGGGCCCATTAGACCCTCCCAACGCCCAAAATATAACAAAACCCTAGTAGGAAACCAGACAACCATCCCCAATAACCTCCAAAGTCGTTAGTCCCTTGGGAATGACCAGGGCTAAGACCAAAATAGGGCCGCTTAGGCCAACCGCTTCTCGGAATTGGGGACATTACATCCAAATCATAAGATCTACCTATGCCATGTAAGCGACGACTCTTCAATGAAGCATGAAGCCGATGAGGGTAGAAGTAGAAGACCATGGATAGGAAACGACACCCTTTCAAGTTTGTAGCAACACTTGGGCCAATAGAACCAATGACCTCAACGTTGACCACCATGTGAGGGCCAACGTAAGACCTAATAACGACCATTAGATATGCCTAGGACTAATGGCGTCAATTGGAAAAATGTATGAGGAAGCGGGTACTCCCTAGAATTTCTCTTGAACATCTAGTGTTTGAGAAGGACCACTAATGTGCACATGTCCTTGAGACCGTAGTTGTGGGCAGAGGGGAATAAAATGATCAGTGTCAAAACAGAGTAAATCCATGATGCCTAGAATGCGAGTGAGCTAGCTGAGATGCCCTTGTGGTGGCACTCAAGGACGAGCACTCTCGGTAGTGTGTCCTTGTCTATATGTGAATCAACAACATCCGAGGGCACTCTGCACACCCAATCATTTTGACAATGGTCTCAAGGGTCAAGTCGTTAGCTCGGTAGGTGTAAGGGACCCTTGTAAGGGCCTATGCTTGAAAGTGACAACCTCTCGAAGAAAGAGAGTTGGAAACCTTTGATCAAGGTAGCCAAGAAGATGGATAATGAACCAATTGATTCTCTGTATTAATAGTGATACCTGCCTCATATCTCATGGTAGAAAAGACACTTGACGATAGAGTGATCATCAATCTCCACCTCTTGAAGGGACCAGAAATGAAAGATTCTCTTCCTACGGGAGTATGGTGATCTGTCTCCACTGTAATAGGTGAGAGCACGCCTTAGCTGGCTAAGCAGGATCCTCAAGCATTGTGACTGACAATGCAGGAGATAGTCGAGCCAAATAATGGTACCATCTACAATATCTAAGAAATGCTGAGAACAGGTTATATCTGTTGAGAGGTTGTGGAGAAGAGGTCCATTTAACATGGATATACGGGCAGTATATGCCCTTTCTGACAGCTGTATTGATCTCTAGAGGCAGTTGCTCACATGTGAGCTTAATTAACATTTGGTTTCTGTTTATCAAGAAGAGACAGAGTAGGATTAGTTTATTGCATAGTTTTCTCTAAAGATTTAGAAAATATAAAAGGTGGAGATGTCATCTCATCATAGGCAAATTTTATGTGTTCAATATTGTCAGCCCAACAAGCCCCAAATATTGTAAACGTGTGATCACAAAACCTACAATAAACGAAGGAAATAATAAAGTTGATACAAAATTGAAAAACAGTTGTCATAAAAAAATTACAGATGTTTGGCATCCTCATAAGGAGTCTAAGTTAAACTGTTTAGCATTCAACAATGGCATATGGCACGCTGATGTTTTGTTGCTTTAATTCTGAACATCAATGGAGTATCATTCTCACATAATTCTGACCAATACCGTGAAGTGATATGGCATAAATATTGTTGCCCAAGAAAGTCTGAGTAAAATGATGAACTATAGAAGCAGGCAGCAAAAATGTTGAGGTTTATTTTTCTGATGGAAAATCATTGATAATGTTTAAATCCTTCAAGTGTGGTGAATGCACCTTTATTAAAGAAAATCCCCTTCTTTTCTAAAGTTCTTGCATGGCGAGTCAAATCATATAACTAAAAGGGTCCAAACATTTAATAATGTCTACTATAACCAATAAACAATCATCCAGAATGTGGTCAGTTGGATAATCTAACAAAGATAAGTTGTTGCTCAATGAATTTAAATAAAAGATTATAGAACTTATTAAAATGATGGTCCCTAAAAATCGTTTTAAGTGTGATGTCCTCTATAAAACCACAAATAGCAATATGAAAACACTACAAGAAAGGGAAATCTTGGGTAGACTAAGTTTTCATTATCTCTCCAAACATTCAAGGCCAAGAGGACAAACAATACAATCTCTAGATTGGTTGTTGGTATCTCTGTGTGACTGAATGACAGATAATGCCTGAGATAAAACTGGTCGTTAAACTGCTTTTGTTCCAAGCCTCCTATTGGCTGAAAGAATTAATGAAACATGATATGATATCTTTGGATGGATCTCCTTTCTGTTTTGAACAATCCCCTTCCATGCCGAGTCACTCTCAAATCTATTGTACAACTCATCTCTGATCTTACTAGTTTAACAAGGCCAATAAGAAGAAATAAAAGCTTACAGAGGGATTTTTGTGTATAACCTACTTTTGTCTTTGAATTCAACCTGGGTTGGATTATTTTCTAAGGATAAGGTTGTCACATTTCATGTGATACAGGCACAAGATATAATCATGGAACAGATATAATGCAATTAATCATGAAGCTATGTCATGTCATTATCATAGCTACATCATACATCTTGTAATTTTAGAATTTAGAAATATTAAAGCATAAAACTGGATACCGAAGTAGTCCTATTACAGCAAGAAATTAAGACTGAAGTTTTATGTACGGCGGAACTGAGGAAATATAACTGAATCTGAGCAACGTGAATGCCAGAAAATTTTAAAAGAAATCATGGTGGCCCCTACCTAGGACTGACATTATGAGGATGTTCAAGAAATGTTTCTTTGTATTTTAGGAACATCCAGTATGCATCCCCAAGATGCAGGAAATGCAGGGGACGAATCCCGTGGAAAATTTGATAACTCTAAGACCCTTAGATTGTTTCTAAAGAGACACTGACTTTTGGAATTTAATTGGACATCGTGTGTCCTGAGGGTTTTGAATCTGCACCATCAAAATTTAGGCACGTAATCCATGTTTAAATGGTTCAAATTCTTGATATAGTGTATGCACTAAGGTCCCCAAGATGCAGGAAATGCAGGGGACGAATCCCCATGGAAAATTTGTTAACTCTAAGGCCCTTAGATTGTTTCTAAAGAGACAATGACTCTTGGAATTTAATTGGACATTGTGTGTACCGAGGGTTTTGAATCTGTGTCATCAAAATTTAGGCATGTAATCCAAGTTTAAATGGTTTAAATTCTGGATATAGTGTGTGCACTAAGGTCCCCACAACTTCTTTCAAAGAGAATGAGAAACCCAACAGGATTTGCATGCAAACAGAAATCAAAATATTAAAGTATTCCAAATAGATTGTCATAGTAAAAAAATTGCAAATTTTATCATCTATGGCATATGCATTTAGGTTAAGTATTGTTTCACGACATACGTTGTGGACAAGTAGTTTCAATGCACAGTTCAAACATTTGTCTGGATATTTGAGATTTCAATGCTGTAATTATGTAAGAATCTGAGTCTTTAACTTGGAATATTGGCCATTAGACTTACGAAAAAAAAATAATCATCAACATGTATAAGCTCTGCTCAATGAATATGTTGAATCCTCTACGCCCTTTGGGCCTTTTCCAGTTACTTCATGTTTTTTAATTTTCTATTGTATGGGTGAGTGAATCTAAAGTTTTGTGCTTTCTTTTCAACATGTATAACATGGAACTATTATTAGGAAGATAACTAACATAAATAGAAAAGGGTTGCTTGCCCACAACATGATGAAGACAACACAAAGTGACAAATATTGAGTCAAGTGAATTCCCCATTAGGCCTCTCCAAGGCATCCCTTTTAAGGTGCATTTACAAGAACGTGTGTGCCGTAACTTTTATGTTATGATTTGCACACTAGATTCAATTTTATGAAAAAGGGCAGAGTTCAAAAGAAAGTGCCCTCAGCATAAAAAGAATAACCATTGCTCTGCAGAAAATATTTCAACTCCTGGTTTAGAGTCTGTTTCTAAATTTCACAAAAAAAAAAAACATTTTTTTCTGTTGAATACATGGAAAATCGAGAAAAAGAAAAATAAAGAAGTTATATCAATGTCCATAAATGACCAAAGCAAGTCAGTGGGACTCTAAAGAACATTCTTTTACGATAAAAAAGTACCATGGTGAAAAGAAATGTAGCTTCTGAAAAGTAAATACCAAAACAATCCAATAATGAAGAAATAGCTAGAGGTGGTAAGCCCAGAGCGGTATAACTCCAACACGTGTAATCTGAGTACACATACCAAAATCCATGTGAGGGTAATGCCATTCAATGAGACAAGGAGCTTATAAAGATAAAAGCTTGAAACAAAGGCTAGAGGCTAACATTGTCAAACGTCTGTCGCAAGCTCTAGGCAGAGAAGTCAGCTGCATCGTCATCCATTGCCACAAGGAGGCCAACACATGATGTTTCATTTTTACCCTCTACAATCCTTTCTGGCATAGATCTAGTGTAAACTATCTTATGGTAATTCTAAGAACATCTGGAAGATTGATTTCCTAGAGTTTGAATCATAGGAAGACTCAAAAGAATTGAACAAAAATAGATGAGAAGGATGAAGACTGTGTTTAAGAGGGAGCCATATGTCAGGAAACATTAATTTTGGAGAAAATGAGAGCATATTTTGGAAGGATGACTTTTTGTCAAAGATGTTGCAGTTTCAAGCAGGAGATCTCAAACATGCAGATAAGCTTCATTGACAGAAACACAACTGTTGGTGGTTTTCTTGTGATTAAAGGATAGGTATTAAATGTGATGACTTTTGTACAAATACAAAGATGCTGCAATTATCTCTACCAACATTGCAGGCAAAGATCTGGTGTAAGTTATGGTATATCACCTCTAAGAGTAGGTGGGAGATAAATTGTTTTAAGTTCAAACTACAGGAAGACTCCAAAGAATTGAAGGAAGAAAGGGAAAGAGGGGCGTCGACCCTCTGTTTAATTGGGAAGTAGATGTCAAGAACCGTAAGTCTGGAAAAGCAGAAATTAGAGCATTCAGAATCAAATCCATTAAAGAAGCATGAAAAACCAGAACATCTCAAAAAGGTTACATTTGACAAACATATAATTGTTGAAAATATCCTGTAGATGTGTATTGTAACTTGTATCATGTAATGTGTCTTGCTAGAGGTAGTTGAGATAGTTATAATTTGATGAGTCTGTTAGTTGGAAAATAGTTTTTGATTGAATAAACAGGAGTCTGTTTGTTTAGACAAGTGATTAAAGGAAAGTATTTGTGTCTAAATGGGAGTCTATGTATATCAATTTTCTGATTTGATATAAGTATTTTGGAGTCGTGTATATGCATTTTTCATATAATATGGGATTATGTTAGGTCTTTTATTTTTAGATGTAAGTTTATAATTATCTGATATGGTATAATGTTTCACCATGTTGGTTAGATTTATCTCCTGTGTATATCTTAATGTTGGTTGTTTCTAACTTTCTTCCTACTCATCATTTGGTCGATAAGGATGACTATATTCTAATGGTCTCCGCCTAGTAATGTTGGAAAACCCAATGACGACACAATTTAACAATAAGAATGAACTGGAGGAGGTCACCCATCTCTTGGAGAAGCAGCTGGCTTTAATCATAAAATTTCAAATCATCAAATTCATGAAGTCATCGCCAATTTTTTTCATCAACCAAACAATATTTATTTTGTAGATCCCAAAATCACTTTTCCTTTGAAATGAAAGTTCAGTTTATCCTTTGGCATTTAGTACATTCTGCTCTCTTCCCTGGTATGCTCTAAGGACCTTTGAGCACAACAGATTCTATTCCAACCCCCAGATAGGTATTTGTTCAAAACTTCTAAGGTATTGATTTTGTAGAGGCACATGATGACATTTTTTGTTCATGATTAAAATAAAAGATGGCCGAGTTTGTAATTATTTTTGGTGAATTTCTCATTTAGAACTTAAGGTTTTATTTCACGTCGCTTAACTTTCTATTTGGCCATCCAAATACAATATGTCCCAAAAATGCTCATATAAACCATGTTGGCTTTATTTTTTCCAACCAAAATAACAAAGGAAAATATTAAATCAAAAATATTTTTATTAGCTGTCTTGTAGAACATTGAATGCTCACATCAAGTTCAACCTTCATAATTGTGAATTTGACATTTTTAGGCAGTGGAGGCACATTAACTTTGTAAAGTCATTTGAATTCAAAGATCTTATTCTGGTAATACTATGATGGCAATCACACCATGATAAAGAAAGGAGAGGAATATTGGCAAAAGCTAAGTCACCACATTTTCCTAATTTTATCTGTAAAATTCAAAATTCGCAAATGCAAACAGCCGGAAAAAATTTGTTTCGATTTGTGAATTTATTCGGATGAATCAAATGGCAAATTAAAACAGTAAAAAATTAAAAATTCATAAAAATCACTCGTAGGGTTTGAAAAAGTGAAGGGAAGAAGGTTCTAAAACACATCACGATTCATGACTTAGCAAGTTAGCACTAGTACTAACAGGCCAGCAGTGAGCATTATCAGTAAGCTTTAGCAATTGCAGTTACCCAACAGACAGATCTATTGTGGTATACCTTGTGGGACTGCAATGTTTGAGGACATTTTTACTTATATGAAATGTGAAATTACAAGTATATTTCTTTTAGCCAAATTTAATCACAAATTTGATCTCTAATTTTTAGCAACGAATTTCTTATGAATTTTATCCTCTGCAAATTCAATTAAAAGTTTGAATGCAGTGAATTAGGGCAAAAGAGATTGTGGTTATGGGACTTGCATTAATTTGTAAAGAATGATTAAGAATATTTCCTTTTTGTTTTTCATGGCTAGAAATATTTTCCATCTTCATTTGCGAATTTCAGCAGAGGAATATGATAGTTACCTAAGTCTCAGGGACAGGGGTATGGAGGGACGGGGTTTCTGGGACGGCAAAAAATTTCCCAAATTTTGGGGGCGGCAGGGGACGGTTACTAAAATAATACATAAAAATTAATATTTCAATATTTTAACTTTTTCAATGACATTTAGGGATTTAAACTGTATTTTAGGTACTTTCAAGATTATAATTTAATGTTCTTGGTAAAAATAACAACTTTTTAAAAGTAAAAACATCAGAAAACTTTTGAAAGATTTTAAAAAAATTGGGGACGTCCCCTCCAAGTCCCCAAGTCCCCGAAACGTTCGGGATGTCACCAAAATCTAGGGGACGCATCCCCGCGTAACACTGGTCCCGAATATCTTTCCATGTCAGGGTAATGAGTGTATGGATGGAGTTAATGCATTAATGAAAATTACTTTTAACATGCAATTGTTTGTAGAGAGGCTGTCATCTGTGGTTGAGAAACATATGGATGGGATCAATGCACTTTTGAATGTGATAAATAAACAAATTTGTGATAATGTAAAAACAGAATATATATGTAATGAAGCCTAGGAAAACCATGTCAAAATTTTTGGGTTTGCCCTGTCCTTTTTTTCTTTTGTGCGTCTCTTGTTCCTATTTGTGATATTAAGAATCACCCACTATAGGAAGGTGAGGACCTCACAAATGGTTTCAACTAGTGTTGAGAATATTCCTTCTTTGTATAGAGTTCTTCTGGTAATACCTGTGTAATAGTTTTTAATTAACATTTTGGGTCTCTCTTCCAGACCCCTCTTAAGGATATAAAGAATGGATAAAAAACCGTCGCCTATATAACAGCACAAGCAAGCTGGCTGCTGATAATGCCTTGGCTAATGTTGACTGATGGGAGCATTTTTTATCAAACCTCAGTTGTAATTTTTGGCTGGAGGGTAATTGGAATATGATCTCACTTAATTAAGTGAGACACTAGCTCAATTTCCAAGTCCAACCCTTGGGATGCACAAAAGTGGTCCATTACATAAACTTTCTTTTATAAATACAGCAATGATAAATCCTCCATTAAATAAATTAAAAAAATCTCATGTATAATTATATTTCTTATTTTGAATGAATTGGCATCAAATGCTTCGGGTTGTGAGAGTGATTTAAGTATGTGTGTTTTTAATGCCCAATAGGAAAAGGCATAGCTAGTTACATTATGGCAATCAAGTTGAATTTGAAAGATGTCAGTTGTACATTTCGACTTAGGGGCAGAGATGTAAAAGATCCATTGTTAAATTCATCTCCAGATGTTATTAGCTTTTAGCTGACTTCATAGCTCTTGCAAAGAAGGGATGCAACTCATGAATGATAGATGTGTAGAACTTCTAGATCGTCTTCAGAGCTGTTATGCATTTTGTTTTATCTTTTAGGGTTTGCAACTTTGGAGAACTGGTCTGCATTCTGTTGGTGTACTGTATATAATATGCATTATAGTTTCAACTCACATTACCCATGTGGGGGTCACTTGTGACTCTATATTTCTCTCACTCATGCTGTTTGTAATTTTTTAGACATAAGAACAAAACATGGATATTCTGAAATTTGATTTTACTTGAAAGTGTTTTGGGTCTGATGGTGAGTTTGATTTGTTTTATGATGTTTATACATAAAGTCTTTAATTACTGAGAAATGTTTTTGGATGTGTAAAAATTATGTCCTTGTATTTTGCATTTAGCTGTGACCTCTATCTTTTAAGAGCACCTTTTGAATTGTATGCAAATATTGCAAGATATAAATCAAACAACTATGTCACAAACAAAAGAGTATTTGTCACAAAGCAATTTTATGAACCTTGATATAGAAGGGTCAATTTGATTTGAAACCTAAAATGTTCCAAGACCAATACCTTTGTCTAGTTCAAAAGAAAGGATATGGATGTGACATCATAGAGGAGGGCAGACAATGGATTTTCTTTGTGCTATAGCTGGAGAGTATTTATACCAAAGCAATTTTATGAACCTTTAAATGCGGGAGGGTCAACATGATTTGAAAACCCAAAATGTTCCATGACCAATACTATTGTCTAGTTTAGAAAAAGGATATGCATGGGACATTGTAGAGGAGGGCAGATGATGGATGTTCTTTGTGATATATCTGGCGTGTATTTATCCCAAAGCAATTTTATGAAGCTTGTTAAAGGAGGGTCAATGTGATTTGAAAACCCAAAGTGTTCCAGGACCAATACTATTGTCTAGTTGAAAAGAAAGGATATGGATCGGACATTATGGAGGAGGGCAGATGATGGATGTTCTTTGTGATGTAACAGGAACAAATAGAAAGCAGATTAGAAGAATCAAGATGATCACAGACAGGGATTTTTTCAAGAATGAAGGGTGGGTATAAGCAAGAGGTGTACAAAGCAGAAAGTTCTGATAAAATTTGGACAAGAGAAGCATGTTTGAAAATCAAATTAGTTAGAAAAAGAGAAAGAAGAGAAAATTATTTCATGAAACCCATTTCTTCACTGATTAAGAAAATTTGCCTTCTTTTGAAGAGTCTTTCCTTTGTGGGGACAAAGCACCTTGGCTTAGATGCCACAAATGAAGGTTACTGATTCATCAAATTCATCCAGGAGTCAGGACTCACATCTTGCAGCTGCCGTTGTTAATATCATTTGATATTCCCTTAAGAACCAAGGAGCTCCCCACCCATTGGGCCTGCCAAACTACTGGAATGTACAAATATCAAGGGCCTCTACACCCACTTGGGTTTAAATCTGTGTCTTTAAGCTATGACACGCCACCTCAATCATTTGGCCACAGCCTGATGGACTAGCAGACCAGTGTTTATTTAAATTTATAGTATTTTCAGCTATAAGCCTCTACGAGTGTGCTGCAACAGCTTAGTGTTTATGCTGTGTCTCAATGGGAGTTCCCTCATGTTCTCCACATAAAAATAAGAAAGAAATTCACCCTTGCTCATTTTAATTAGTATTCAGTACTCCTCTTACATCATTTGCGACCTTGAGGACTGCATTTTGTCTTTCTCTTCCTTCACTCCTTTGGTTAGCTTATCTTCCTGCTCATTTTCTTTCACAGTTATTGATTTGGTTTTAATTGTCATTTTTCAGGATAGCAAATCCTCAACTTCCAATGTTCTACCCAGTTTTAATGACTGCCAACAATTCAACAGTGATGTAAGACTCGGTCCTCCCAGCAGCAGTGAACCATTGATTGATATTGCTGCTGGACCTCTTTCAAAGTTCCATCTTGAAGAAAGAGTAGCTCTAAAGGTAAGTTCGATTCAGTTGTCATTGTGTAATATAAGCAAAAAAAACACTTTACATTCAAATTAAAGTTGTGTAATGTGGATATGTTTTTGGGATATCTGCTGTATTGTGCATTTGTTCTATTGAAGTAGTTTCAGAAATATCTTATGTCTAAAATCTGGAAGCACACTTAGAACACTTAAATAAGCAAAAAGTTAATACAACTGAAATGCAAGCTAAAATTGATTCTGGTCCAGTGGCTGCATGAATCGGGGTTGTGCAGGTGCATTCTTTAATGCTGAAATAAGCAGGAAAAATTATATAACCGTAGGTTGCAGTCCAATTGTGCAGAAAACATTCTGGCCACCACATTTGATTTATCATTTGGCATTAAATTCTACTAAAAGTTCTAAACATACATGCTCGCATTATGAAATGCCCAATAATGATCATAAAGCATTTTGTTGGAGCAGAATAGTGATATTGACTGGTAGGGATCATTTAGATTTTTGCACCTCTGACATATAGGTTGTTGTCAGTGAAGAACATGTTATTGACTAAGTTATACATATAGAAAAGGACCTGTTAGGGTATGCAACTAGAAGAGTGCAAAGGTCTAACCACACATTGTGTGATGGAATGCCAAAGTGTCTCGACCAAGTTAAAGAGAAATTTTCCAAGGGAAAAATAGCATAATACATTTATAACTCTTTTCCAAGGGTGTGATTTGAGTACATTTATTGATATTTCATCGATACGATAGGGGTGTTGAATATATATATATATATATATATATATATATATATATATATATATAGTTTTTGTTCGTTATGCAGTTTTACCTGCCTCTAACCTCTAACTAAATGTAACCACCTTCTACAGAATAAATATACTCTGTTTGTGACCATTCCACCAGTGCAGTTTTGTCCTCTCTTTTTTTTCTCAGTTT
Source organism: Taxus wallichiana var. yunnanensis (assembly GCA_018340775.1). Classification (NCBI taxonomy): domain Eukaryota; kingdom Viridiplantae; phylum Streptophyta; class Pinopsida; order Cupressales; family Taxaceae; genus Taxus; species Taxus wallichiana. The sequence continues at coordinate 746,095,143 of CM031234.1, forward strand.
TCTTCTGCTAACATTGGTATCAGAGCCATTTGCCTGAGGAAGCCCTTGAAGGGTACAGGAAATCAATACATTGTTTGAGGAAGCCCTGCTAGGGCACAAACTGTAGAATTTAGTTCGTTGCTTGTAGAAGAAGGCTCACAAGAAAGGATAACTTCTGTTGCAAAGACGTCTGGGTCGCTGGTTCAAAAACGTGATTCCTAGGTGTGACACGAAGGCAAAGTTTTTCAAATCTGTAATCATACAAAAGTCACAGGTTTTAGTTTCATCTGGTGCGTGAAAGTCGCAGAGATGCTAGTTTTCATGGAGACAGCAGTGTCGATTACAGAAGTTGCAGGACGGTTTTTCAAGTCTGCTGCAATCGAGACATCTCTGTGCAAATTGGATACTTCTCACAGTCGCTGAATAAATCTGTTTTCAATAACAGTAATCACGAAGGGCCTGTTTCATGCTTGTGTCTTCGGGAGGGTAAATTTTTGTATCTGTTGTTCGTGTAACGTATTTGAATAATAAATTCATACTATTGGAGCGGGCTAAATATGGCAAATATATCGAACCTGTTCTGCCAGACTCACAAAAGTTAACGGGCACAAATTTCAATGTATGGAGCCATAAAATTCTGACACTTGCAAAATTTCGAGATTGTGATAAAATAATCACAGGCAGCGAAGGCAGACCTGCTGCGAACTTCGCTGATTATGATAGACGTCATAAGGAGGCTCTATTACTTCTCAAGTTGTTGGTTTCAGATGATATGATACCAGAAGTTGGCAAGCACATTGTGGACAAGTCTGAAAGAAAAATATCAGACATCAGAGAAAGGACGGGTTTTATACCTAAAGAATACATTGTTTTCTTTAAAGTTACAAGAAGGTGGATCACTTTGTCTGAGCACCTACTTCGGATGAAAGACCTCCGAGACTAGTTATCTTCCATCAACAAAAGGTGGACGATGATGATATGGTGGCTTTGGTTCTAAACAACTTACCTTCTTCATATGAGTCATTTGTGGAGGCACTCCATTTAATGGTTGAGAGTCAAACTCTTACATTTGACAAGGTGAGTTCCTACCTGTTGCAAAAGGAACGAAGACAGACACAGGCTCAAGAGTCCAGTTTTGGACAATCTGAGAGCGCTTTTGTTGCTCAGTCCAAAGGAAAGTGGAAGCGACAGGTTGAGACATCTACTTCCTCTCCTAAATTTCAAGTGAAGTGTTACTATTGTCACAAACTTGGTCATGTGAAGGACTTTATCGAAACAACTCAATGCCCTGAAGAAGCAGAAGGGGCAGGCACATGTGGCAACAATTGAACACGAGTCAAAAGATGAGTATGCCCTCATGGCATCTTGCACGGATGATGGCAGCCCTACTCGGTGTTGGTTTTTTTATTCCGGAGCATCACGACACTTCACATGTCAAAGAGATTGGTATGTCAATTTTCATTTATGTTCTTCTGATTTAGTTACTTTAGGGGATGGGAGATCACATGTTGTAGAAGGGATTGGGGATGTCCGTATTGTGTTAAATAATAACACCAAACTGCTTGTGAAAAATGTTAGATATGTGCCTAACATGAATAAGAATTTGTTATCTATCAGTCAACTAATTGATAATCCTAATATCTCTATAAAATTTTCTGGCAAACAATGTATTGTGTCTGATATCAAGCAAAATAAGGTTGTTTCCCTAGGGATTGGGCATGGTGGTCTATATAGGCTTGTTGATCTTGCCACGGTCAACTTGCATGCCTTAGTTGTGGAAGGCAATACCAATGTTTTGTGGCATGAAAGATATGGCCATCTCAACCTTCAATATCTAGCCCACCTTCATAGAGCCAACATGGTTGTTAGTTTGCCTCCTATCCAAGAAAAACAGGATGTGTGTTGTCTGTTTGCAGGAAAGTAGAAGCGGAAGCCTTTTCCCACTAAAGGTGCTTGGCGTGCAAAGGGGCTCTTAGATCTTGTGCATGCAGATCTATGTGAGCCATCATGGAAGACTCCCATGGTCCTTGGTGCACATTATTCTCTTATTGGTGGATGATCATTCCCGGAAAATGTGGGTCTATTTTTTGAAGAATTTTGATTGCTTTGCTTCTTTTGTCAAGTTCAAGGCCTTGGTGGAGAACCAAGCTAGCATGTGGATCAAGACTTTGAGATAATGGGAGTGAGTTCGCCTCTAAACAGTTTGCAAATTTATGTGTTAAAGAAGGGATTCAACCATAGTTACCATGTTCTTACGAACTTAGTGAAAATTCTGTTCAAACCGTACTTTTTGGTCTGACCAAACTTACCAAACAAGTTCGGTCGAACATTATTATTATTATTTTTAATTAAAAAATTAAAGCGTTTAAATTAAAAGAACTTCAACACAAAACAAAAACAAAACAAGAAACACTAATACCTAAGCATGTAAAGGAAAAACTCCGTAGATAATATATTTGTTTATTATTATGTGTAATTGGTTTTTCTTTTCAAATATCATCATATATGTATAGTATTTATTATTTATATATATTTTATATTTGTAAATTTTCTAAACCGAACCTATTGAAAAATTTTGAACTTCCAAACTTTTTCCCCTCTCGAACTATCTGAACTTTTCGAACATGGTAACTATGGATTTAATGCCAATTGACAGCCCCTTATACCCCACAATAGAATGGGCTGGTAGAAAGGCAAAACAAAACCATCATGGAGATGGCAAGGTGCATGATGCACATTCAGGAATGCCATATAAGTATTGGGGAGAAGTTGTTAACACAGTGGTATATATTCTCAATTAGAGTCCTTGCAAAGCCTTGCAGGAGATCACACCGGAAGAGGCTTGGTCCAAAATCAAACTAGAGGTATCAACATTTCGTGTTTTTGGTTCCGTTGCTTATACTTTGGTTCTGATCGTAAGAGGAGTAAGTTAGATTCCAAATGTTCTAGATATTTCTTTGTTGGTTATAGTGATCATTCTAAAGCCTATAGATTGATTGATACTTCCACTAATAAAATCATTGTTAGTTGGGATGTTGATATAAAAGAAACAGAGTCTTTCTTTGGCTGTAATCAACAAGGGATAATAATAGAGATTGGTTCTCTTTCCTTGCCCAATGATGACTCTGGTCCTTCTCATACTCCTCCACGAACTCCAGTACAGTCTATGCACTCTCCCGTTAAGACTTTTGAGTCTCTAGGAAATCAACTTGTGTTGGTTTTGCCTCCGAAGCACCACAACATGATTCCACATCCTCAGTTCAAAGGCGGCCTAAGTGGTTCTATTATTATTCAGGATCTGAGGAAGGAAGAATTGTCTCCTGTCTTAGATGGCCGATCTAGATGAACTGGGAAACAAATTGATTATTCCAAACAAGCCCAATTTGGTCTTGCTTCTCATCTCCTTCATATTCATGAGCCATAGAAATACTCTAAAGCACGAGGCATACCAGATGGGAAATTCAACTAGAGTATGATGCCTTGATTAAAAATAACACCTAGAAGTTGGTACCGTTGCCTCCAGGGAAACCCCGTTGGTTATAAATGGGTGTATAAAATCAAGTGTAAAGTAGATGGTACTTTGGATAAGTACAAGGCTCGTCTTGTTGCGAAAGGATTTTCGCAACAAGAGGGAATAGACTATGAGGAGACTTTTGCTCCTACTACGAAGATGGTCACTTTTCGATTACTTCTTTTCATTGTAGCTCAATTTGGTTGGAAAGTATATCAGATGGATGTCAAAAGTGTTTTCCTGAATGGCGATTTGGAGGAAGAGGTGTATATGACGCAGCCTAAGGGTTTTCGGGCATGTGGTCGTGAGCATCTGATATGCAGAGTTGATTAAGTCCTTGTATGGACTTAAGCAGGCTCCTCGAGCTCTGGTATATCAAAATAGATAAACATCTCAGAGATTCGGGCTTCAAATGGAGTCATTCTGATTTGAATCTCTATGTCAAAAGCGATGGTGATGACATTGTGATTCTTATTGTTTATGTTGATGACCTTGCCATCACAGGTAGTGGAGATGCTGCGATTCATAAGGTAAAATCAGATTTATGTGTTGCTTTTGACATGACTGATTTAGGCCTCCTTCACTATTGTCTTGGTGTAGAATTTTGGCAACATACTCACTTGATTTTCATTTCTCAAGTTAAGTATGCCACAAATCTCTTACAGAAATTTCAGATGAATGATTGTAATTCTACTTCTACACCTATGGAGGTCGAGCTGAAACTCTCAACTCATGATGATTCACCACCGGTCGATGAATCATTGTACAGACAATTGGTGGGTAGCTTGATCTATCTCACAACTACACAACCGGATCTATGTTTTGTTGTTAGCTATCTTTCTCGGTTCTTGTCTAAACCAAAACTCATTCACTAGGGAGTAGCAAAACGAGTTCTAAGATATGTCAAAGGAACTCTTGACTTTGACATTTTGTATCAGAGAGTTGCAGATTTTAGATTGATTGGCTATACCAACTTTGATTGGGGAGGATCAGTGGATACTCGGCGATCCACCACTGGATATATCTTCTCTTTTGGTTCAAGAGTTGTTTCTTGGCAGAGTAAGCTTCAGCCCACTGTAGCCATCTCTTCCACTGAAGCAGAATACAAGGTTGTTGTTAGTGCTAGTTGCGAAGTAGTATGGCTTCGTCGGATTCTAATTGATTTTCAGTTTCCCAAGCTACTGCTACACCTCTTTCACTCTTTTGTGATAATCAAGGTGTTCTCAAGATGGTAAAGAATCATGTCTATCATGCCCGCACTAAACATATTGAGATTCATCATCACTATATTCGCTAGTTGGTTGATTCGGGTGATATCTCTCTCCATTTCTGCCCTTCTACGGAGCAGCCTGCTGATGTAATGACTAAACCTCTTGGTCCTTTGTTGTTTGTCAAATTTCAAGATAAACTTGGTGTTGTTTCCAGGTTAGTCATTAAGAGGGGTTGCTGAATATATATAGAGTTTCTGTTTGATTATGCAGTTTTACCTGCCTCTAACCGCTAACTAAATGTAACTAAATTTAACCACCTTCTACAAAATAAATATACTATGCCTGCATCCATTCCAACAGTGCAGTTTTGTCCTCTCTTTTCTTTCTCAGTTTTTTTCTGCTAACAAGGGGAAGTTATTTCTATTCAAACGATTAGGCATGTTGCCTATGGCTTTTCACAAGGACTAGGTGCCTTGCCAAATATTTGTGCTAATCTATAATACATTGCTAATGTTAACTCTAGATTTCAGCGCATCTACTTTTAAGATGATTTGCCAACATATTTGCTAGCTAAATTAAATTCCCAATCTTTCTAATCCTTGCTTTATTGCAGGGATGCCATTCTAAAAATGGCGTTGGCATTATAATTACTGCAAGAAGGCCAACCATTCCACAAGGCTATTACAGACGTTACAAGAGTTTGTACTGCTGGCCCAGGTTTTGGGAGCCATCCTTTCTTGGTTCTTGTCACGTGGTGTTCAAAATTAGTTCTAATTTTCTTCTTAGCATAGGGTAGTGCTTTCTGTCACGGTCGCAGGATTCATCTGCATGATGCCTGTTTGTCTGTTAAATCCTTGTCACTAATCCTTGGTACTAGTTGACTTTTACATCACAAGCTTCTGTCTGAACACTTCCATCTGTGTTGCTAACTCATTTTGCACTGTTTTCTTTGGTGTCAGGCTCCTACTAGTTCTTTGTAGTGCATTTACAGAATCCATCTATGGATCAGGCCTCTGGTGATTATTAAGTATTGGTCTTCAATATGCCTCATTCTTTCTTCCTTTAATGAACTTTATTTACTTAAGATTGATGCTTCTGAGGTCTTTACGATTGGATTCACAATCTTTGCACTGTCCGGTATGCATTATCATGGCTCTCGAACATATCATATGTCTTCTATGTGGTGTCGTTATTGTCAGTGTTCCAAGAACATTTCCTGCTTGCAAACTGCAAATTCTTCCATCCTTGATTTATTTGTATTCATTCCTACTGCACTTCAACTTGCCATCATGGTCCCATGAATACATAGCACTGACTTCAGTTGGTACCATATAATACTCCATTTCTTCAACATACTCTCAGTTAATGACAAAATGCAATCTGCATGGTTATGTAAGTTCTTGAGTCATAAACACACCTTTGTCCGAGTTGGTATGGTGTGGAGTTGATCTCTGCAAAGATAAAGTTCTTCTGCCTACATATTTGACAACTTAGTTTTCTCTTCCTCCTTGGCTCCGAGTAGTTTTGAAAGTTGTCTATATGTTAATTGCATATCTGCCATTGTTGGGGCATTAAAGAATGTTTCTTCTTCATCTTCTTCTCTGCATGTCTGTAACACTATTGCTTGAACATGCAAAGTGCTAACTGTCATTTTCTTCTGTCAGATCTTTTTCTTAAACATGCAGAGTGCTAATCGTCTTCTTTTTTAGGTGTTTGTAACAACATTCTTAATTCCTGTGTTGGTAGCAGGAGCCATAGTAGCTACGTACAGAATAAACAAAAACTCTGGAATTAAAAAGAAAGGAAAAAGCATACAATTTTTTTTTGAAGAAAAGGAAGAAGCAACCTACTGTTCTTAGATGACTTGAGAATCATATGTTCTCAATCATGGCAGGGGTGTTAGGAATGCCCTCCCAGGATTCCTGATACAGAGCATGTAGAGATACCCCTTCTATATTGAACCTCTCATGCAGCCCATTACTTATACCTCTTGCAACTGGATGATATGAAACTTGAATAGGTGAAATTAAACTAGAAAGTGCAAAATCAGTTACAGAATTTTTATTTAATATCGGGCATTGGTTCCAAGCGTTGCGAGAAAACATATGGACAAGAAAAAGTTTCTATCCTCTGCAACCAATTTCATTTCTTTGCAAACAGGAGGTATAGTTTATCATGAATGCTCATGATATAATTATACTAGAACCAATCTAGAATTAATTGGAAGTTGGCTTCTTTACATCCAAATGGGTGCCAAAACTCGCGGAATTCTTGGGTCATTATTTATCGATAGGCTATAAAGTAATTTATGTGGTGTTTTATTTTCCTGATCCTCAATTGATCTTTCCTTTTTTAACAGTATAATCATTATTTCTTTTCCTACCACAGCTTGGGGAAAATTTTGCTGATGGATTTCTTCTTCTTAGTTTTCATTATAAATGTATATCATATCAAAGCATCTTTTTAAGCATTGTAGCTATTTTCATATATATCAAAACATTTTTTTAAGGATTAGTGCAAATCTGGTAAATGCTCTAATCTAGGACATTCAATTCTTGTCTAGTTAAAAGATCAAATATATTTAGATAGGATAAGCAGTTTCAAAAACAGCTTATGTGAAGTTGTAGCAAGAAAAGGACTAGAAATCTAAGTATCACTAGGATTAGGCAAACTAAAAAGTAGGTCAATGGGACGCAAAGACAAAATTCAATTAGATTAAAGAAGTACTAGGGTAAAGGAGACCCTAGTTTATGCAAAGTAAATAAATACAAAACACGTAAGAAGATGAATAAACAAGAGAGGTAGCTCTGAAGCAGATAAACGTGAACCATTGAGCTGAAGAAGATTTAATTGGGAGACCATGGCAGGAGACCAGTAGGCCTGAAAAAATAACAGAATTGTCTATCATTGCAAAAGGGGTAAATGTATTTGATTGCTTTCTGTTACATATCTGAGCGGATGAGCTCTGTATAGCTATCAAGAGCTTGGATGCTGTTCGATTTATCCTGTCAGAACCTTGTTGCGTGACCTCTTTTAAACTGCCAATGAAGTCCTGGGCACAGGGAAGTAATACCACAGTGCAGGTGCCTTCAGATAATCAAACATTGTTGTGCCTAGTATTGGGAAATGATGCATTTTGCCTTGATGATGCTACTCGGGGGTGGTTTTGATCCGGAAAGAACCTCCTTGCTATTTTCACTGCCAAAGCATGATTAAAAATGGAATTTTTGTTGACGTGAAGCCCTCCCTGTGCCTTGGGTTATTGAAGGCAAGATTTAGCAAGAAGTGGATCTGTGAGAACTGACTTCTCTATAGAAATCTTTCTTGGAGACAAGTTAGTGTCTGCTCGACCTGTTTGAAGATTGGCAATAAAGTAAGTAAATAAATCGTCATGGCCTGAAGAACTGTGCCTGTATTAGCTGGATCCTTCCCAGAAAAGTTCCTTCTGTTATCCCAATTCCATCTGAGTTGAGCAGTGTTGAGACCGGTAGATAGATAATCAGAAACATATATATAATTGATTGCTTTCTGTTGCAAATACGAGTAGGATGAGCTCTATATAGCTATCAAAGTCTTGGATGCTATTTCATGCCAGAACCTTGTTATATAATCACTATTGACCTGCCAATGAAGTCCTGGGCACAGGAGAGTAATAGCACAGCACAGAAGTCTCCAGATGGCTGAACCTTGTTGGACTCAGTTTTGAGAAATGATTTATTTTGATCCTGAAAGAGCCTCTGCTATTTTTGTTGCCAAAGCATGATTAAAAATGAAGAATATTAAGCCCTCCCTTTGCCTTGGGTTGTTGAAGGTGAGACCGAGTAAGAAGTGGATACTTAAGATGAGAAGTGATACCTCTATGTAGAACTCTTTGCTGGAGCCAAGTGTCTCTTCAGCCTATTTGAAGACATGCAATAAGGTTGGTAAATTAACTGGCATGGACTGAAGAACTGCATGTTTTAGCTGGATCCTTCCGACCAGAGGGAACCATCTGTGTGTCTATATCTGAAGTTCATAGCTAACTCTGTCCACCAGTGCATCCCATATTGTGGATGAAAAGGGTGACTGGTGCAGTGGAAAACCCAGATAACTAGTTGTAAGATGTGCTTCCTGGAAGCCTAGTGTTCGAATTTCTGCTTGCTTCCTACATCCCGGAATCCGAGTGTTCGAATTGTCGCTTGCTTCTTTGCCTCTGGTGCATGAAAAAAGCACACGCAATAGTGTTAGTAAATAAACTGGCATGGACTGAAGAACTGCATGTATTAGCTGGATCCTTCTGATTGGAGGGAGCCATCTCTGTGTCTATTTCTGAAGTCTGTAGCTAACTCTGTCCATCAGTGCATCCCATATTGTGGATGAAAAGAATCACTGGTGTAGTGGAAAGCCCAGATAACTAGTTGTAACATGTGCTTCCTGGAAGCCTAGCATTTGAATTGTTGCTTCCTTGCCGCTGGTGCATGAAGAAAACCACTCAGATTTATTCCCATCAATAATTTGTCTGAATGCCTTTTGGTATATTAGGGGCATATTTTGTTTTTATCATGTTGAATCGTGGTGGATGAAAAGGGTTGCCGGTATGGTGGAAATTCAAGATAAGTAGTTGGAAGATGTGCTTCATGGAATCCTAGGATTCTAATTATTGGTCGCTTCCTGGCCTCTGGTGTATGAAAAACTAACATTTAGATTTATTCCCATTGATAATTTGTCTGAACACCTGTTGGCATTTTAGGGATGGTTTTTGTTTCTTATCATGTTGAACTGTGGTGGAAGATAAAAGCATGCAGCACTTAGATTTTATGGTACCATGTCTAGTTATACATTAAATATAACCAAATAAACCCATGTGAAACATCGGCTCAAAGTTGATAAAATTTGTAATGTTTTGTTTATGCATAATCAGAATTCAAGGCAGTCTTCAAGTTATTCCGATGCATCATATATCCAGACTCAACAATATGGAACTGTTGACTTAATTCTGACTGCGGAGCAGCAAGATGAAGCTGGTAGTCGCGGATTAGATCATCTAACAGATGTGCGGCGTATCACTTCTCACCATATTTGTAATTGCAGGCAAGAATATATGTTTTTACAATTTTATTTTTATGATGGTTTTTGCTCCTAAATGTTTCCAATTACTGTTATTGTAAAAGAAACTATTTTCTTTATCTTCATATAACAATGATTTTCAACTATTTCCATACTGTGCAGTGTTACAAGTGATTGCCCAATTTGGTGGTTAATGGAGGGTCCCAAGACTGTCATTCATGATTTCTCCACGCTTCCTTTCTGTGAGATAAAATTTTATTTGACTATCAGGAATTGTTCAACTGAGAGTATTTCAGTTAAAATTGAAACTTCTGACAACGGATTAAAACTAGGCGAAACAAGTGAGACAGTTCAAGCTTCAGCTACACAAACTCAAAGTGGTTGGCATGATGTATCTTTAGAAACTGACGACACAGGAAAAGTCATATCAGATCCAGGGCAAGGTCCTTCTATCATATCATCTAATGAACTTTCTGAGTTCCAGACCGTTGGTCCTTGCTTTCCATTCATGTGGTGCGCATTAAGTTGTGCAAACATCAAAGAACTAGGGTCATGGTCTTCATTTACTGTTCCCCTATCAATATCTGTCTTTGCTCTGGGAATTTATGATCTGTCAAATTACAGGCTAATGTGGAAATTACATCCAGACATGAATGGTCCATGTTCTAAACTTGAAGTCACATCTACGTTTTCTGCAGATAGATTTGATAATTTCCATCATCCACTACCGAATATACAGGATGAGACGAATCGCAGTTCTGCTAATGCCACGGAACGAATATTTTCTGGAATAGCCTTGGGACATCCTTTTCTTTTAACAGTATTGCAATCATCCTGATTAAAAGTTTTGTGATCATGCAAGCACAATCTATTGTGTTTACTTTGTGCAGTGCAAAGATAGTGATCTCAATTGTCTAATGTTTATACAGAACTTGGGTTCTTTGTAATCTATGGTCCTTAATTTTGGCAATATTTAATTCTGAGATTGTCCTCATTGTTAAAAAAATTAATTCACTGTTTATGTCTAGATATGTAATTTTTTTTTAACATTTTAAGCAAATGGAATGATATCTGATTGTAAGTGCCAGGCGGGTTTATAAATTATGGTAATACTTTAGCTCCCAAGTGTGATTAGGTCGAGCGTAGTCTAAAGAAAGCATTTGATTTCAGTCAACAATTTTAAGGATTTTTTTCTGTAAGATGGCTAAAAATTCTAACATATCTGAACTGGAGTGGCAAAAATGGGTAATGTGGTGTCTCGGAATATCCTTGTTTAAGGATAGAAATGCTGAGATTTGGGGCAGTCTGACAACTGCGTAGCATTAGGATTACAGGATGATGCCTATATTTTAGCTGATATTGAATTGAGTTTTGGCTAATTGGAACAAGGCTTTGTCATTAAATTGAGTTGAAAAAAATAATTGTTATGTTACTAATTTAATAATTGACATTAGTGATATCAGCTTTGACATTCGCTGTGAACCCCAAAGATTATTCTGATGTAAAGGTCTATTCACATCATAGTTACCTGAGACGGGGGGACAGGGTTTCGGGATGGCTAATTAAAAAATATATAAATATTTAAAATATAAAGATATAGTGACTAAATTATATAAATAAGCTGAAATAAAACCATTTGAGATTTAAATAAGGTGGAACTTGAACTCATAAACATCAAATACATTCCTTAATACTATAATATCAATATGTTAATGTCATAAATTGAAAATTCATAATACATATTTGAATTTTGAATTTGAGACAAGCTGAAATTTCAAATATATTATAAAATATAAAAGTAAAACCATTCTAAATTACGATTGATCAAGTGACAATAGTTGATATTCATATCATTAATCTTCCTCTTGCTCTCACTCTTGCTCTTGCTCTTGCTCTTGCTTGGTGTGAATATGAAATGAGCCCATAATGTAAATTTATAACATAAAATTGCACTTTTAGGGTTAGGGTTAGGTTAGTAATGCTGTTTTTATATTATAAGTGATTTACAATTTTAAAAAAATAGTTTAAAGTGTTGTTTTTATGTTTTTTTGTTGAAAAAAGTGGCAGACCAAGTGGGGGACTTCTAGATGTCCCCCCACGTTTCCCTGTTCCCAGGACGTTTCCCAGCAAAAAACACAATGGGAAACGTGGGGGAAACATTTCCCCCACATCCCCAAGACGTCCAGTATGTCCCAAACATGTCAAAATTGGGAGGACGCGTCCCCGCGTAACTATGAGTCACATAGATAGCCAAATAACAAGAAGTCTGTGATGGCAATTCCCTGTTTCATTCTATTGTATATAAGCATTAAATATAGTTACTAAAACATATATGGACATTGATTATTGCAATAGAGCATTTAAAAACTTTATCTGTATGTCAGTAGTGCTATTATTCTTGCAAATTAAATCAAGGACTAGAGAATCTTGAAGTTCTGATAACTTAATTACACGTGTATTCAAAGTTGAAAGAGAAAGAGAAATAAATTATTGGGCAGCCCTGATTGTATTATTTCTGCTTTATAGACTATTTAGCGCAAAATACGTGCTTCTTTGGTCTAGAAATGTATTAAGAAGCAGACTCTAGTTAATATGAGCATGTGTGCAGTCAGTATTCAGATGCTTTGGATCATGAACATCAGAAAGCCAATCCTATCCCTTTAAGTTCCAGCTCTTGAAACTTGTGAAACTAGAAATTAAAAGTTAAAAATGAAATATTCACCAAATATTTGATAACATAAATATTTACAACAATGCCAGCAAAGATTCCATATTGCAAAAACATTGAAAACATTTTTTTATCATGGATGTTGGTTAATTTGCAGAAAAGTGTATGAAAATATACAGAAAATGTGAAGACTAACAAACCCTCAAAAAGAGCCCAGATTTTTAGGGGACAACATTACATAAGAGGCAGAAAATTCATTTCATTCATTTTTCCAAAATGTCTCAAATTTAGCAATGACGGTATTATGGTATAAATTTGTTTTTAATGTCTTTGAGCTCTAAAGGGAGTATCTATAAAAAGATTCATTGGCACAATGCCGACATAAAAATCAAGCATCTCATGAAAGTTTTATTCCTAGAGTTTTCAACTACATAAGCTTCAAGAGCAATGGTGCACTTCTTGTTCTCGAGTCTTTCCTTTCAAAATGCCTATAGATGTGTATCCCAAATGAATGGATGACATTTAATTAAGCATTCAAACATATTTAAATACAGTATAGTGAAATGTGTGATGGAAACGGCGAAGGGGATGCGTCTAAGAAGTTAAACTTGATCAAGATAAATATCGGAGGAAGAGGGCAAGTTGATGGAAGATGAAAAAATGAGTGATCATGTCAGTGGTGCGAGGAGATGCTAAATGCTAGCAAGTATGCATCACACAATACTAAATACACGATGCAATATTATGTCGAGCTTGATGGACCCTCAATGCAAAGAGTGAAGCATGTCGATTCCAAAACCAAATGCAAATGCAATATAGATCAAAGTTGATGGATCTAGTTGAATTCGATGAAAGTACAATTTTCAACACTAGCATGAAGCTAAGTGAAGCACAAGGGAGAGAAGGCATTCAATGTATAAGGGTTTGCAGTGGAGAATGAGCCAAGGAAGATAACAAAAGGTGCATTCAAAGGTAGAAAGAGGAACACATGACCCTTCCATGGGACCTCCTTTCATAAATGACAAGCTCTTTAAAATCGTTCACAACACAAATATGGTCGAAAGGCAACGACAAAAGAACCTAGAGTCGTCGATATCATGCATGCGTTGTCGAATTTGGTGGCATCAATCTAGTTTGGAAAAAAGACTATTGACGTAATTACTTGTTAACATTACAAATCCAACAACCAGTATCATGTAGTATTTTTGTGGATAATTCGTAGTTGACCTTTCCTTTTTATGTATATACAAGCGATGGTGTATGCTTTTATAGTATGTGTTTTTCCATGCAATGGAGGATTTTTTATTTGTGGGTTCGTTTTTATTATTACTGCGGCGGGCGGTAGGTTGTGGATCAAAAGTTTTGTGCTTGGGCTCTTTCCACCCCCAACACTACGAGTGAAACTACTAAATGTAACACGAGTCAACCTAATAAAAAAAGTAGCGAGCTTAAGAATAACATACTTGCCATGTCTATTTTAAGTCATACGGAGGGATCACTAAGTCAATGATGTTACCTTCTCCATTAGTACGACACTAACACCCGACCCTTACACAACTGAAAGAAATGGAATTTGTTTAGAAAACATGGATTAAATGGACTTTGCTATTTTCTAATTTTGTTTTTTACAACATCACGACTTTTAATTAGATGACATTCTATTTATTAGATAAAACAAAGACATGAACGGAAAGTTGGAAAGAAAAAGGTTTCGATTAAATACCTGCATATCTCACACCTCTTCCATGACTCAAATTTTCCTGCCCACATAATATCTACCATATGAGTTTGAAATATATTAAACAATCTTGACAATTTTTGGTAATTGGTAAGGTGAAAGGCTAAAATAAGTAATTTTCAAGGCAATCAATATTATATTTCAAATAATACTTATTGAAAAAAGCTCATGAAGTTCAATAATGCATCACTTCACTCGTTTTTCTTTTCTCATCAAGAAATAAATTCATCCATCTGGTCTTCTAAGCCATTTCCATTTGGAGGAAATCAGAGTATATTGTTATAGTAATTAGAAAATAAAGGTGAATTATCGACAAATTTGGGTTTAGGTGATGCACTACATCATCATGTTGACAATAACTCCCCTCTTAGTGGCAATTATTAGTCATTCACGGAGTCCAACTTCACGTGATCTCTAAGGGAAACTATTATTCACCCGCGGGAATGATGACTAAGGGAAGAAAACAAAAGGTTATTCGAAGGTAGAAAGAGGAACACGTGACCCTTCCACAGGAGCCCCTTTCATAAATGACAAGCTCTTTAAAATCGTTCATGACACAGATATGGCCAAAAGGCAATGACTAAAGAACCTAGAGTTATCGATATCGTGTGTTGTCAAAATTTGGTGGCGTCAATCTAGTTTGGAAAAAGGATATTGGCATAATTACTTGTTAAAATTAAAATCGAAAAAATGGTATTGAACAATATTGTTTGTGGATAATTGCAGCTTGGCCTTTCCTTTTTTGTATATATAAGCAATGGTGTTTGATTTAACGATCTGTGTTTTTTTCGACGCAATTTGTGGGGTTGTTTCTATTGTTTTGCATCGGACCGTGCGTTGCGAGATCAAAAGATTTGCACTTGGGCTCTTTCCACCCCAACACTGACAACTGAAACTACAAAATATAACATGAGTCAACCTAATAAAAAATAGTATCGAGCTTAAGAATAACATTGTACCACATCTATTTTAAAGCCATATGGAGGGTCGTTGAGTCAGTGATGTTACCTTGTCCATTAGTACTATAACGCTAACACCCGACCCTTACACAACTAAAAGAAATGGAATTTGTTTAGAAAATATGGAGAAAATGGGCTTTTCTATTTTTTAAATTTTTTTTTTACAACATCGTGACTTTTAATTAGACGAAATTCTATTTATTAGATAAGACAAAGGCATGAATGGAAAGTTGGAAAGAAGGTGTGGATTAAATACCTGCATGTCTCACACCTCTTCCATGACTCAGATTTTCCTACCCAAATAATATCTACTATATGTGCTCAAAATATATTAAACAATCTTAACAATTTTTATTATTGTTAAGGTGAAAGGCTAAAATAAGTACTTTTCAAGGCAATCAACATTATATTTCAAATAATACTTACTTAAAAACCCTCACAAAGTTGACATAATTACTTGTTAACATTACAAATCGAAAAACCCGTATCGTGCAGTATTGTTTGTAGATAATTTGTAGTCGGTCTTTCCTTTTTTCTGTCTATACAAGCGTTGGTGTGTGATTTTATAGTCTGTGTTTTTTTACGCAATGGAGGATTTTATATTTATGGGTTTGTTTCTATTATTTTGCAACAAACGGTAGGTTGTAGATCAAAAGATTTGTACTTTGGCTCTTTCCACCCCCAACACTAACAAGTACAACTACAAGATATAACATAAGCTAATCTAATCAAAAATAGTATTGAGCTTAAGAATAACATTGTACCGCATCTATTTTAAGCCATATGGGGGTCGATGAGTCGAGTGATGTTACCTTGTCCATTAGCACTATGTTGCTTAACACACGACCCTTGAATAAGCTGAAAAAACGGAATTTGTTTAGAAAATATGGAGAAAATGGGATTTGCTATTTTTTAATTTTTTTATGGCATCATGATTTTAATTGGACAAAATTCTATTTATTAGATAAGACAAAGACATGAATGGAAAGTTGGAAAGAAAAAGGTGTGGATTAAATACCTGCATGTCTCACACCTCTTCCACGAATCATATTTTCTGGCCAAATAATATCTACTATATGTGCTCGAAATATATTAAACAATCTTAACATTTTTGGTAATTGGTAAGGTGAAAGGCTAAAATAAGTACTTTTCAAGGTAATCAATTTTTTTTTAAGTCGTCGTTGTGAATTGTTGTCTTAAGGGGTGAGTCTTGATCATGCCGGCAAAACTAGACAGTGTTTGCCACTATCGGCACATCCCAACCAAAGTCGGGTTGGCTTCCGTCTTTAATATCTTCATCCGGGGCCCAAGAGGGTGAAATGTTGAGAGACAACTTGGAAAACTTGTCGAGCAAAGGCATGATGCTCTAACTATCACGAGTGCGGGCTCGGGGATGTCAACGATCCCGATTGAGCCGGCCCCAGGTGGCGGGGGCAATCTAACTCCAATGACGGGATGAAGGTAGAGGAGATAAACTCCTCAGGAAGGCCAGGCTGCAAGGAGACCGATGGGCCTCGACTGAAGGAGCGATGTTGAGAGTGGCTCTGGCAGCCACCACCTCTAGGACTCCTGCATGCGCCTGCGGCGGCGGAGCGCGAGAGGGGGACGACAGTTCTCGAGTAACATTTCAAGGGAGTCACCCCAGTGATGAAGGAGCATTTGTAGATGCTCCACCTCGATCACCACTTTGTTGGCTTGAACTTGAATCTGCAACAATACATTCGCGATAACCACAGACTTGTTATAAATATAGAATTGTTGATCAACTTCAACATTAACAAATAAACAAGAATTTATTTCTTTCCAAATCTAGAATAAGATTTCCCCTCTAAAAGAATGCCAAATCTAGGAAAATTTGTGAGGCATTCGAGGATTGTCTCCTAAAAGCACATGTTGCCAAGTAAAACACTCGAGCGGAAAGGGAGGAAGAAAGAATGAATCCAATTCCAATCCTTTTGGGCTTTGTGGCAATACCAGAAAAGGTGAGACAAGGTTTCCAATTTGAGGCGGACACTCCTAGGTGAACCAAACAGGCACCAAGTGAAAGGCCTTGGTATAGAACACACCACGAGAGTGGAAAATTTGGGTTCCACACAGGCGGAGCAGTTGCATCAAATCTCCTTTTCCAAATTGATGGTGAGGATCGAATTCCCCACTAGGTATTGAGCTTGCCCACCATGGGAAAATAAGGAGAAATCCAGGCATAGCCTCGACCAGCTGAGTAATTCCGAAATGGGGTGTCCACATACCACTTCCAGTTCATCCACCAAGGACGAGACGAAAGAATAGAGATCTTGTGGATCATGCGATCTAGCACGAAGGAAATGATGTCATTGATGAGAGCTCGATCTGGAAGAGCCAATTTGAATTGCACTTTGAGATCTTGCCAAGATAGCCAAGATTGGGTATGTTTGCAAAAGAGGTCTTGGATGGTGCGAATGTTGTGCTTGAAAAGGCGGAGCACAGGAATCCAAGGCACCTCGGCCAAACAATGATCCTTGTATTGAATGACAGGAGACCAAAGACAATAAGTGGTAATTAAACGAAAGGCCATCACATAAGCCATTTTCATTCCACAAGAGCCATGGTTTGATTTGCTCCCAGGATTTCCAAATAATTTTGAGCACAAACAAGCCAACCATTTTGACTGGAATAGGAGCAATGAGAAGAATGGAAAATCCAATGCCTTTCCAGGCAGTACGGCCATACGGGGATCCTTCTACAATTCCATTTTGCAATAGCATCTTCCATGTTTCCTTCCCTTCTGTGCTTTGGATTATCCATTATGTGTAGAGCACTTTCCCTTGACGCAGATTGTCAATGAGGCCTAAACCGCCTAAATATCTAACCGTGCAACATGTTTCCCGTGCAACTTTGTGGAAACCTTTACCGATTGAAGCATTGGTTCAAAGGAAGTCTTTGAGAATTTTTCTAGCTTTTGAATAGACTTCTTGGATGGGACCCAACAGGAGGAGTAGTACAAATGTGTGGCTTCAAGAAATTTGGAGCAAGTCTAAAATTTGCATGCTAATGAAAATGACTTACTAATCTAGTATTCCAACTTCTGAGCCACTTGTTGCATGACATATTGTCAAAGCTTCACAGGAGAGGCTTGAAAGGAAAAGGGAATACCAAGAAATTTAAACATTTATCCATGGTTGAGCATCTTCCAATCGTACTTAGCCAACCAGGGGGTGTGAGAAGCAAGCACTGTCTGTAACATTGCGTTTTACACCATTAGATGGAAGAGTCAGAAACTAAATAGAAAGTTTCAAGGTACTGCATAGCGCTACTAATGTTATTTTCATCTTCAATGCGCATAAGCATGGAATCATCCACGAAATGGCCATTAAGCAATTCAAAGCCATCTATAGAGGGAAAAACATTGCCCCTGACAAGCCCTTGGGATTGAACTTTGGCTAGTAGGTAACCAAATCCTTCACCACAAGGACATAGAGGGTGGAAGCCAATGGGCATCCTTGTCGGATGGATCTGAAGAGACTAAAGGATGTTGAACTTTTCCCATTAATGGTGATATGGGAGGAGGCATGCGAAAAGAGCATATTGACATACTGAATGAAATTGGGGCCAAAACCTAGGGCTTGGAGCATAGCAAGAATGAAGGGCCATTATTTTCAGTCATACGCTTTCTCAAATTCAACTTCAATGAAGAGCGCTTATTGGTTGGATCTGTGTGCCTAGTCCATGCCTTCCCAGGACTACATGATATTGTCAAGGGTATACCACCCTTGAATGAAGCCAACTTGTTCAGGGCAAACAATGGCTAGAAGAATGTGTCGCACTCGAATGGAAAGGGTTTTGGCTATGACTTTGTAAGACACATTAAGCAAAGTGATGTGACGCCAATTACTTATCATCTCAAGGTCTCCAGTTTAGGGATGAACTTTATATTCCCTTTGTTGATATGAGGGCCAAGAGACCGAGATTGGAAACCCTCCATGTAAACCCGATGAAGGTCCAAACCAATCGTATCCCAAAGAGATTTGTAAAATTTGTAGGGAAATCCATCACATCCAGGCGCCTTATCATTGGCCATTTACATGACCGCTTCCTATAAATCCTCTGGGGAAGCGGTGATCATAGGTAATTTTCTACGCCAGAAAACTTTGCATGGCACAACGGCCAAACATTGATTCAAGGCAACTTGTCATTCCGACGAAGGAGCTTGAGCTTGGAACACTTTCTTGTAGTGATTAACAAAGGCCTGCAACATGAGTTAGGGATCCACGAGCTGGTTTTGCCATCACGAGATGGCCTAAATTTTCTAAAAAGAATGTTTGGCTTTGAGAGATTGAAAGAATTCCTTCGAAACCTGATCCCCAAATTTAAGCCAATGACGGAAGCATGGATTTGTGCGCGCCCAAGCATTATAGTTGTCCATAATTTGGATTTTATGTCTAAGCCCACCCATCTAGAGTTGTTGGATTTTAGAAAAGGGATTTCCTTCAAGCGCCACCACCACCCAGCTAAGAGCGGAGGAGATGGCAGAATAGGATTGGCATCTGTCGCCCATATATTCCAAGGAATCTGGCAGTCCTAGTCATTGCATCTTCCCACCATTGCATCCAGCTAAACAAAAGAGGTGGATGATAATTATGAAGGTGACATGGCCGAGGCACTAAGTTCCACACTCACTTGATATGATTGAGTGTGGGCCCGTGCTCCATCAAGGTCGTATTAAGAAAGAACTAGCCTTTATGACAAAAGGGCCTTTTGGCTTGCCAAGTGATACGAAATTTGATGGAAACCTAGTCAAAAAGGATAAAATTTGGCATCACTTCCATAAGGAAGGAATAAATGTTGTCAAAATCAAAAATTCTTGAGTGGAAAACATAGCTTTGTCGAGTCGTTTAAGAATCCGATCTGATTCGCCTTAGATATTGGACCAAGTGAACCAGGTTTCAGAGTTGGGCCAGCGTGAGGCGTTTGGGTCATAAAACCCAATTATTTACGCATGTAATACTAGGCCTCCCTTTTGCTACTTGTCCATCGCATAGGAAGGTGCCCGCATTTATCCATGGGCAACTCAACCATATTAAAGTCACTACAGATGACCCAATATGCATCAGGGATTTCATTGGCTATCCACCACCATATATCAGCCCTTTCCACCGCATCATTTGATGCATAAATATTGATGAAACCAAAAGGGTGGATTTCAATATTAAAAGAGCCCTGATGGCTCTATTGATGGGGTCTATCTCACGATCCATAAAGAAGGGCCGTCATTTAGGGGTGAAAAAATAAGTTAAACCCCACGTTCCCCATCATGATGTCTAGAAAAAGCCAAGATATCAAGCCAAATGGTTTTATACACCATTGACAACTGAAAAACTGTAACCTTAACTTCTAGCAAACAAAAAACATCCAAGTTCACAATTCTTTGGCGAGCAATGCGAACAATATAATTGCAATAGGAGTCGGTAAGACCCCTCACATTCTATGACATGTAATTCATGAGAAACGTGGGCCAAGGGCAATACCGTCGGGATCCGAGCCATCCAAGGCATCGAATTAGTTCTGCAGAATTGAGCATTGTTGTGCTTCAAAATCCTACAATTAAACTTTCCTTCATTCGGCATACTCAATGTTATACTCCTCTTTTTTGACTCCACATTGTGAACGAGTTATGCTCGTGACTTGCCATGGGGTGTCGAAAAGGACCTAAGGCCTTGTTGGATGGGCCTTGTTATTTGGTTTTCAAGAGTAGGTGGGAAGTCGGAAGTGTCGAGGAGGTCCGGATGGAGTTTGATGGGTCCATGAGAACCGTAGTCGCTTTTGGTGTGCTAGAAAACTTGGGTAATGAAAGTAGAGTATCTTCAAAAGACATATCCGAGGTGCGATGCGGACCCAAAGTATGTTCCTTAACAACTGGCTCTTTAGAGCCATTATTACCAATCACCTTGGCTTATAACACTTTTTTATTATTTTCCCACCCTCCGATAGTTTTCTACCCTTCCTCTTGCAGAGGTTTCACAGTTAAGCGGTGCCTTAGGCATTGGGCGATTACACGACACATAAAGCGGGCAATCCTTGATCTTGTGATCGAAAGCCCGACAATGAAAGTGTGTATTAGGAAAATAGATATAGAGAAATCGTTGTGAGTAGTTATTGTCACTTATTTGGATTTCCACAAACTCTTTTAATTCTTATGAGAGGTCTACAACTCGCCCGATGGATGGAGGAGGCGATTTGGTGAAGAAAATACACGCAAGGAAGGCTGTGGTGATAAATTCAACCCAATATAATGATTTTTATGATGGTTTACTTGTATATTCCCAACTAATAGTGATTTCACTCAATTCAACCCAAATAGAGTCTTGTGCATGATGTTACAAGATGTCAAAGATATCCTATAAGGATACTTTTACACATATAAAAAACTTTAGTTTCTTTGTTCCTCTCTACTAAAGGTTTGAAAACCATTCTCGTCATAAAAAGTCCCTTTCTACATGGGAACACCAAAAATTCTTACAATACATTTCTAGGACTAAGCCTTATGGTAGAACAAAGATTCATAATAGGGTTTTATAAAATAAATAGAGTCTTGGAGTATTCTAAATTAATGTATACATGTTGCAAACCTTCCTAAACATCATCTACACATCTAGATATTCATAACAGGAGTAAGGATGTTAATTTGATTATCATTACTATATTCAGGATTTGACTATTCTCATGAAACAAATACAAAGTTAGGTAAATAACCAAGTCGAGATGAGTGTTTCTAAACCTTGGAACTATGCAAAAACTTCATTCCATTGTTAAGATAGGATTAGTGAATCATGAACAACACAACTCTATGAACTTCTTTGGTATATTATTACAACCTTGCATATAAAACTTGAAAATCTCTTTTTTCATTTCCAACTCCATTACATACTCTTTTTCTTTAAATGAAAATCCCCACATCCTCTCTCCCTTATCATTTAGATTCATTTAGAGCAAGAAAAACACATTTTTGGTTTCTCAACTCAAGGTGGTTACCAAAGTGGGTTGTACAAGCATTTACAAGTTGAATACGTTGATCTTCTATCCACAATGTGCCTCTAAGATTCCATTTTATTTCCTTGAAGGATAAGCAAGGAGAGAATACTAAAGGAAAACACCTATTAGATAATTTAAGAATTTTAATTCCTAAAATTTATTAGGTTATAAGCGGGAAAACATGTTTGAAAATCTATGATACAAGGAGATAACAAGAAGACAAGTCTTTATTCACCCAAAATGAGGTCTAATACATCAACACACTAAAAATTATCTGTATAACTCTTGATTTCCCTTGCATCATTTGAGCCCTACAAACTTAAAATTTATGACTATATAATATGTTTTTGGCCCTAATTGCATTAAACTTTGAAATTTTGGTTGATTGGCTCAAGGAGAGAGGTAGTTTACCCTATTTGAGTCATATGAACTTAATTGTGATGATGTGATGACATTTATGGTGTATTTGGTCTCAATAATATCATGCACAAAAATCAAATGTGACCGTATGATGTGTTTTTGGGTTTTATGGACCCTAACTACATCATTATCTGAAATAATTAGTCATATGGGTAAAGAGAGAAGTCACCCTAAGGTACATGGTTGTGCGCAAGAATGTTGCAATGAGGAACGTGGTTTCCATGAAGGAGGAGATGATCACTATAGACCATCAATGTGCATGATATTTCATGAATTCATAGGATGAGGTGGTATAGAATATAAAAGAGAAGGGAGAGAAGATTACGTAGCTAAAGAATGAAGGGTGTGTAGAAAAATTCCCACCAAAATGACTATATTGAATAGAATATTACTAAGGTGCACAACTAATTGCGCAAAAGAGGAGACCCTAGTAGAAATGTGAGAGAGCATAAAGGAGTGTGCAAGCAGATAAGACTCCAAGCCGAAGAGTTGAGCAGTGCAGAGATAAAGGCACACACGACAATGTGAGAGAGTAGAAGCCAACCAAGAGAGGCTATGTCATTCTAGGCCATTAGAGCCAAGTAGAGAGAATAACCACTCTAGGATAGGTCCCTAGGAAGAACAATAAGAATTTGTAAAATCTCTAGAAGAAATTTCCAAGCTCTATGGAGAGAAACTGCATGCAGATAGGTCATAAAGGTCATTGAATGAATGAGAAAAAAACCATTGAATTTCATTCCACCGTGTTTAACTCTATCAAATTTGTCAAGTGGTCACCACCTTTCATTTAACGATTAGTCAATTCGTTCAGCTAAAGAGACAATTTAGGAAAATTTGAGACCCTAATCATAGTTGTTACTATGTGATGTGAATTTGGACTCAATTGGGCCCCCTAATTATATCATGCATTACATATTTGATTGGTTCAATAAGAGAAGAAATATTGATTAAATTGAGCCATGTGAAACTTATTGGAACTATATGATTTGATTTTTTACTTCATCTAGGACTAATTAAAACTCTAGGAAATTAATCAATTAGTCAATTTGATTTAAATTGAAGATGCAATTTTGATACAAGAGTATCACGGGGGTTGAATTTTATACATAATTTTACAATATTTGTCAAGTATGGGCACACACAAGGATGGTGACAAGGATAATGGAGAAAGGAAAGTGTAACACAAAAGTTGGGTGATGGTGACGATTACACAGGGCTTTCACGAATGCTTTGTGCAACAGTTTAATTGTATAATGCGCATTGATTACACAAGTGAAAGAGCGCAACGTGTGCATATAGTGAGAAAAGTATACCATTTGAGGGGATAGAGTGAAAAGGAGTAGAGAGACGAGTTTAGTCGCATTTTAACAAGTAAAACTTTTCAAGGGCCATAAAGAAACACCATTGTAATAGTTTTAGGATTTTTTTAACATTCCCAATATTGGGAGTAGTATTTTAAACGTCATCAAGGTTTTTAAATTAATAAAAACACGTAGACATGTTTTGATTTTTATGTATTATAAGGCATTTCATGAGTCTATATATTTGAGTAGTTGTTATTATCTTTGAGAGTTATGAGGTTTGTAAAATCTAATTTTGACATACGTAACACTCCTAAAAATGTTAGTAAACAATCCAAAAGACCCCAAAACCTAAACAATGACTATAGTCATTAGGATCGATTGTAGAATTTAAACCCTAAAAGTTTTAGGCTAAATGTTGAAATCCTAAAAATACTACATCGTACTGTGACCAAATTAGATTATGAGAAATTATCGCCTAAACCATGACTCATGGAGTTGTGAGACTAGTTCCATAAGGTGCAAAATGACCTTAATTTCTTATATTTACTAAAATAAATTTAAATTATAAGCTTATACTTCAACATGTTTTTTGATACAAATATAAATCTCCCACAAAAACATATATTACACCATAGATTAAACAAAGTGTATGCGATATAACACGTACGCGGTATAGCGTGTATGCGTTATTTCGCATACACGTTATAGCACATACGTGTTCCTTGAATTATGCACACAAACCAAGCTCTACTAGGCTTGGAAATGCTTTGGTTTCCCAAACCCGAGCCTTACCCATGTTAAAACACAACAACTGCGTGTTTTTGGTGAAAATGCATAAAATCATCTTTCACCATGATAAATCCTAAAAAAATGATTGCAATCTTTCTTTAAAATATTCCTATAACATAAAGAAAACTATCATCTTTCTAAATATATACTTTTTTATTTTTTTAATATTGTAAGGTTTCTATTTATATTTATTTCAAACTATGTCTTTTATACCTCTATTTTTAGTGATTGTAAATGCCTATCTTTTGTCATGTATCTTTTGTTTCACTTCTCCAAATTGAATAAAAATTATACAATCCCAAACTAGGACTAATTCTATATATATTCAAAAAAAAAAAAAATCGATAATTTTTAAGGTAGTTGGGGGGCACAGTTGGCTATCCATTATTTTTCAATTTGCAAAATATTTGTACTTGGAAAATCATAAAAAATAAATACTTACTAGAAATATTTTTAATCAAACTAGATGCTCCTATCTATCTTTCTACCAAAGGTTTTTTAAACATACTAAATAATGCTCAAAATGGGGGTGGGGGCACGATGACATTCTACTATATTTTTTTACAAATACGGGAGTACATATTGACATTTTAGATCTTTAACCCACTTACACTTAACTATTTTTAAAAATAGTAGTTTATAAACTATACTTGAAATACTACGATTCATGTTCGTATAACATCTTCAAATTTTGAGTGTAACTATCTCAAATAACTCGTACAAGTTGAAGTTTCTTGTTTTTCAAAAAAGTTTCACTTAAGACCCCCTTTTGGCCCCCATTTCTTTGCACTTACCCTTGAAGGAGTATTACATGAATGCCTCCAATGAATCTCTCTTCCACAATGAATTCCTCGAGACAATAATTTTGTATGAGCTTTTATAAAAACAATTAGAGACTATTATTAGGATTTAGAGAGTAGTTAGCTTACATAACAAGTTTTCTTTAATCTATTAATAGTGAAAGTCAATAACTTGATTGATACTTTTCTCTATTAGTTGATGTAGATAAGTGGGTGAAGTATCCAAATATTATATTATAAGTGCATCTTAATCACATACAATAGTGTGTATTAATTGAATACACTAACACTAACTTTCCTTTTAACAATTATACTTGATGTAGTAGAACAATGAAATTGTAGGGAACCTTAGAACAATAGAATATTCCTTTCATACATCAACTATATATTAAATGCTAGATGTGTAATGGATGATAAAATGAAGAAATAATTGTTTATTTATAGGTAACTTTGAATTCAAATATTGCAATATTGGCACCTTCTCCGACTTCAAAGGGCTAGAAATGGGAAATGTAGAAAGGATCATATGGGCCCATCCATTTTGATGGGAGAAAAAAGCTCCCTCCCGAGTCTAAAAACAATCCTAGCATCAATGCCACTGTGCAAAAGAATCAAATGGAGATTGTTCTAAGGATGCATAAAGGGGTTTTAGGCTTTGGAAATCAACTAGAGCATCAATATTGCTTTGAATTGGAATAAAATTAGCTTTACATAGATAAATGTGGAAAAATATGAAACAAGAATATAGCTAAAATATTCAAAATTAAGGAGGATTGATCAATGTTATATATGATTGAAATTAAATTTTAATTATATTTTGAAGTTGAAATGTTGACCACATCTATAAAGAAATTAATATAGTGTAATTTGTAGGATTTAAACCTCTCTCACCATCGTTGTCAAATTAGTCCAACAATGAGAGATGTATGATGTTTAAATCGAATTCAAAAAGGTCTTTAGCATATCTATTGCAAGTTAAGGCAATAGGAAATGTGAAAGGTGTGGGTTTCAAAGGAGCACATGAGGCAAAAAAATATGTATAATATTTTCTAGGGAGTATATTCATCAAGGCATCTAGTGAGGGGTTGGTTTCAAGGGTTTAGAGAAGAGTGACTCTCATGACATGAACATACATGGCTAGAGAGTTATAAAAATTAAGGTGTTTGTTAGTCACAAATTACTGGTCATTAAGAGTAATCGCAATAACTACCTTACTAGTGTTATCTCTCTATGTCTATTTGTTGGTTAATGTGTATAGCCATAATAATTTGATTTCAAAACAATTATTGTGAGTGTGAATAGTTAGTACATACAAATCACTCTCTTCCCTCCATCATTCCCTATCAAAATCTTAGTTCTCTTATCTTCCACTTCTTTGGAACTAGCCTAAATATGGGGAAAATATTCATCTTGTTGTCTTCCTTCTCTTTAGTAGTATTTATAGTAAGAAAAATATGTATTTTTGTTGACATCCTATTTCATAGACTTTCGTAGTATTGGGTTAGTTGGCATTTAAATGTTATTTTGGGATTGTGCAATCGGTTGTTGTGAAGGAGGAAGTGATGTTTTTACTAAAATGATTGCATTGAACAAATTGAAGCACTTGTGGCCTAGTATCCAAATGAGCATTAATGAACCACTACTCACTAAGGAAAGATTCAATATAATGTATTGTATTTCCTTGTCTATTGACACTCCTCGATATAGTTGTGTTGAATATGTAATCAGCAATTTTTCTCCTTTTTGTTTATTGCTCCTATGAATAATTGTGTTGAATCAAGGGCCACATGTGACTCTAGAAGGCAACTCTCCTATAATGGATCCCAAGGATTTTTATTAACCACACTTATCGAATTCACCATTAGGCCTTAATTCCCATGATTTTTACACCCACATACTCATAGATAGCTACAACCTTTCTAAAACTATATCTCCTTACAAAGGCTCAAGAAAATGCACATACTTTTCTTGCATCAATTATTTGAACTTGATTTTCCCGCATTCTCTTCATGTGAAGAATAAGCATGGTTATGGCATGGCTTGTAAGAGCTTGTGCTTTCCCTTTTGTATGCAGTAGTATCATTGCATTAGCTCTTATCGTTATTAAAACCTATAGATGTGAAAATCCACTAGCTTTTCTCATGTCTCTAAGCATGCATGTCTTAGAGCTTACAACTACACCTATGACATTCCTACTAAATTTATTACACGCTTTAGAGTTGACTATTTTATCAAATTTTACTATCATTGATGAAAAGGGAGGATTATTTTATTGTTAAGAGGGTAAGTGCGCCAAGTTGGGGGGCCAAAAGGGGGTCTTAAGGGGACATATTTTTCTGAAAAATAAAAACTTCAACTTGTACGAGTTTTTTCAAATAGTTACACTCAAAATTGGAAGATGTTGTATAAAAATGAATTGTATAATTTTGAGTCTAGTTTCTAAGCTACTAAATTTTATTGAGAATGGATAGGTTTAAGTGGGTCAAATAACTAAAATACCAACAGGTGCTCCTATTTTGTTAAAAACATAACAGAGTGACTTTCGTGCCCCCACCATTTTTTTAGCACCATTTAGTAGTTTTGAAAACCCTTTGGTAGAAAGATAGCTAGGAGCATCTAGTTTGTGCTAGATTTTTTTAGATTTTTTTAGCGAGTATTTATTTTTTATGATTTTTCTAGTACAGAAATTTTATGTTTTGAAAAATAACGGAGCTCCGACCGTGCCCCCTAACTACCTCAAAAATATCAAAAATTAGATTGTTCTTTTTTGAATATGTATAGAATTAGGCCTAGTTTGTGCTAGTATAAAAAAAATTCAATTTCGATGACCCAAAAAAAAGATACACGATGAAAGATAGACATATTTAAACTTCAAAAATAGCTATAAAAAGGCATAGTTAGAAAATAAATAATATGGAAACCTTATATTAGTCAAAAAAATTTGAAAATTTATATTTTTAGAAAGAAGAAACTCTACTCTACATCGTGGTATAATTTTTTTAAACGAATCGATTGTTTTATGTTGATTTATCATAGAGGAAGTGACATTTTTACATTTTCCTACAAAAACACATTGTTTGTTGTGTTTGTGTAGGTCCATGCCTCAAGCTTGGGATCCAAACTGGATCCCAAGTCGTGAGGCATGGCTTGAAAAAGAGAAACGCAAAACGTGTATGCATTATAAAATGTATGTGTTATGTATAATATAAACATTGTATATGCTTTTGGCATGCTTCTATTTACAAAAATAATGTTTTCATTTATTATTATTTATATTTTATTATTTCTTATACTTTAAATTTATTTATGTAAATATACTAAATTAGGGTCACTCTGCACCTTATGGAATTAGTCTCACAGCTCCATGATTCACGGTTTAGGAGATAGTTGTTTATGGTATAATCTAGTTAGTACATAGGTAATTTTAGGGATTTCAGCATTCAGCCTAAAGCTTTTAGCGTTTAACTTCTACAATCAAAACCCTAAACCCTAGGCCATAAACCTAAACTCTAAACTGTAAACATTGAGCCCTAAACCTTGAACCATGATCCCTAGACCCTAAAACCTAAACCCTAAACCCTAAACCTTAAACATTCATCCCTTACCCGTGAGCCCTAAACCCTGAGCCTTAAGCCCTAAACCCTAAACCATGAACCATGAGCCCTAAATGCTAAACCCTAAACCCTGAACCGTAAAAACTAAATCCTAAACCCTAAACCCGACCCATAAACCCTAAACCTTAAACATTGAATCCTAAACCCTAAACCCTAAGCCTTGAACCCTACACCCTTATCCTTGAAACCCTAAGCCATAAATCATAAACCATATACCCTAAGCCATAAATCATAAACCATATACCCTATACCATGAGCCCTAAACCATAAACCATAAACCTTAAGCCTTAAACGTTAAATCCTAAACCCTAAAACATGAACCGTAAACCATAAAATCTAATCCCTAAACACTAGATCCTTAACCCTAAACCATAAACCTTAAACCCTAAATCCTTAACCTCAATCCATAAACCCTAACCATAAATGCTAAAACCTAAACCCTAAACCATAAATGCTAAAACCTAAACCCTAAACCATTAATGCTAAAACCTAAACCCTAAACCATAAACCCTAAACCCTAAATCCTAAACCATAACCCTAAACCCTAAACCCTAAACCATGAGCCCTAAACCCTAAACCTCTAACCATATTTCATCAATATTTCCTAGTCTCGTGCCTAGAACCATCATTGATTCTGCTTATATAGAACTACCTTGTTTATGAGAGGTGGGACAAGTAACTAAATGGATATGACATCTACCTTGTTCCTTGCAATTCATATTACACATCTCTTCCAAACTTGTTTCTCCCCACATATACTTGTGCTCTTGAATGTAAATTTATTCACACTCTAAAACAAATTTCAAATTTCTCATATTTCCATGTATGGTATTATGCAAGCCAGGATGACCCATTGGAAGATGGAAAAAATAACCATCACAACACAAAAATTAATCTTAAAGGAAACAAAAGAAACATAGAGAATATACCAATGCGGAGGTGTAGGATCATAAATGAAGTTCTGCAGTATCCTCTTCTATGGACAAAGAGAAAGTTATTATTTTACTTTGGAATGGATAGAAAATTTGACAAAACTTCCTGAAGTGTTCAAAATAAGCATAGAAATAGGGGAATGGCTAAGAACACAAAGGGGTTATCAATCACCTAGTAAATATTTCTTGTTTAGTTCTAAATGGGAGTCCCCTGCCTACGACTAAATGACATTCCATTCATTGATAACTCCTTATATGATAAACCCATGGATGTTTTCAAAAGTTCCTTTAAAAGATAGGGGTATTCATCAATCCTAGTGAAGGGTGTGATGTGATTTCCAAGAAACTTGAAATTCATATAGATTTAGAGGTCATAACACAAATTTACAAATATCTCTATCATTATAAATGGAAGCCAAGTAATGTGTGTCTCCTGTATCCAAGGATCGAGGACTACTAGGGTCTATGGAAGGATTGGACATTGAGGAATCGACATTTCCCTCCTTCAAAATATCAACAGATGAAAGAAATCAAATTGTGATGACTCTCTTTGAATGTTCTGCCTACGAAGTCGATGAACCCTTTTCAGTTGAATACTCTCTATCAATTACTAATAAGAATGGGTAAGACACAGAACATTACAATGAGTGAAATATTTCCCATGCGATGGGCAAAAGAAGATAGTTGTTCAAATATTATTGCCTAGAGAGTGATTTTTATCATTTGACATTATAAAACAATAATTATTTAATTATGTAATTTATTTAATTTAATTCCCACAATGCAAAATTAAAAAAGGGGATTAATTAAATAACTTTTGGGTGGCTTTTAATATCAAAACCACCCTTAGAAAGGGGACGCCACACCAAGGAGGATAAAGTATTTTTATTTAATGATTTCCCTCTCCTAGGGATTTCGAATTTTGTGTCTCCTTGTTTATAAAAGGAGAGCTTGGGATCATTGTGAGACTTATGTTGGATTGATCATTTGATTTCACTCCATGCTTGGAGTATTGGGATGTATGCCCTAGTTCTTGCATTGTGCTCTCTCATTTGGATCCATTATTGAAGAATATTGAAGACTCATTGTTCTCTCCATTGTGCTCTCTTGTGTTGAATGAATTTATGCATTGTCTCTCCATTCTAAGCATTGGCGACTTGTCTAGAGTATTGGCGCATTTTATTGAGAGTAAAATTTGCATGTTATTGAATATTGTGAAGGGTTTTATGGTGCTTTATGATCTCTTGGTTATTATTGCATTAATTAGAGCCATAGCGACTTGCATAAGTGGTTGTTTGGGCATGTTTGGGTGTCTTTGAGGTAGATCTTCAATCTGATCTGAATTGGCATAGTTTTCTAAGTGTGGAACAACTATTTTGGGTGTGTTGAAAGGTTAGAAAGTCTAACCCTAGCGACTTGCATTCAGATTTTGGGGGCTATTTTGAAGGGGTTTCAGTGATCTAAAAATTCAGATCTAAGGTGCAGTGGAAAGCCCTAGATTTCTAGTTCATTTTGCATCTTGTTTCATGCAAAAACTCCAAGTATTGAGTAAGATATTAATTTTTGAAGTTTCAGATTGTTTTGGGTGCATTTTAATTGATTAACTATTGTTATAAAAATCAGATATGCAGTTTGGGGTCAATTCAATATTGAATGCGGTTGTAAAAATTAGGAGAAATAAGGAGAAATTGATTTCATAATTTTTGGAGTGGATTTGATACCCTAAATGTGTTGGGCGACCTACTTTTTAGGGCAAAATTAGGGTTTCGTGTTTGCTATGCAAAATCTAGTTTTAGAATATTATTCTTCATATTTTTGTGGCCCAAAATCTAAAGTTGGAGAATTTTTGCTTGGATGGTTAAGCGGGAAATAATTTTGGAATATTGCAGCGGTTGGGGTTTGAATATTAATTATTTTTTAACTGTTAAAAATCTAATTTGAGCGTGTTTAAATTCCGATTGTTTTCTTCCAATTTATCCCACCACCTTGGCTAGTTCCAACCCCATTTGGGTTTGAAATAACTGACATTGGGATATTTTAGGTTGAAACAAAAGATTTTCCCATTCTTTGCTTAATCTTGATAAGTATTTCTCCATTTTTCAAATTGTCCTAGAAGTGGACATTACAAATTGTGGCCCTTATAGCAAAAGAAAGATTGTTGATGTCCTCTAGACCTTGAAAACTTTCAACAACTAACTAAAATACCTCTCTCATGGTGTTGTATGGCTTTTCACTTGTTATTCTTGTAATTTCACTAATACAAGTGATAACTACAAGTCTCACATCTGGATTTGGTTGTCTCAAAAGCTTGGGCTTAGCCAAATGAATCACCAATGGATTTATTGCCCAAAACATAGACTCAAAATCTGACTATCTTACCATGGACAAACAGTTTGTCACTTCCTCCAAAATACTGAGTAGAACATTTTTCGAATGAGGTGGTTGCTCAAGTTTCTTCCCTACTCTGCAAAAGTTTTGTTCCTAAATCATCTTTACACACTAATTCCATGATTTTTGTCAGATACACAAGTTGCAAAAACAATTGTGTTGTCTCTTACCCTACATGTTGGGAAGATTTGTGTTTTGATACCACTGTAATGTCCCCTTAGGGTAAATAAAGAGAATTTGAAAATCCCACACAAATCCTTATCCAAAATTATGATAGCAATATGATTTTTATTTAAAATCCTTACCAAAAAAAATATAGCAATATGAAATCTTCCTTAGCCACAAAGCAACAATACCCATAAGGTCCAAAGCCTTTATCAAAGATTTGAATTTATTTTGCAACTAAAAATGGAAGATAAGAAGCGTTGAGTTTTTAATACAAAATCTAAAAATTGAAAGGTTAGAAATGATATCCTAGGGCAAATTTAAGCCTTGTGCAAGCCCTAGCACCAAAAATAACCCTTTTCACAATTGAACTAGCCTCCTAAGGGATTTGTTCCACCTCCCTACAATTTCACCCAGCCCTAAAATTGTGCAAAAACTGTCCAAAAACTATCCCAAACAAATAACACTTGATTAGTGGTTGTTCTAACATAAAAAACTCGAAAATTTAATCTGCAAATGATGCCACACTGGCTATCAATCTCTAAAATCTTATCCAAATTTTGCCCTCGCCGATAATTTTGATTTGATCTTGCAAATTTGTTGATTGTAAGCCCAAATGTAGCTCCTGATTGGAACTACCTCAAAAGATTAGTGGGTTTTCGTCCACAAATCTAAATACACCAAGGAGTTTTCATCCTCGGATGTGGATTGCAAATGAGGGTTTTTGTCCCCGATGTGGATTGCGAAGGAGGGTTTTAGTCCTCAAATGCGAAGTTATAGTAGTAGCTCAAACCTTTGATGTCCAAATAGATGAGAGTAAAAATATGTGTCAAAATGACCCCTCAACGCTCTTTTATAACTTTACTTTCATTTTTCCCGAAAAAAGCCTCCAAAAGCAAGTTCTCATTTCTATCTCTTCATTATGACTTGCTTTTTTGAAAGTAACTTTTACAATAATAAAAACTTTATCAAAAAAATAATTTTTAACAATAATAAAACATAAGTGTCTTTTATAAGTTACTTTTTTGACACTAAGTTATATTATTAATTTATTACGCCGAAGGCGTCCCCCTATGGGAAAGGTCTTGCGGACGTTTCTGCAACTGTGTTAAATTTGACGGTTTGACGGCCGTCTAGACGTTTTGCTTTTTAACAATTTTTTTGTGTTTTTAGGCAAAAATATTCAAATTACCCAGTGAGCTCACACTTGCATGCTTTGAATTGAAGTTTGAGTAGAATTTGTGTATGTATTTTAATTATTTGCATGTTGAAAGAATATCTTTATCTTTATTCAACTTTTTATAAAAAAAATTGCCATAAGTTTACATGTTGCATGAATATTAATATCTTTCTAATGTTTGAAAAACTTTGAAACAATTTAGTATTATTAGTTTTCTTTTTTAATTGTGATAAGGATTCACAACACTGTATTTATTAATTTATTATTTTTTCTTTGTAAAAATATTTTCCTATTTGCATGTTCACGCAAGTTGAAAGGACAATGTTGTCTTTCTTGCTTTTGAAAAAAATCCTAATTGTATGGCTTTGCATGTTGCATGTTGGGTGATTATTATTAGCTTTTTAAGTTTTTAAGTTTTTTTGGGATTATTAATGTGACAATCCAGAGCAGTGTAATTTACAGTGGATTGCAATGATCTCTTTTACAAGATTGCAATATTGTTGTACATATATTGCTTTTGGAATGGAGAGTATACAACATGAACAAGGAGGATCTAAAGCCGCAAATTCTCACTTTGATGACTCATCAGAAACTGAGGATTTCAAACAACCTTCAATTGAAACAGAAACTAATGTTGATGATGGTGAGGAGCGAGAGAATCAAGGTTAGGCTTTAATGTTTCAGTTTTAATTTCTTGATAGGCACTACAAGATTTTATGGCTTTGTCTATGCAAGATAAGAGAGTAATCACATCAGAGTTGGTTGCAGCAAACTCCATAGATTGGGATAGTACAATTGATTCCCTATGGAAAGTGGTGAATGAAAATGGTTTGTTGTTGGAGGAGTTAGAGGGCAACCTTGAGCAACTGAAAATACTTTCAGCTGAGACAAACCGTTTGCAGGAGGAGTAGGAGCTCCGAAGGATAAAAATTTTGTATCAATTATAAATAATACTTAGTTTTATCTTGAGCTATCATTACCAATACATTTGTTATTAGGAAAAAGAGTCTAAGGATGAATAGTTATTGCTTTAGTCACTGAATAATGTCATTACCATTTCGCTCCAACACAACAACTATTTTGGGTGTACAAAATTAAATACTTACCAAATTGTCACAGTATCATAAGGAACTATTTTTTGCACATTAATGTTCTGAGTTTTAACTGCACTAGACCAAATATTTAGTACAAAATATGTACATGGGATTTTGCATGCGGTAAATGACGATGAACAATTGTTATACAGTCTGCAATGGTAAAAGATTGAATATCCCCTTTTAAATGCGCACTTTGGGGAAAAGGCACAAAAACTGCTTATTGATATGGCTCAAATAAGCATTCAGGCGTACATGGAAGTCTCGATTAAATCATTCTTACAAGTCACAAATTGTTCGTATTATAAATAATTATTATAGTTACTCTTAATATTTATTCCTCTTAAACCATCAAATTACATTGAAATCATTTCCGTTCGTTATAAATAATTTTCATACTTACTCCTCCACAGAAATTGTTGATAGCCAATGTTGATGTGTTGTTAAAGGTATTGTTAATTCTTTGTGTTGCGAGTCCATTTTCCGAACTTTGAAGTATGAAAATTCAGACTTTAGAGAATTGAGGTTTCATGAATTGCAGTTCGAAATCTAGAGGGGGTTGTGTTACGACGCAATATTCGGCGAAAGTGTTGTTACCCAAAACTGTGTCATTTCGTTCCAATGTGAACATGAACCCTGGTGTGTTTTTCTATGACGGCCTCCTTCAAGGCTATCCTGTGCGGCAGGCAAAGGGGTCAAGGCAATTGAAGGTTCGGAAACCCATAAAGTTTTCTGTGTAGGTAGAAAATTGAATGTTTTCAGATCTCAATATTTTTATTTAGATCTCTTATTCCGTTTTATTCTTTTTTAGAGCGCTCTGTAAACAGGGTCGATTAAAGGAGGTACTTGCATATGCCTTGGATATTTTTATGTGAATGCAATTCAGATGTAAATCCAAAATTGACAACCTTTGTCGAAAGATCCTACCGAGTGTGTGCCAAAATAGGAGCTTTGAAACATGGTATGGAGATCCATCAAAAAATAATTAAAAGTAGACTTTTTCATATACTGTAGTCTCAAATGCTCCAATAGACATGTCTGCAAAATGCGACAACATACAAAAGGCATGTCATTTGTTTGAAAAAATGCACCATCCAGATGTTGCCTCTTGGAATGCAATGATTGCATGATATGCAATGCATGGCCATAACACAGATGCCCTCAAACTCTTTGAACTGATGATGCACCATGGAGCCATCCCCGACCTTGTAAGATTTATTTGTGTTTTATTTACATGCAATCATGCAGGTGTAGTAGATGATGGCTGCAAATATTTCAGTCACATGAGTGAATTTTATGGCATCAAGCCCACAATGGATCATTATGTATGCATGGTTGACCTTCTTGTCGATGCAGGCTATCTTAAGCAAGCACTTAACTTCATCATCAAAATGCCAATAAACCCTGATGTGATTGTGTGGATGTGTTTTCTTGGAGCTTGTAAATGATATAAGAATATAGGGTTAGGAGAATTTGTGGCAAGACTCCTTTTTGAATTGGATCCTAATAATATTGCACCTTATGTTCTTTTGTCAAACATTTGTGCAAAAGTTGGTAGGAGGAGTGACATGCAAAGGTAAGGAAATTGATGAAAGATAGAAGAATTAAGAAGGTACATGGATTTAGTTGGATTGAAGTGCATGAAATGGTACATGGTTTTTGTGTAGGAGATATATCACACCCACAAACACGAGATCTATGCAAAGTTGGAGAAATTATTGTGGGAGTGAAGGCGAAGGGTATGATACGAGATAGAGCCTCTGTAATCCATTATTGGCTTCCTGGAAAACTACCATTGGTTGTAATAACATTGAGTTTCTGCATTCATTTTTTCAATTTGTCAATTTTCTATTGTGGAAATATCCTCGTTCTGCAAGAGTAATGCAGAATCCATTGTTTGAGTTTAAAAAGTTTCTTGTCTTTAATAAAAAGCTAAAAATCAATCACACCCCTTATCAACATCAACTAAAAAACATCATAAGTATCCCTCTAAAACAAATAACTTATACCTTTCGCGTTCACATTGCATTGTACACATGCAATTGCTAGTCATAGTTTATTTGAAAAAAGGACATGACAGCAACACAATGGCATTAGACGGCCACCTCCCACGAGACAATGCCAACTGATAAGTGTTTGAAATGAAATACAAGCAGGTTAGAGCTATAATGGCTACTTGCAATTAAGGCGAGATTAGGGTTTCAAACATAGACAATTGGGATTGTGTCGTATCAGCGACTGCCCATGCCCAATCAAGGTCGTCCACTGACTAACACGCATCAGAGGTGGCTGCCCAACATCCAATTGGGCAATGCCCATCAATATAATAAAGAAATTTTTAATTGATATTTGTGCAATATTTACATTGTATAACCCATATATTAAAATTATGACTTTTAATTTGGGTAATAAAAGGTTAGGAGAACTTGGAAATATTACAATATTATCACAATCTGGAATTTTTTTAGCTAGGTTTAATTGTCTCAGCTCGGTGTGCAGTACAAATTCTCTTTACACACTGGTGTTCTCTATCATAGACTTGTTCCTTCTTTTCCATTTATGCCACTGCTTGCACTTTATACAAGTTCCCTGAAATTTCCCCCTTAGTGAAACTGGTTACCTCAGCACTGTTTAAGGTTTTCCATTTTCCTTTCCCTTCGTAATTCACTATCACAAAATTTGGCTGATAAGATCCCCATTGATTCTCTCTCGAATTGATTTATATTATCTCATTACAAATCCATTTCTTACCAATGAGTGTTTGGATTATGGCTTTTTGTGCTCGGCAAATCAATTACTTCAAAATTTCCTTTTGCGGCCAAATTAAGCTTCCTGCACTTCTACTTTGTCCAATCTAACAATTATATTTATTGTTTCCATAATATGCAAGGCTGGGAATTATCAGGCTACTTTGATGTTTCTGTTTGCCTATATCTTCCCCTATAGCCCTAGGTAAAATATCCACCGTCAGGTCTAAATCAAATACAGCACCATCAACTTCATATCCAAGACTAGCATCCATACCCCAGAGCTTAGCCACACTAAAAACAATCATACCAGTTTTTTCTGCCTGTTTTCTTCCTTGAGTAACATGTGCAGCAAACAATTGCAACAAGTTTTCCAAATTCTGTGAAATAGCCTGTTTTCCAGCATATTCAAAAGATACATCAAACTCTTCAATGCTACCATCAGTCCTTTGCTTTGAGCATGCCATTACCTCACCATGCACTTATGCCTCTACTTTCGTAGCATTTGAAGGATTCTCCTTACCTATTGTCATCCGTGATGGATCTCAATAGTTTGGCATTTTCTTGCACTGGTCTCTTTTCATGTGTGCGGTCCGGGTGTTTATTGACTTTTGCTTTGGGCACCTTATATTCAATTATCTAAAAACTCAATAGTCAACTAATGTTTGGTTTCGTGTATTTATGAGGTTACCATTTTATTCCAAGGAAATGAAATTGCATATAGCTTGAATTCAAGGAAATAAAATTACATATAACTTTAATCTAACCCTTATTTGTAGAAAATGACACGCATGCATATGGGCATCTCATTCAGTTCAAATAGGCTTCTAACATAGTACAATAAATAAAAAGGGTGTTATGTAATTTAATGTCTTGTTTAGGAGAGGTCTCGAACTTAAATTTCTTTACAAACAAACTGTACATAGTGTAATAAAAAGCCCTTGCAAGGTTTTCCTTGATTCGGGACCTATGTGTAAGTAATACAATGCTGACGTGATTATTTTGTCATTGAACATTTGTTTTAACATCCATGTCGCTAATTTTAAGCTTTGACTGCTGGATTGAACTTGTAACTTTCCTTTATAGAATCTAAGGAGAAAAACTATTTGCATGTTCTATACTTTTTCTCCCTTCTTGCATCATCATTGGAAAGTCTGAAAGGATATTTAAAACAGGACCGTGATGTAGGAGTATTCATGATGGACCCGAATTATCTCCCTCTATCTCTATCTATCTATCTCTCTATATGCTCCTCCCCATATAGATCCGAGATATAATAGAGCGGGGTGTCGCGGGGCGAGGGCCTGGGGATTGGGCCTTCAGCCCCAGATCTCTATCTATGTGGTATGGGCCGAAGGGGTGGGGCCTTCACTGATGAGATTCCATTCATATATATAGAATTGGCCTTCATAGAGTTCAGATTCCTCCCTCCGGATTGAAGTGGATTACGATTCCAAGGATTGATCGAAGTGGATCCGGATGATCTATAGAGAGCTGGAGGAGGTGAATCCCGGGGTTGACATTGGGGTATAGGATTGATGGGCCACATCCATCACCCGGACCAACCTATGACCAGACTGCATCAAAACATGATCACCTTCCGCTCTCCCCCACCCCCTCTCCTCGCTATATGGAACCAATGACAGATAGTAAGCGGAGCAGCAGACCAATGAAGGATAGGATGCTGTTGGATACCACCAATGATCCGAGCACCACGCCAGATAGTTCAGGGGAGGGGGTCGAGCACCCCCTAGAGTTCAGATCTATATGGCATCCATCCAATGATGAAATGGAGAAAAGCTATTTGCATGTTCTATACTTTTTCTCCCTTCTTGCATCATCATTGGAAAGGCTGAAAGGAGTAACCCATTATCACTGAATCACAAGATTTAATTATAACATTGAATCATAAGATGGCCCATCCTATAGAGGCATATCCAATATGCAACCTTAGATTTGGGCAGACATGCAGAACCATTGTTGCCAAATCCTGCTGGATATGGCGAAAATCCTGTCCAATCCATATTTTTACACATCATCGAATAGGTCCAATAAGATCCAACCATTTTTTCTTCTTTTTTCATTTTTAAAAATTATAAATTTTTATCTCTATGAATTATAAATTAGATATTTTACCTCAGGGATCCGACTATTTCTGTCAGCCCAACAAATGAAATTTTGCAAATGTTACATTATCTAATAATAATATGTTACAATATGTTACATATTTATCATGCATATTAAAAAAATCTAAACCTAACTTCCTACAAAAATTCTGGAATTTTAGATTTTCAGATTTTTTTCAACGTCCACACGAATCCGTATTCCCAAACTGATACATGTGCAGAATTCATTTGACATTATTGTTGTCCTTTCAACCTCCGTGTGTGCCTTCGCCATAAGTTTGCATGTGACCTGATATAAGAGACTCGTATTCAATTAAGGGAGAGGAGCCAGTGGTTGTGCACCCTAAGTTGAGGGGTGTACAACAGCCATATAAATACCATAAAATTTGAAAAAAAAAATACCCTTTAATAGATTTTGTTATTTTTAATCTAAATATTTTCTTTTGAGCATTTATATTGTATGGAAAATAGTTATTTAAATCAAGTAGTTTTCCATACAAAGAAATTTAGGGTGGACCATTTGTAGGGCATTATGTCATGCATTTTTTCCCACTTATGTGGCATCATTTGATTGGGTGATTGTTTGATGTGATTTGATGTGACTCATTTTATTGGCTACTTTTTTTTCAAATTTTAAGTGAGAAATTGACATGTACTAGTCCTTGACTTTACATCTACCCTCACCATTATTGGACGGGGACCATGCTCCACGATTAGCTCCTCTCCCTTATCTACTCGTATTGTTGTTCTTTGGTTTCCCTAGTTGTAACGGCCATGTAAAAGAATTAGAAGCGCTAGCAAAATGCTGCGGAACTCATACACGTTAGATGATAAGAAAAAATTGAGTATCATGCATGTTAAATAGCACTAGTAAAATGCATATTTATATCATCACGTAACAAGTTGCATCGCTTCAATTCATCATTCAGTGAGAATTAAAGACATACTATTGAAATACAGTTATATTGAAATAGCTTTTTCATTCAAGACAATATATCTTTTTCAATGTGAATTTTTACATGTCATCCAGTTTTGTTTGAAACAGTATTTTACTGTCAAGTTATTTGACAGTAACCTGGATGTTCGAAGAACAGGAAAAAATATGGTCACAAGAACCATGACCTATCAGGGTGAACAAAATTCTCTGAAGCTACCTACCCAAAAACTAGCCTGCTCGCAGCCCCCAGTACAACACTGTCTTTCTTACCACCACTCAAATCTTCTCAATCAAAATAAGTAAAACAGTTGCAAAACATATGCTACAAACGATACGAACCCAATTCGTGGCTATGCCAAATGAGCTCCTGCTTAAGATTGCCCGACAAGAATCAACTGTTCAAGACCTTCTAACATCAACAGGTCAAAAAAATCCTTGAGTCACCGTGAGAACTTCAAAACAATACACAACAGCCTGCAAGTACCTGCACAACATGGGTGCTAG
This sequence comes from Taxus wallichiana var. yunnanensis, assembly GCA_018340775.1. Classification (NCBI taxonomy): domain Eukaryota; kingdom Viridiplantae; phylum Streptophyta; class Pinopsida; order Cupressales; family Taxaceae; genus Taxus; species Taxus wallichiana. Next base: position 746,136,263 of record CM031234.1, read on the forward strand.
TAATGGCACCAATAACACAGAGAACAGTTAACAGGTTAAAAATGCAAAGATCCAAATGAGTACCATACACAAATGGAAGGAAAATTCAAAGACAAGATTAAAGTGCACCAAAATATCCAAACTTCAAAGATGCCAAGCGAAAATTATAACTCACCTGCAAAACGAAATGCAATATTTTGATTATTTGTGAATGAAAGTTAAATATGTTAATCAAAATCTTGAACTCTCAAAATTGAGATTTGAGAAGATAATAGATATCATGACCAACCTAATGTAGAATTTTGCAGTATCACTGGATAGATCAGTCTGCTTCAAGTACTCATACAAGATAGATATTCTTGACATGACATGCTTCTTAGAGGAAACTCAGAAGCACCATCAGATCCTTATCTATAAAAATGAGAGCATGAAAAGAAAAAGGTGTTAGAACTACTCTATTTTCAACTTCGAGACTGGTAGGCAAGCTAGAAAGGTAGTAATGGTGACCAGTATAATTGTGAACGGTATCTTAGACAGCCTCCTTATTGCTGTACAGAACAAAATATACAACCTCCATGCCAACCTACTTTCCTCACTAAAGTTGCAAAAATAATCAGATGTACTCATTCAATTCCATGCATCTCCATGTCAAGATACTTCCAGAAATAAAATAAAGATGTCAGTAGAACCTCTGCAATTTTGACTTTCCGATATGTCTTCTCATTTGAAGATATAATGAACCAAACGTTCTCTTTTTCAAATGAAAATCGTTAAACCATTCAATCCATGATGATACCCTGCTGCTTCGCAGTTTCAACCACTCCTGCTAAGTTTTTGGAGCGTCGACGGAAGTTAAGGAAAGAATGCCATAAAGCAACAGAGAAAGGATGAACAGACAAAGCATGCTGGTAGAACTCTTCAAGGATAACATCAACATCTAATAGCTCTAGGAAATTTCCTACTTCTAACCAGGCATTTTCTGGGGCTACAGGGAATGATTGAAATATAGAGTTAATTAAAAGTGAACTTGCCCAGAAAAGGGCAGCCATAGATGAAATGTTCTGTAAATTGAATCTCTGAACAATCATCCTACACATAGAGATAACCAACTTAAGGTTTGCAGGTGCGAGCTCGAGAAGACCTTCAAGAAAATCTACTAAATCCTTGAATGCATCAAATTTTTCAGGTAGAAGAGATGGCCCATACCAAATTTCTAGAATTGAGTTCACGAGTGAACAATCTACAGGTACAGGACCCAAAAGATTCTCAACAAAAATTCGGATTTTTGGCTTTTTGATGCTCTCGGTGAAAGTTCGTGACAATGGCTTAGGAATGGGAAATAACTGGGATCGTAGAAAGCACTTATCAAGTAGTTGAAGCAATCTGGTATCAAAGTCATTTTTCATTCGCTCTAATCCATCTGGAACACCAAATAAAGCTAATGCTGCACATTCTCTGATGCAGTGCTTAACATCTCCATCACCCAAAGCAAGTTTCAATGCTTGATCTGCAGCAGATTGTGCCTTTTTTGTATCATTATTGAGCAAACTATATATTCCAAGATTTAGTAGTGCAAACGTCATATCCTGACACCACCTACTCCTATCTGTTTTTTCGGAGAAGTTGAGAGCTTGTTTCCTTTTGTCTTTATATTCTTTCACTCCATGTTTGCCCAATGCATCGCCAAAAGGAGAGCATGTAAGATAGTCTGTGCCTCTGAAGGAAATAATGTTGTCTAACATTTTATGTCGGTCCATATAACAATACCATTTGTTGATTATATCCTTTGCAAAGTCAACCCCTTTTGACTCTACAACATAACCAACATACTGATTCCAGAAACGCTGAATACCAGGTTTTCCTTCTGGCCAATTAGATAATGACTCCTCAAACAGCGCAATGCCTGCTCTGTCATCTCCACTGTGTGATTCAATGGAAGAGGAGACAAGAACAAGTTCAATGCAAGACGAATATTGCTCTCTATAATGGCAACACAGCTTACGTGCACTCATTAATCCTTCAAATGCTGACACACATTTGACATGGTTGATAGCCAGTGCATGCACTGGTAGAAGAGAATTACTGTCATTGTGCCATGACTGAGAAGCACAGTGATCGTGACCTTCGTTGAGACTAGAAACTGCATTATTCATCGATGTTATGGCACAATCGATCAAAGCTTGTGAAAGGTGACAACTGTACCACTCAACATCAAATGGCAAATTCTGCTCAAATTCAAGCCGCTCCAAAATAGCTTTAGGAAGTGTTCCATATACTCTGAAATACGTACAACTGACCCAAAGGACACAAGCATCCTTCCTTGTCAAACATTCCAGTACAGTTGAGAGACTGATAAAATCTGGCAATCCATTGTTAGAGGCATCAGTTGAACAAGAAAGTAGTTCATCAATCCATGTCATGGCTTTCTGCTTATAGACAGAAAGAGATAGGAAATTAAGCATCTGCAAAACCAAATCCAGCAGAAACGGACTAACAGATTTATGTTGTGTTTCATTAGAACAAGCTTTCGAACAAAATAAAGCTATTGCATTTTTGTAAGTTTCCAATCTTTGGTCTATCTGAAGCCGACTGTTTATAAAGAGAAGCCAAAGTTCATATGATCCTTCATTGTGCTGCACCTGTTGCAAATGGATAAAAATTAAGCTGCATAAGAGTATTGTGTAATAGCAGGTCTTATCAAAAGATAGCAGAGATACAATTTTCTGAACCAAAAATTACAGAATACTTGGAAATGCCTGTGGAGAGATAATACCACAATAATGCAGTACGTAAAGGCAAACAAACATAGCTGCATCAAGTGGATGTCTCCCACCAGGAACTACATGAAAATTAACACCGATAGACCTTCAAGGGGAAACCTATGCATGGCAGCCGTCAGCTGGGGAGGTGGTTGAGATAATAAAGGTAGAGTCGCTCATGGAAAGAGCATCCTTAGTTATACTAATCATGCATACGAATTCCCTCTAATAAAGTTTGAAACCAATATCCTAGATCAGAAAAACAGAAAAATTCCAAATATCACACATGATCTAACGCCACTATGGAAAACACAAATAATGATGTGAGGCATACCGCATGGTGGAACATATCATCCTTGCCAATCACTTTTTCCTTCCTGTAAAACATATGAAGGTACACCACCCATAGAGCTACAGAGTTTGGATTAACCTCAATCGCTCGAGATAGCACACACAAAGCCTACATATCAATTTCCACCACTAACTGTAAAAAGAAGAAAAACACTCTACAAAGTAACATTTTCACAAGTCAAACAATTCCTCTCAAATATGTGAATGAAATTTACAGACTATCATAGAAGCCTAAATTTAGTATCTGGAAAAATGTAAATGCACCACATTAGATAGAAGTATGAACTAAGAATTAAAGCCGGTACAGTCATTATCTCGTATTTATGTATACTGATATATGATCAATTAAAACTCACTTTTTCCTGCCATCCGATTTATCAATATTGCCGTCAAAGTTCATTGTATCAATTGCCAACTCCAGCCAGCATTCCACATTCTCAAGTCCTCGAAAAAGATGCTTCTGAACAAAGATTAGCCCAAAATATTAAGAAAGGACATAAAATGACTTATAAATTCCATTAAAAAAACTCCGACAGGAACATTAGATCAACTAACACCTGCATCAACCCCTTTGAATACCAATATAAAATCTCCCGAATTTGCTATCAATCTTTTCCTTTGGAATGTATTTTCTTAACAAATTTTGGTAAGGGTGAAGGTGCTAAGATCAACTCATTCTAGTCAGTATCACATTTCATTAATACAAAAATAAGATCCTATTAGATTTGTATATTGTAGGCATACATGTAGCACCAATATTATAAAGTATACACTCAAGAACTGAAACTTGCAGCAGGGTAAAAGACTTGCAAAAAACAAACCCCAAACACCAAGCTACAGGCTCGTAACATGACAAGTGAATGCAGAAATCCATAGTTGAGGGGCATCAGATCTAAGTAGATAATCTGAAGCCAGTTGCTGGCACAACCAGCTCATGGCAGAACGCCCATAAAATTAAACCCTAGTGTTGAAATCTCTGGCTTTGAAAGGAGAAAATTTCTCAATGTACAGAGCAGACTCAGGAGAGGATAGAAAGAGTTGGCTGCCATGGACAGACAAATGTTTTTTTATTTTTTTTGAGAAGTTGATGAGGAGGGTCGACGACATTGAGCAGTCCTTATTGACAATGGTCATGGATTCAAGAACTCATCAGCTGCCATGAGTTCAAGAGTATGCATGCAGGTGTGCTCAGAACTTCCAATAGCTGAACCCTCCTCAAGAAATTGCTGCTGCAAATCACTTTGGGCTGTATTCTTGTTTTTTCATCCAAGTGGTCTGTGCTACACTCTGAGCTTCAGTTATAGCAATTAAGTTTGATTTTGGTCAGTTGTTAATTTCTGTAGGCGATGGTGAAGAAATTACCAAGGCTCAGTGTCTGAAGTGGCGTGTTTTCCACAGCTTAATCAATGGTTTCATTACCAAACTATGAAGCAAATGTCTAACACTCAGAGTCTGTATTATCCTAGAAAGTCTGTGGTTTATAGGCAATCTTATTTTATCAAAGCACTTAAAGTTTTCAAAAGTATCTTTTCTTTTATTGCCGCTTGCAGATACCATTAGGACATGGTTGAAGCAGTCAGTTTTAACTTTCAAGCTGGTCTTCTACAATAGATCTGCAAACAAAATATTTTTATTTACCTATAAAATAAAATAATGCATACTCTTCTGTCTAAAATGTTCTTCGACCAATTGGATTGAAGTTTTTCCATGTAACTTTCAACAGAATTTGGGAAGTAAGGGAAATGCGCATTTTAACATAACCATTTACTTTCAAGATATCATCTAAATCTGAAAACGTAAATTTTACTTGTATTAGTTCTTCTTCCCCAGTGACCTGCATGGTTTGACGTGTGTTTAAGACACTCAGATGTTAGAAATAGAAAATAGACAGTCAAAAAGTTTGTAAGTGTGAAAATTTTCAAACGTACATGTGAGAACTATACAAACAAACCTTCGTATCATCTGGATTCGCACTAGAACTATACAAACAAGTAGGCAATCGGCTGTTATTGCCAAGCATCCACTCCCTAACTGCTGCACTGCGCAAATATGGCATGTCTGGAAGTAGAAGTCTCTGAAACGCAAATGGAATAGGGAATGATTGGTAAAAGCCCAATTTCCAATAACGCCAAGTGTTCCGTGTTATCAAGGCACCCACCATTGGGACATTTGCTTTTATAAGATGTGATCCAATTCGATATACTGGCACTATCAGTCCATAACTGCTGATGATGCGACATGATAAGCCTTGTGAATCTGCAGACTGCTTGGTGGTAGCTGCAAAATGAATTTTGAAGCCCCTGGTGATTGCCTCTTTTGTTGCTATCTCGAAATTTATTTGTGGGTCTTGATTACCATGATTATTTAACTGTTTATAATCCCCAGCTAAACCATCCACTTCAGTATTACTGTGCTTCTTCAATTGCTCCACAAATTGTGTAGGATTTAGACTGTAATCTCTAGCATGCTGTCATGGACAATCCTCATTATTGCACTTACCACGATGCTCAAACTTACAAAGTGGCCAGAAGGGATTAATGACATGACTGCAGATAATTGATTTGTCAGGTATTCTGTCTGCAGTAATAAGATTGTTGTAGATACTGTATGACTTAAACATATCTAAAGGACTCTCATAAAGGAGAAACTTTGGAACATATTCAGGCAAATCCTGAACCACAAGTTGTGTCTTCTTTCCACAAGAACTTCTGAAGAATCCAGAGCTACTTGAGAGAATTTCCTTTGCATAGCTAAATACGACCTTTAATTCAGAAGAAGCCATCCAAAAGTCACTCTCTGGTGGTTGACTGCTAGCATCTTCATAATATTTTCTGTTCACTGCTTGAATATTTCTGTGGGTAAAATTTTCTCCAAGGGTCTTTTGAGCAGCATAACCACAGACAATTTGTTGCACAGGGTCTTGATTTTCCATATAAGCCGCATCGGATGCTGCAGATCTACCTACAATTGAATACATAAAATCTGTCAATAAATTTCCAGAAAGTATATGTTTGTGATAAAAAAATACTACAAAAATCATTTTGGTGCTCTTTTTATTCTTCTCAGAAAACAATATTCTCCACAAACATTATTCTGTAAATGTCACTCTATTTGTCCATTTAGAGTCTTATCAAGTTAGATGTCCATCTGAAACATGATTTGCATGTTTTTAGTTTATTTACATTTATGTATTCAACACTTATCATACCATTGAAATCCGCAAGCATTTTCAAATCTGACAGCTTATGCTGTTCACAGTCTGGGTATCCACCTGAATTTCCTGAAGTTGCATGTTCCTTAATTGAGTTCTTCCATACTGCAGTAGTTTCTTTTTCTGCAGCGCAACCTTCATCAATACTGCTGCCAGAAAGACACCTGTCCTCGTTGCTTTCTTCAAAATTAACCTTTTCACACTTCAAATTGGAAAAATTTGTAGCAAATCTCTTATTTATGGTCTTCTCAGACACTATATCGCTAGCAAGAGAGTTCTCACTATGGCATGTACCAGCACTACTACCATGCACAACATTATCAGTCAGGTGTCCAACAGTAGTTGTCTTCACAACCTATTCTCAGTTAAAAGCACAAAAAAATACGACTTAGAAAGAAATAGCATAATAACAAGCAAAATAATAACCATAAGAAAAATGCTAGAATGATACCTCTTCAGGCACTTCAAGAATCCTCTCAAGGGATTCAGAGCAAGCATATGAAAACTCTTCATGTTTTAGCACTGCATGTCAATCAAATCAATCCATGAAAAAAATAAAGAATGCTATATTCAAATGGACTAATCTTGAGGGAAAATATTTCCATGGTCATTTTCAACTTATGGTGGATTTAAAAAAACGTATTTTTAGTGGAACAGACTACATATTCCCTGTAACAGCTATCAAAACAAACTAACAATTAGACCCTAGCAAACAAGAGATGCTAAGCAGTGAAGTCCCTATTTAAAACATTTTTTTTTCTGGGCAGTGACCAATGACCATAGACACAAGGTAAATAATAGCACCTCCAGTAACAATATAACGAACTGCAATGTATAGCAAGATGGCATCTCAATATTCTAGTTCATGCACCTAAATTGAAAGAGAATATTACAACATAGCCATACCTGGGAACTGAAAATTATACTCTTGATCATAATTTTGGCCATGTAATGTCTCTGAGCTTGTTTCTGCGCGTGGACTTGCAGTGCCCTCTTCTTTGGTTTTCTCTGTTAAGGACAAAGAATCCCCCGAATTCAGCTTTGAAACTGATGTATGTGAAAATTTTGCATGACCATCAGCACCACATTCAGAAGCTGGAATTAGGTTAGACCATTTCCTCTTTTGAGGTAAACAATTACGTTCTGTAGTAGCTTGTTCAAAATCTGGTTCTCCAGTCTTATCCACCACTAACTTTTTCTCAGCTGGCAAAATTTCAGGAGTGATAGACGATTTTGACATAAGTTCACAATTTTCATCATTTTCTACTGTAGTGTCTATAATACTGTCCAATATATTGTCCTCTCTTCTCAAACCATCCTCACCGCCTTTGCATACTTCCATAATCTCTGTAACCTTTGATCGTTGTCTTTGAAAGGCTTTGGTCACTTTCAATGTTGATTCCCTACTAAAAGTGTGCTTTCCTTCCATTTCATTTATTCCCACACTGGCCTCAAGCAATATTTCAGGTTCACATGAGATGATGTTTTGGTCCTGGTCAGCTGCTACTCCTGAACTTACAGAACCATAAATCTTACCCTGGTCTATATTTTTGCCAGCCACGCATGATTCCTTTGCTGCGTTGGGAACAACATCAGCCATAGAGAGTCTACCATTGGTGTTCTGCTCAACAGATTGATATCCACACTTACTTGAAGACGAATTATTACCAATGCATGGTTGTGATGAAGAGATAATAGCATAGTCCACAATGGAGCCATGTTCATTAAGCTTGCAGCCTGGATGTTCTGAAGCCTCCAAGCGGTCCTGGAGAGGAGTGATGTCAGCCATATTGCTTAAGTTCTTATGACCTAAAAAGCTTTGAGGTCCATAAAACCCTTCTTTTCTCTCCTCAACTCGCTCCAGATATCCTTGAGAAGAGTAATCTCTCATTGCAACAGCTCGGACTTGAGCAGACAAAATTTCCCTCTTCTTGTGAAGATCCATACACCTCTGATTTGCAGCTTGAACAGCAGTTTGGGCCTTCTGATAAGCTTTCCAAGCAAGTGTTTCTTCCCTTTCACACCTACTTCTATGCTCTCGTGCTTCTTCCAACTCTTTTTCAAACAGTTGCTCCTCTTTCATCAAATTTTGCAAAGAAACATTTCCACACTGTAATAAATCATTTTGAATATGAATGACAATTGGTCTTGTGTTGCTTAAAGGACCTCTATTTCCCTGCATCATATACGAACACTTTTGTGAGTTCAAAGAAAATTTCAAAATATCCCAGAAGGAGCTTAAGCTTCCAGTTGAACAAGAAGCTATAACTGCCATTCCACAACTTCCCTGGATGTGACAATAGTTGAACCTCTGTCTTTTGTGCTCCTTGAGGAACATCACCAGAGGTTTCTGAGATAGACATTTTTTCACGAACAAGCCATGTGGATTGCCTACCATAAGTTAGATCAAACCAACTTTCTTCAATAAAGGGATGAAATCTGTGTCCATCCATGTCTATTTTAGCATTCTTCAACAATGGATTGTTACACACCTGAATTTATTTTCTGCGAAAAGTTTTCATTATCTGCAGTTTTGACTGACTCGTTCAAGACCAGTCTCTCACTCTTTTCAATTTCCATCTGCACTTCTTCACCTTCCTGGACAGGAAACCATTGAAAAATTGTAAAGGATACAAGAAACCAAATCTCCAACAAAAGCGCCAAAACCTCCAAAGGTCATTTGACACAAACATTAAAAGGAAGCTACAAATCAACAAATCAAATTAACCCTAGCTGTGCAGTAAAAGATAGAAGCTTACTCTTGAAATGACCTGTACAATTTTACTATTCAGTTTATTTTGGAAGCCTTCAACTGCACTATGTTTTTGATGCTCTGGAGTATATTGAGCAAGAGCCTGACCCGTGATAAATTAACATCATTTCTTGATCCCATGGATCCATCTACCTTGCAGTTTTTGTTTCCTTCTCTTTCTAAAAAACAATTGATGATGGAAATCCACAGGAATTACCCACTTTGATGGTGTGGATGCAGGCATGCTTATACTAAAATTTGAAGAATAAATGTTACTTTCCACCCTTGTACAATGTTTTTGAACAGAGTCAAAAACTGACTGAGTAGATGCTACCTTTCTTTCATCAATATCCGCTGCTGCTTTTTGATATTTTCGCCCTACAGGAACATCTTCAGTATGTGGTCTTTTAGAACCTGCTGAGTGGAGATCCCTTATAGGATCCTTGTCAATAGAGCCATCCTTTACATGATTATATTCAGCATCAATGTTTAACGGGTTTCTCCTCTGCTGTTGTAGACCATTCACATTAACCTTCAAACCTGCATCAGAGAGTTCTTGCAATGTAACCTGCAAAACTTTCTGTTTTTCTTCTCCTGTTTCCATATCTGATGTGCCTGCTAACATCAAAGATGCTGGTTTCATAGACAATTGTCTGCCAGTATTTCCAACTGTTGACTCTCCAACTCCCAGTATATGTAACTTGCCATCTGGAACTGAAACCATACCCTGTCCCTTTCCTGATTTTATGTGCCTCTGGAGCTTCAGTTCATTTTCTTTTGTTGCAATTTGCTTTCTTAAGTTCTCTAAATCAGTACCACCTTTTGTTGCAATTTGCTTTCTCAAGTTCTCTAAATCAGTACCACCTTTTATTGCAATTTTCTTTTCAAGTTATCTAAATCTCTACCACTAGGCTTTGTTATAGAAGCACCAGGCTTGACACCACGTTTCTGGCCAATTGAACCCTTTTGACCAATAACCTGCTTTTGTTTCAAGATGACTTCCAAGTTGGACCATCTCCACGGACTTGAATAGCACTTGACATGCTTGTTCGAACTGCAGCTAACTGCTGCTTCATCATGGCCATTTGATTCCACATTCGTGGGGCATGTTGTGATGCCGGTGTCAGGGTCAGCTGGGAAGAAGCTGCAGGAGAATGGTTTGCAGAAGGCCCAAGTATATTCGCCCGGAAAGACACATCCCCATGCCTCTCATCCATTTTCAAATTATTTTCTTCAGCATCACTGTCACTTTCTCCATCAGAGAATCTAATCACAAGATTATCATCTTTCCCTTCTGCTGCAGGAGATATAGAACGGGATGCAGCTCTTGAAAAGTTGATAAGAAGACATCTCTTTCTTTACGGCTGCCACTAAATGATGGAGCAGATGGAGCAGATGGTGCACAAGAAATCACTGGTGTTTGGATGACACTTGCATCCAACCAACTGTTTGCAGGAGATTTTCCTGCAATTGTGAAGGCAATGTTTGATGAACAATATGGTCGCAGAATTGAAAAGAGCAAAAAATAATCTATTATGCAGAAAGTAAATTAATATCCAAGCCAAATGCCACATGCTACAAAGTGGCATGTTATTAACCCATATCGACCACTCCTCTTGTTGGGACCTACACAAAGCAGAAGAATGCAGCTCATTCAAGAGTTTATGTCCTTGTAATCAACCTTCCCTAGAAGTTAACTTTCCTTGTAGTAAGATAAATAATTTGCAGAGTTCCAAAGGCTGGGAACTTAGATTTTTAAACCATGTAGCTAAACGGATTGACAACATTATACCAGTGTTGAAAATGAAGGAAGTGCAAAAAGGGAAACATACTATTATTCTTAATCTTAGTGATCCAAATCCCATGAGAACATAGTGGACAACACTTTAAATAGTTGACATAGATGTGCTTTAAGCGGAAGCAAATCATAATCATGGTATAAATAAAATTTCAGAACTGAACTGTAAATGAATAAAGAACAGAATATTGCAGATTGGAGAGCATAATATGTATATGGAAACTATTTATATTTTATAACCTCTGTACATGAAAGGAATACACAATGTCACGGCTCACAATGCATATACCAAGAGATAGAGAGGAAACCAAGCACTCCATCAGTGGGATGTGCATCAAAGGTTATTTGTGAGCTTTCTCGCATGTGAGAGCCATGCACATGTGATCCCATAGTGTCTATCGAGTGAAGTCCCTAACATGCGAGTGGGCTGCATATGTGATCCCATAGTGTTCATCCATATCTTTATTGCAGAGGAAATGAATCTGGAAAATGATGTGAAAATGTTGACAGTGAATAAACTGCTCTCTGCATACTCTACCATAAGAGATGTACGGATGGATGCATAGAAGTTGTAGAGGATGAGGGAACTGTTGGAGAAGATGAAACGGTTGCTCTTCCACTTTTTTCCCTTCGTCTTCAATCAATTACAAATAAACAATGTTCGGAAGTAACTGTAGCTCCCTCTGCAGGGCACCGCTTCTCGACCCCACCAAACAAACTCCTCATGTCTTGGCGGGAACCAGGATCCAACCACAAGGAAGAGCACGAGGATGCATAAGTAGGTGTGTTTCCACTTTGAATATTTTGTCCAATGTTGATGCCAACCATAAGATCCATGTTGCCACCAAGAGCACTTAGGGTCTATTTGCAGAAGTGGAAGCCGAAAAAAGGTATCGATCCAGGATCTCTTAAGTTTTTGGAATGGGAAAGAAGTACACAGACATCTAAAACACAAGAAAGAAAATTTTGACTGAGCTACACAATTGTCAGATGCTAACATTTAGTAGTACTTTTCACGATACATGTTGTAAACAATCTTATAACTCTTAATTCAATATATTACCAAGGTTCTTTGAGCCAAATAAATCATTTACTTGTATACAACCATGTTTCCTTTTATAGCCTAATTTGAAGAGATTAACATCTAGGATGTCATATTTTATTCTTCTCAAAAAGCCCAAGGCTAAGTAACCTTTCAAACCCTCTTGTTAACAGGGAGGTGCTAGCTATGGCCGTGAGAAGCTGAAAAATTCCTTTGACAACAAGATAGGCATGTTTTTGCTTCTTGTCCAAGGACCTGATAATAGGCTCAATTAATGTTCAATTGGGCATAGGGTTTCATGTTCTAGTCAATTGCAATCATAACCTAGTACATAAAGTCTTAAACCAAGACAACCAAACAAATAAACTGGACAGGCCATTGAGCTCAGTAACACACAGGAGCAGTATATTGCTCAAGAAGTCAGCAAAAACAATTGAGAACAGCATAGGCATAATTTTAGTGTCTGTCCAAAGAACTAATAATAAACTCAAAATTATGTTCAATTTCATTTGCAGCCATAACCTAGTACAAGGAATCTTAAATCAAAACAAAACAAGCCAACAAATCGACTGATCCGTGGCCATGAGAGGCTGGCAAACAAACAAATGGCAACACAAGCATACATCTTAATTTTGTCCAAGGAGCAGATAATAAAGCTCAAATTGGCATTCAAATCTATTCAGGGTTTCACTGTCAAGTCATTTGCACTAAAAAATTACTACATTAAATCTTAAACCAAGAAACACAAACAAATAATTCAAATAAGCCATTCCGATCGTTGATAGAGAGGAATGGCCTATATTCTCTGAGAAACTACAAGAGGCAATTAAATGTAAAGTTAAAGGTAATTTGTTAGGTCATGGCCAACATCAAGATATGAACCAATTTGCCATATGAGACTCCCTCGTGGAAGCCCCTGAGGTCGTAATTTTCATTTACTTTATATATTGCATAAATTTTGTGCCCCTAGGTTTTGGCCTCATGAACAAGCTCAGAAGTAAACTGAACCCACCTGCACCCCGAGCACAACGTAGGCACAGTAACTAATTTCAGTCCAACGAGCTGGTAATAAGCTCAAATTAAACTTCAAGGGGTTATGGTGTGTGTTGTACTGATCACAGCGAACACTTACACAGCTCTCCCCCATGCACTTATTAATTTCGATACAAGGAGCTGGTATTCAGTCCAAATTAAAGACCAAGGGGTTGTGATATAATGGTGACAAGCGATGCTCGTAAGAATGTAAATCAGGTTAAAATGCCAACGAATTTCTTAAGTTCATTCCAGGGAGCTGATAATAATCTCAAATTAAAATCCAAGGAGGTGACAATAAGCCAAAACTAAAGTCCAAGGAACTGATAACAAGCTCAAATCATGAGTTGTGGCATAACAGTGACAGGCAACACTCGTAAGAGCCTAATTGTTGCGATCCGACAAGAAGCTTAAATTAAAGTACGAAGTGATGATTAGAAGCTCAAATCGGGGTGTGGAATAATAGTGTCAGGCAACACTCGGAAGAGCCTAAATGATGTCCAAATCCTCACGCATTTCTTAATCTCAGTCCAAAGAGCTCATAAGGTATAATAGTGCTGCGCAACAATCATGAGACCATAACTCAGGTTCCAATCCCCACAGACACTAATTTCAACCCAAGGGAATGTGGCGTAATGGTAGAACACAACACCATTGTGTACACTATGCAACCCTGGTTCAAATCTCTACAGTCAAAGAATGTGATCAAACAATTATGGAGTACATTCGAGAGTGACTTATGTTTACAAGTAGTCTGAACACCCCATACCATATCAAATACAGTCTATCAACCAGGGTTTACCATGACAAAGAAAGCGTGAGCTACAATTGACGTCCAATTGTGCTCAGGGTTTGATGCTACTATATGTTCTAAGCATACACAATTTGCACTCACCTGGTTGTGGATCTGAAGAGACTTTCTGTGGTTGAACCTGTGGCGGCTGCTGTTGCTTCTTTTTATGTGGCATGGAATCCATAGCCCTGCGCCTCAGCTCGTCTATGTCCATACTTGCCCTAATTTCCTTCTATTCTCCCTATTAATCCTGCAATTATTATTCTTCTTCTTCTTCTTCTTCTTCTTTTCTTCCTGTTCATACCAAACGTAAAATTAAGAATGGGTCAAAACCCTCGCATTCTACTCTCTCTTTTTTTCTCTCTTCCTGGTCCAGGGCGTCGATTCTTGTCTAATCAGTGAATGACACGTGGCATGTAGAGTGGGCGGCGTGTCGTGGGCACTCACTCAGGGATGTAACGAGGAAAGCCGGGTTGAACCACATATTCAAATCGTTTAGTACCGGGTTTCACTTTAAACGGGTTTGAAAGGAATTTTCACCTGATTTTTTACAGCCAAGCTTTTTAAGATAATTTTTGAATCAAATTTCCTTACGGACCTCCTTATCCCGGGGTGATATTTACGCGGAAGGCGTGTTCCCATTACGGGATCAAAATTGCACCCGTCCCACGGGTTCAAACCCGTCACAGAAATGTTGTAAGAAAATTGTGTCTCAAAAAATTAAAAGGTTAAATTTAAATGATTTTTTTTTAAGTACATAGCATTAATAAAAATGTCAAAATTCTGGTGCGGGTTGCCTGATTCAAAATTCTGTGGGTAAGGTGGTGGGAGCTGCTTCCTATAAGCTTAAAGTGGGTACTTGCAATTCTGCTGAGCTTCAAGCTCTTAGTAAAGGATTGTTCTTAGCAGCCTCGCTTAAAATTGAGAACCTGGAGATTGAGGGAGATTCCTTGGTAATCATTAATGTCATTATCAAAAAAAGAGCCTTATCATGGAAACTTGATTTAGGGGTTCAAAAAATTTTATGGCAACTATCCAAATTCAATAATTGGAGCATCAGGCACGTGTATAGGGAGGGTAATGGGGTGGCTTTCTTTCGTTCATTTTCTACTTGTTTCTATAATGGATTCGCCCCAGGAGCTCCCGGCTTGGCTCTATCGTGCAATATGAGGGAAATGGCTTTTTGTAACAAGGTTTCCATCGTAGGTTGAAGAAAATCTTTCGTATCTCTTGCATTAGGGATCCTGAGGCTATTAAATTGGTTACGGGATGGATTTTACGAGCGCATAAGGTTGGCCGAGGATAAATAGTGGAATTGCTTCCATCTTTGTTGATCTGCTTGTTTCTATAATGGATTCGCCTTCTGCTCCCAACTTGGCTCTATCTTGCAATATGAGGGAAATGGCTTTTTGTAACAAGGTTTCCCACTGTAGGTTGAAGAAAATCTTTCGTATCTCTTGCATTAGGGATCTGGAGGCTATTAAATTGGTTCTGGGGATGGATTTTCTGAGCGCATAAGGTTGGCCGAGGATAAATAGTGGAATTGCTTCCATCTTTGTTGAAAATTTGTTGGTTCTTTGTCCCTCAAAGGCGGAGGTAGTTAAACTTGTTGCTCACTAGTTTGAGCCCTCTTTATGCGAAAACCTGGCCGGAGGTCACTAATTTTAATCTTGTGTCTTGGCTTGTGTCTGAGGGGGCTCTGTGTTCACTGGTTGGTAACGACTTGGGACTGGCGGACTTGGAGAAGCATTTTCAGGTTCAGTTGGAATTTGTCGAGTCCTTGGTGGTATTTGTGCTAGATAAGAAGTCTAAGTGTGCTCGTATTAAGCTTTCAAATGTGAAGGCTCTGGGTTGCCATTGGAGTCGGTGTCGTGTTGGTGGTTGGAGCTCCGTGCTACTGCGGGTGACGCCTTCGAACACCTTTGGCAAGGTTGGCTCAAAGATATCTCTGCTGACGTGGACTCTGATATGGAGCTCGGGTTGGACCAGAGCCAGTCTGTAGGGGGTCTCAATATCTCGGTTGATGATGTCAATTAGGTGTCTTTTTATCAGGTCCTAGTATTAGTATATAGAATAAATTCTGGTTTTTGTTAATATGCCAATGTGACTTGGTTGTGGTTGTTCTTGAAACATTTGAGGTTAAGCCTCCTTTTTTGTATATAGGGAACGGGTCCCTTCAACCCGCCTTATCAATAAAAAAAATGTCAAAAGAAGGGATGGGTATAAAAATGTCTCACGAACTCAACCAAAATCATATCCATTTATGGATCCTTCCAACTCGGACGAGTCAACCTTTGAGAGGTGTTTGACTAAATCAAACCTTAATTTGCTTAGTATCTAATTGGCACTAGGTTGTTGGTTGTATTATAGACATTTGTTTGAATACGCTAGTAGTGGTGTGTTGTCACTCTTGCAACCGCTGGTAGCCCGCTCTAGATTAGACTAGATTAAAACTTCGATTGATGGATGTACATGTAAATCTTAACATTTAATAACAAATATGTAGAATTCTTCTAGAAATCAAATCACACATCCATGACCATTTAGCAACCCGCTCCAGATTAGACTACCAAATTCTAATCTGAAAGTGACATGGACATAAACAAGTAGACAACGTCAAGTAGTAGACATTAATTATAAATTTATAATGCCATTTTCTCAATAAGCATTGTTGATGAGTTCTTTACCACTAGCACTACCAAACTTAGGTAGGTGACTTGTCAATGAACCACTAAATATGCACAATAAATGAATACGTAGATGGAGAATGGGATGCAAGTCAAGTGCATGTGCTGCAATGGAACTACGATGCAGGTTAGATGCAAAATTTGAATTATTGTATGTTGAAAATGTAGAGGATATGAAGAAGAGATTAACATAGACACAACACAAGCCCTTAGTGTGACATATAATACTTTGTATTTATATTTGATGTTTTCATGGGTTTGTGGCAAGTTCCCAACTTCATGCAAAAAGATTTGTTTCTACACAAAGAGTATGATTTGTTTCTTTATTTGGGATGAAGAATTATGCTAAGAAGTAACCTCCTGCACACACTATAGACATGCACCAATATTGTAACTTGTAAGTGTTGCACTAATAATTGATGTCAATAGTCTTCTTTGATATCTTTATGAGCTTAAAGATCTGATCATTGACTAATGATACATTGATGTTATGCACACAGTGTAGGGTAACGTGATTCATTGCATTGTGTTCTCTTACTACATAATATCAAACACATCATCATTGAAATATGATCGATTAAGCTTCTTTATAAAACTTGACGTTCATTGCTTCTTCCGAATTCCAAAGTGCTTGTTAATGACATGTAGGAGTTCATCATTGTGCTCTTCCTAGTATGATTAAGAAACTCCAATGAAATTTCATTATATACTTCCTAGAGAGGAATTTTGAATGTATGCTCAATCATATTATCCCCTTCCAACTTGGCAATAAGAAACACATTCTTTGTTTTCATTATAGACTAATGACTGACGAAGAGGAAATTGATTGGTACAAAGATATAGATAAGTGCACTAACTTTGGTTTGCGTAAAATAGATGCAAGAGTCCGGTGAAATAATTGGGCGGGGTTACACATGAGTGAGAAGTTTTCATGAAGATAGTCCAATCGATGGACTAATTAGACCAAGAAGTGGGTTGATACTAAAATAGTTAGGCTATTAAAAAGATTTGTTCAAAGAATGACCAAGGTTGAGAGTTCTCAAATACCTAAGGGGTCCATCATGCTCTAGGTAAAGATAGGGAAGGAAAGTGTAGAAAAAGAGTTATAAGGGTTGAAGGTAGAGAACCTTATTAAAAGGTGATTATGCGAGACCCAATTCCACAAGATATGATAGAAGAAGGTTGGATTATGATGCTTTGGATATGGGAAAAAATGAAAGATGATATCAAACGGTTGAGTAGAAATTGGTAGAATATTTCCACAATGATACTCTAGTTAAGTAGAGATAAATTAATGAGAGTGAGGCTGCTCAAAAATAATTGTGCAAGACTAGGAAAGATAAGACAACCAAATGTGGAGCCTTAGAGAGTCATTGTCGAGAATTGAACCATGTAAGGAAGCACAAAAATGTTATCTATGTCTGATACACCAAATAAGTAGATAAGGGTTAACATCAGTTGGCCCAATGTAACACGGCATAAGGAACACTTCTCTCTTTGTACACCCTTGTTAGATTATGTGAAATCTAAGATTAGTGAATTAGGTAAATTAAAGAATGTAAGGGTTATCTATAGGAGGTTATTCTAATTAATTAACTTAGAATTTTATCGAAAAGATAGATTTTTCTTAACTTTATTCTCGTCGAACGTGAACTCAAACATAATCCATTATTTTTGTATGTAAAGTTTTTGACACAATTTTGCATTATCATCCAAGTGTGTGTGTGTAGACATAGATTAAGCTGGAAGTAGCGGACACAAAGTTCTCCCACTTTGTCCCTTTGACATATCTATGCATTTTTTTTTTAAATAAAGAAAAGAATTATTCAAACTTAAAGATATTTTTCCTCTCATACTTTATACCTTGGCAAACTTGGACCAAACTTTATATTTATTGAACATAAACACGAACTCGAACCTTGTGACTTAGGTTAGTGGTACTCCCATTATCAATGACGATTCAACAACCACTAATTGATTGCATTCAATCTTTAGACAATGAAAAATGTGTAAGTTCTTTCTACTCTTTAGGTAGTCCAGTCTTAGTGTCATTGTGCCACATCCCACACGCCTTGAGATTAAATTTTGAAACTCCACAACATAGTTGCACTCCTATCCTTGGAGGAGCTCAATTTGTGAGATGAGGTTTGAGGATATTTTTAGAATGAATTTCAATGTTGGAGTTTTGGTTGATGAAAGAATGTTCCTTTGTAAATCTATATAATTTATAAAACCACTAACATGAACATTATGGAGAGTAAATGATTGATGTTTTGCATTTATATTGTTTTTTATATCTTCTTGTGGATGAGACATCATTTTCTTACATGTGCCTCTTACATCGATGAATTGCAAATCTCTCTTCTTGATGCTTAGCATTTATACTATTGCTAAAGCTTGTGATTTTAAAGTTGTCAAATCAGTAGTCCCTACTTGCTGCAAATTCCAATAATTAACAGGTTTTTTCTTATTAAGGTTATTCTATATTTATAACATTAGTATAATGCAAAATTTAGGAACTTTCCTATTTTTACTATGGTAAAATGTTACAAATTGATTGTCTTGTGGCTATAGAGTTTTAGACACAGATAAAGAATCACAATATAGAATATCCTCTAATGTTAGTGAAAAATTTGGGAGGAGGAAGAGAAAACACAGAGCGAAACACATTTTGGTAAATTCTAATGTTAGGTTACTTATATGACAACAAGAATAATTGAATGCTTTGAGTAACGTTTACTTGCAAAAAAAGGAAAGAAAACTTCCTTGATTTCCACCAAAAACACAAGTAGAACACAATAGGACACACCAAACTCATCCACCGTCACTTTTTACCTCCTACTAATCACACCCATTTCCAAATTATTTTAACTCATTCCCATGTATTGCCTACTAGTCCATGCAATTCTTGTACAACATTACCACTTTAACTAGATGGTTGCTTTCTTACCGTGTGTTGATCACCAAACTTTGGCACTTAGTTGAGAAAATACAAAAGGTCCGCGCGGGAAAATAGGGCATGTTCAAAGGCGCGAACGGATAAGGGAAACATGCGTGTGGAGGATAAGTTCATATTTCAGGACTTAACTGCCATTTTTGCACATAAGGATCTATTTTTAGAGATGGCATGCAGAGCACATAAACGAGGTAGAGACTTGTGCACCACGCATTGGCTATTTTTGGAGGATCGGCTACAAAGCACTTTGCATGGATGTGGGCTAAGAATAGGTTTATCACTGTCAGTTAACTAAAGGAAGTCTATTATTAGCACACTTGCATGTGGGGCTATGGTTGTAAAAAGTGCGTAGCTAATAATAGCATGCGACCTATTCTAGGATTGGATAAGCGGTGAAGGGAAAGTCCCCACCCTTATAAATATGTAGTGAATCTGCGTAGTATATAATTAAAAAATAATTAGCAAAGAGATAGATATGTGTATGTATGTGTGCAAGACTGGACTATTGTATCAAATCTGTACGCATATGGGCATAAAATGCCATTACTGTAAGAAGCTTCATGTAATTGTCATATTTAATATAATGGAGGCTATTGGTTGAATCTAAGTGTTAGTTCTGTGTGTATTTGGATCTAGTATGTTCTTGATTTCATCATGGTTAATTTAATTTTGTTCTCCCTTAGATATAGATCTCATGCTCTCTATAGATGATGTATTAATAATGGAACTACGTGTATTAAGTCTTTATCATGCTAACATCCCGCAACATCAACCCCTAAACAGGGGACTGGTACCTTTGCGCGCTTTGGGTGAGTGCTCGGTCTAGGTTGAGTGATGTCCTAGTGCGTCCGGGGTCTTACTAGTGAATTCTAAGTTGCATCATTAGTTCTGTTTTTGGGACCTCTTTTTCAGCTTGTTTTCATAATGGTTCACGATGAGGACATACCAGTTGACCTTAGCAAGTGTTGAAGAGTGGATACACAATCTGGAAGAAGAATACGCTGTGATTCAACATTGGATCTCGAGTTTAACACACGTGTGTGGATGGAGCAGAACATGTATGAAATTTTATATGAGAGCTTCTTTGCTATCTTTCTAATAGAATTATGCAGTGGTTGATTACATATGCATCTAAGCGGAATGGAGGTATCGTGCACTTGTTTGGACACAGGAAGAATTTCAGGCCCTTTATGATGCTGATTTGATTTGGACTCGAGTTGTGGATATGTGGTTCCATGGCATTTTAAAAAATTATATCTTGGAGTACTCAATTTCCACTTATTCGTGCCCAGAGGTAGTTGAATTCCGATTTTATGATATCCAGGGAACTTAAGCGTAAGGCATTCCACCGGGCGATCAAGATCCTGATGGTAACTTTGAATTTGGAAAGTAAACCGATGGCTAACTAAACCCCACCACACACGGGGGTAGGAGCAAGTTTGGTGAAAGATGGCAGACCTAGCGGTAGAAAGGCAAAGAGAGCAAAGGCAGCTTAAGTATAATGAGGCGCACGAGAGGGTGCTCGAGAAGCAATGGGAGGTTCTTTGAGCAAATGGTGTTGTGGAGGAAGATAGTTCGGGAAGGAGTTGAAGTTCATGCAGAAGACGTGGAACTCGAGCCTCAAGAAATCTTCCATTTGGGAAAACATGATAGGGAACCCTCCACGGCCTCACATAGAAGCGCGCTAATAGAGATAACTCGGGCCATGGGCGCGCATCCGAATCCACCAGCAACCTTGCTCTTACGCTTGGTTTTCCAAATCTAGTACAACAAGTAGTCGGCGCTAATTCACACAGTGGAAGAGTAGGAGCAAGTCTTATGAAAGGCACAATAATGGCAACACAAACAGCCGTTGTTAAATGGGAGTACTTTTCGTATATCATCAAAGCAAAATACAAGCGCGTCAATTTTCGGACTAACTTCTTGAAGTGGTAACACTTCGTAGACTATTAGGTACATTTCGGTTCCTCTTTGTTGGGACACGAGGAAGTACATCTTCCGTCCAACCACATCCACAAAGTTCAGAACAGGGAGGCACAGAAGCTCACGCTCCGGCGGATCTCGGTGCTTTTGGAGGCGGAGAGGAAACATAGGAGGTTTTGGATCGGGTGGCGCGAGGCCCACAACAACCCTGAGAATATTTACATGGAGATGTCTTGTTGTCTCTCGAAAAGCACTTTTCGTTTTCTAAGTTAAATTCAAAATTTCGAGCTCTCGCCCTCTTAAAGTATTCAAGCCAAGTTGAAAGTTCAAAGAAATAGAAAAATCAATGCCACCGGTGTTATTTAAATCTCTCTTTTGCTCGTTTTGAGAAATTCTCCATCTCTGGTCTCCATGCACGTAATGTCCTCCTTACAATCTTCTTTTTGATCAAAATTTTTCGCTTGTTTTATGTCTTGGGTCGTCAAATCATTGTTTTGCCTCCATGCCTCCGGCTCGCGAAGGAAATTCAAAAATTGGACTCAAAATGATGAAGTTCTCTTCCTTTGTGTATTTTTCCCACAGTCGGGAACGATGGGCATTTTCTTCCCCATCAAATTTTGGCCCCATCATCCACGAGTACGTGGACATACCTAATTGGAAGCGGGTCGGTGGAGAAATTTGTGTTTTTGAGCCTCTTTGTAAAAAAGGCGAAAAGTTAAAAAGTGACCCGCAGCCCCGATCAGGCTATAAAGGAAAAAGTCAAAGTTGAAGCCTCGTAGGAGAAAGTCAAAGGTGAAGCCCACCATTGAAAAGTCAAAGTGGGAGAGCGGGCCATCGGGGGACTTTTGGAAATTTAACCAAATTCCCAAAAGTGAAGTAAAAGTTCTAGAATGCTCTCGTAGCTACACCAAGGTCTCGGGCTGTCGACACACTAAAATTTTCTTCCGTAATTTCTATTTCATTAATGTATGTATTAGGAATAGGATGTTGTTAAGTGTAATTAGTAGTAGCGTCGATAGAAGATAACGACCGCGCGATCATGCGGTGCCGCCAATAATGTAAATAATGTAGTACTTGATCAAAGTAAAGTCAAATAGGAATGTTGTAAAAAGTAAATATTTGTTGTAAGTGGTCCCAGGTAATGTTAAAATGTCAAAGTTGGGATAAGTAGAGAAGTAGGGTCTACATGATTAGAAATTAGAAATATTATATTGGTAATAAGGACAAGGAGTGAGGTCATAAATATTTTAGGTATTTTATTTATAAAAAGTCTAAAAATGTGGAACCCATGTGAAATGATAAGGTTTATCTTATCTTAAAAGATAAGCTTACTGTACGATAAGAGTTAAGGTATGGAATATGATTCGTCAGAGTGGATTTCTTATCCTATCTTAGAGATAAGATGGATAATCCTGGAAGTTCTATAAATAAAGAGGCCACCCCCCTCATTTAGCATAGAAGGAAGTAGTGAGAAATATTGTATGAAGTGTGTAAAGGAAGCCATCAGTTTAAAGGTGTGTTGAAGAAGCCATTAAGAGGTGTAATTGTAAAGTTTCTCCCATAGTATTGGTGGAAGGCAAGTGAATTCAATAACACTTGAAGTACCTCATGGGTGAGATTGTAACAATTTCATGTTAATATTATAATTTACTTTGATATTTCAGATTTGTCATCATTCCGTCTTATCATAGTCGATGGTATTCTTGTGTTATGTTTGTTGTTTTGTTTCCAGATTACATCCACCAAACTAAAGGTTGTGCATTAGTAAATAATCATAGCACGAGGAGTTCCGGTGAAGAATTATCATAGTGCCGGATTGGTGATGACATTTTGGTTCCATTGCCGGGACCATTCCTCGTTGGTGGATTGTCTGGAGAGATATTCCCACTTAGTCAAAAATCAATTGGAGGGTAACCTTGTTTTTACTGTGCATAGTAGTTACCATGGTAAAGTCATTTTTGTTGTGAATAGTATTTACCACAGTAAAGTCACTTTTTACCGTGAATAGTATTTACCGCAGTAACTTCACTTTTTACTGTGAATAGTGTTTACCACAGTAAAGTCAGTTTTTACCGCAGTAAGTCAAGTTTTACCATAGTTTACCGTGGTCATTTCTATTTTCTATTATAGTGATTTTAATTATTGGTGCACATAAGTCTTGTTGATTGTACTTTTGGGTTGGTATTTCACTGTGGTTACTTTTGAAAATGGGGAAGATTCCTGTTTTTTCAGCCCAATCTAATGAAGATGCTTCCTCTTTCATTCAAGAGTTTAAATGATCTTGTATTTGTAATGGCCTTATAAGAAGGGAACAATGGACTAAATTTTTTCCTACCTTTTTGAATGGTTCAGCCCTTAGGTGGTTTGAAACACTAGGTGATAATGTGAAAAACTCATGGGATTTATTAACTGAAAGTTTTCTTAAAGAATTTGGTGAACAACGAGAGATATGCGAGATCTCATGATCGATATCACAAAGCTAACCCAATGAGAGAAGTAGAAGATAAGGGATTATCATGCTCGTGTTCTAGAGCTATGGAGAAAGCTCGGCGCCCGATCCGTAAGGAAGGATTAGCGGATGGGTTGATGAATGGCATGGATAATCTCCTATGTAAGCACTTCATTCTTGGGATGAAGCTAGAGATCGACAACGAGTGAAGTATGACCGCCACTACCATTGAACAAGCAAAGGAGATTGCGAGAAGGCAAGAAGAAAGCATGGAAGAGGAGCCCAAAGAAATTGTTGCTAAAGTAGAACCTACACCAAAGACCTTTGCTCTAGAATCCACAACCACTCTCGGTGAGCACAAATCTTTCTCCTAGTACATCTACCGAGTATGAAGATCTGCTAAAAAAGATGGGTCGATTAACTATTAATCTTCTTGAAGGAAAAAAATTTAATTCTCGGGGAGGAGATAGAGGTCCAAAAGAAATATTTATGAAGTTGTATGTTATGGTTGTTATAAAAAGGGTCATTATAAGTATAATTGTCCAGATAGAGCTTCTACATCTGTAAAGGAGATAATGATAAAGGAAAAACACCTGTGAATTCTTTTGATGTAGTAGATAAGAGCAGAAATAATGAAGTAGATGTGTTTGTAACAAAAAGAAGAAAGAAAAAGATAATCAAGATGGAAATGATCCTAAGAAGATGAAAGGAGGAACTAAGTAAGAAACATAGGAGAAGAAAGTTGGGTGTGCGGGGATTTTCGATTTCACGGGGCAAGGACCATACTCCATCTTGGAAGATTTGTCCAAAAGGCTGCAAATATTACATATGGTCAACTCTTGGCTATGTCTTCGAGAAGAGGCGGGAGTTGCGAAGTGGACTCAATGCTTGACGAAGGAAGGAGGTTGAAGTCCCTGCTTTTTGGAGGCAGAGGCGGATCCCTATGCTCCACAAGTGAGGGTATTATGTAATGGTATTTCAATTCATGATGTCTTAGTTGATGGAGGTGTTGCGATTAATGTAATGACCGAGTCTCAGTAATGAATATGTTGGGTTTAAAAATTGATCGCCCTTGAACACTTATGTTAAGGTCATTAAATAAGGGAAAAACTAAACCGAAAGGTGTAGTTTCAAATGTGGCAATATCTGTTATAGGTGTTGTATGTGTGGTAGACTTTCGGATGATGAAAAATGGTACTGTTGTGCACTCCCAATGTTCTTTGGGAAGACCATGGCTAAGGAGAGTTCATGTAAGAAACTACCTTGGAATGAAGGCTTCATGACACTTGGACGTGGTAGAGAGAGGTGAAGATAAACGTGATCCCTCGACATCATAAAGCGAACACAGCTGTGGATTCAAGTGATGAAACGATGATTGGACATCCTCTCGATTACTCTAGTACCAGGTGAAGTGGACACCGAAGATGAAGAAAGTGAGGTTGATGTTTTAGTCATGGATATCCTTCCATCACACCGACTCGTGACCCCATAAAATTATCGAAGAAGAAGTTGATGATCGTCTCAACACATAAAGATTGGTGATCTTTGTGATGGAGAGTGAGAAGGAATCCTACCTCCATCTCTTTCGAAGGTACATACACATATTCACCTTTGATTACAAGGAACTCCGTCAAGTAAGTTGGGTAGAACATTCTATTGAGTGGTAGATGGTGCTTAAGCCTATAAAGCAAATGCCATATAGAATGAATCCTAATTTTTCAAGACCGTAAAAGAAGAAATAGATAAGTTGCTTGATGAAGGATTCATATTTCTTTGTAGAGAATTCGAATGGGTTTCTCCCATTGTGATCTCAATAAAAAAGAATGGGAAGCTATGCGTTTGTGTTGATTACAGGAAGCTCGATAAGGCAACAAAGAAGGATCATTACTCTCTTCCATTCTCATATCGAGATCTTGGGCCGAAGTATGGCCAGAGTGTTATAGTTTCTTTGATGGGTATAGCGGATACAACCAAGTCCGTATAGTGGAGAAAGATCACCAAGACCACGTTCACCACTCCTTGGGGAACGTTTGCTTATAGAGTTATGCCTTTTGGGTTGTGTAATGCTCCAACGAACATTCCAACATTTGATGAATAGGGTGTTCGAACCCTACATTGGGACCTTCATGATGATTTTTATATCTATGGGACCAAGTTGGACCACCGCACTGAGATGGAGACAAAGATTTCAAAGGTTAGATGAAGCACAAGCCTCACTAAACCCTACAAAGTGTGTCTTTGGATGTTCTAAAGGTGTTTTGTTAGGGCATGTTGTATCCAGAGATGGTATTGGTACGATCCTGATAAAGTTTCAAAAATCAAAGATTTACCATTTCCTATGAATAGAAGTAAGTTGAGATCATTTTTAGGCCATACGGGTTACTATAGAAGGTTCATCAAGAATTTCTCAAAGATTTCTGACCACTAACCCAGATTCTTGAAGAAGGATGTTACTTATGAACCAGAAATAAGGCACATGAAGCTTTTGGACAATCAAGGAAGCCCTGTGTCTTCACTGTTTTAAAGAATCTAGATTGAGCAAGCCATTCATTATGTATACGATGCCTCGAGATGCAGCACTAGGAAGTACTTTGAGCCAAAAAGATGAAAATGGGAATGAACATCTAATTTACTTTGGGAGCGATACAAATGAGCATCTTGAGGTAAATTATCTTGAATGGCTTGAAAAAGAGGCTCTAGCTTTATCATTTTCTTTGTAAAGAAGTTTAGAAATTACTTGCTAGGGCGAAATTTATAGTTGTATGTGAGATCATCGAGCTCTAAAATATATTGTCAATAAGCCTAACCCATCGGGGAGGATAACAAGATGGATAATTTTGCTACAAGAATTTGAATTTGATATTATAGATAGGTCGGAAAGAAGCATGTCAATGCGGATGCACTCTCTCGAGCCTATGATGGTTTAGAATCATCTTGTGACGATGATGATTTCCTCGATGTAAGCATTGTTATCCCTTGACACAATCCCTAGTGAATACATAGATATTTGGAATTATTTGAATGAATTCAAGTTTCTGATGGTGTCAATCAAAGACTAAGAAAAAGATTACTCAAGTCGATCGTCCATATTCTATTCTGCATGGAGTATTATTTCGAATAGGACTGATGGACGATCTGAGAGGGCGAGTTAGACGTGATCGAGGGAAGGAACTACTAGAAGAATTCCACAATGGTACATGTGGAGGGCACTTCTCTGGACAACTTACAAAGCGAAGGATCTTGGATGCGAGTTATCACCGGTCCACTCTTTTTAAAGATTGTTATAATTATTGTAAGACATGTGATATTTGTCAAACACATGGTAACCGTAAGACTTCATCACTCCATTATGTCCTATTCTTCCACTTGGCCCCTTTGAAAAGTGGGAATAGACATTATAGGTCCACTTCCAACTACCTCACGCCAAAATAAGTATATTGTAGTTGCCACATATTATTTAACCAAGTGGGTTAAAGCTAGGCCATTAAAAACAACTTCCATGGATGAGGTGGCAAGGTTCATATATGAACGCATTGTCACCAGATTTAGTTGTCCATTAGAAATTGTAACAGGATCAAGGAAGCCACTTCATTAATGGGGTAGTAGAAGCCCTAGTCAATAAATTTTCTATTAAGCACGGGAAGGCGGAACATACAAGCCAAGCACAAATGGATAGGTGGAGCGAACAAATTTTTGTTGTGTCAAATTCTAGCAAAAGATGCAAATTGCGGTACATAAGTGGGATAAAAGGATTCATGCAACATTGTGGGCATATAGGGCAACAACAAAGTCAAAGAACAGGATACTCCCCATTTCGGTTGGCCTATGGCATTGATCCAGATTCTTCCTATTGAGTTTGATATTCCCACTTTGTGAGAGTTATGAAAAATGAAAGGATGGATGAAAGTGATTCAAGAAAAGAAAGGTTGGTACATCTTCATTTCTAGAGGAAATGAGGGAAATAGCAAAGGATACAAGCCATAAGAAGAAAATGAAGCGAAGGAATACTTTGATCAAAAGATCCGTTGGTCTCCATTTCATGTGAATGACTTGGTTCTAGTATATGATTCCGTATACAAAAAAAGAGAAAATTTCTTCCAAAATGGATGGGGCCCTACAAAATAGCGGTTGTGCATGAAAATGGTACGTCTGACTGGAGGAATTGGATGGCACTCCCATTACGAAATGAGTCAACCACGACAAGTTGAAGATTTTCCAAGCACTGGAATAGTCTACTCAGGACGGAGTAGAAGGCTAGGAAGGGGGAAGATGTCGACACTAAAATTTTCCTCCGTAATTTCTATTTCATTAATGTATGTATTAGGAATAGGATGTTGTTAAGTGTAATTAGTAGTAGCGTCGATGAAGATAACGACACCGTCGATATAGTGCATGATAATGTAGAGTACGGTAACAATCAAAGTACAATAGGAATGTTGTAAAAAGTAAATATTTGTCGTAAGTGGTCCGTAATGTTAAAATGTCAAAGTTGGGATAAGTAGAGAAGTAGGGTCTACATGATTAGAAATTAGAAATATTATATTGGTAATAAGGACAAGGAGTGAGGTCATAAATATTTTGGGTATTTTATTTGTAAAAAGTCTAAAAATGTGGAACCCATGTGAAATGATAAGGTTTATCTTATCTTAAAAGATAAGCTTACATGTACGAGATAAAAGTTAAGGTATGGAATATGATTTGTCATAGTGGATTTCTTATCTTATCTTAGAGATAAGATGGATAAGCTGGAAGTTCTATAAATAAAGAGGCCACCCCCTCATTTAGCATAGAAGGAAGTAGTAAGAAATATTGTATGAAGTGTGTAAAGGAAGCCATCGGTTTAAAGGTGTGTTGAAGAAGCCATTAAGAGGTGTAATTGTAAAGTTTCTCCCATAGTATTGGTGGAAGGCAAGTGAAGTCAATAACACTTGAAGTACCTTATGGGTGAGATTGTAAGAATTTCATGTTAATATTATAATTTACTTTGATATTTGATTTGTCATCATTTCGTCTTATCATAGTCGATGGTATTCTTGTGTTATGTCCGTTGTTTTATTTCCAGTTACATCCACCAAACTAAAGGTCATGTGTGCATTAGTAAATAATCATAGCATGAGGAGTTCCCAGTGAAGAATTATCATAGTGCCGGATTGGTGATGACAGCCTCTTTGTTGAAAAGTCAAAGCGGGAAAGCGGAACAACGAAGAACTTTGAGTTTTTGAGCCTTTTTCCAAAAAGGTTAAAATGTTGAGAAAAGGGTCGCGACCCCATTTCCAATCAGAAGATGCCATGTGTCAAGAGTTCAATCGAGCAACGGGTTGGCAGAGAAATTTGTGTTTTTGAGCCTCTTTGCAAAAAAGGTGAAAAGTTAAAAAGTGACCCACAGCCCCAATCAGGCTATAAAGGAAAAAGTCAAAGTTAAAGCCCACAAGGAGAAAGTCAAAGGTGAAGCCCGTTGTTGAAAAGTCAAAGCGGGAGAGTGAATGGTAGAGAACTTTGAGTTTTGAGCCTTTTTCCAAAAAAGGTTAAAATGTTGAGAAAAGGGCCGCGACCCCATTTCCAATGAAAATGTGCCACATGCCTAAGTTAAAAAGTTGAAGCGGGGGTGTGGGCCAATTTGTTCCAAATTGCCAAATCTCTAAAAAATCACAAAATGCAAAGGGCTTTCCCTCGTACCCGCTCCAATCTCTTCCTACCACGTGGACGACCCGATTTCAAAGTTATAAGAGAAAATCAAATGGTCTGTATTCAAACTGGCAAATCAAATGTAACATTCGCGTTGCAAGATCTAGTTTTTAACCTGCCATGAGTGTTTTCTTTGCAATGGAGGAATTTGAAGAGGCGTAAATGATTTGTAAAGTTGTAACCATTTTGGCATGAGATATAATGGCTCCTCGAGCCATTCCAAGGGCTGGCGATTGATTTCAAAAAGACCAGAGTGCTCTGTACTTGAAAAGACAGAAAACGCCATACTTCTTCTATTTTCCCTTCTCCTTAGATTTTCCTCTATTCTCAAAGCTCTATACAAACTCTGCTTTAGCTTTAATAATAAAAGAAGGAATTTTCACCTTTTTGATTAAGGGATTGATTGGTACCTTGCGACCAATGAATTTCATTCAGTCTTGTAGCTTCTCCTGTGGATTTTTTTCTTCTAACTATAAATGCATGTAAACGAAATTTCTAATTAATGTGTGTGGGCATCTGATATTCTACTCACAACATTAGTTTTCTCCTACCTCCATTTCCACTCCCCTTCCCCTTTCCAAGACAAAGTTTCTTCTCTAGCGAGACATTGCTAGCTTTGCCACAGGGTCAGTGGAGTGCCCCTGTTGGATCTCTAGTCGAAAGGCCACCATTGAAACCCATCTTTTATGCATGCACCTATGGAAGCTGCACCGTTCAAGTAGAGGGACTTAGATTCCCATAGCGTTGGCTTGAAACCCACCAATTTGTCCACAAGAAAAATTTTCTCACCAACATGTCTCTTCGTCTCCCGAAGTATAGAGGCATAGAAGATGTTGTTAAACATGTGCACATGTGTGAAATATTATGGCACACAAAAGGGATCACAACTTCAGAGCGCAAGGCAAGCCAATTTGCTACCACATTACAGGGATGTGCACACAGTTGGTATAAGAAGTTTGACCTTGATCAAACTTACATGGATTATGCAACATTGAAGGATGCTTTCTTAAAAGAGTTCTATATCCTAGAATTTGAGTAGAAGAGTATAAGCGCGCTCAAGGATATCAAACAAGGCACTACTGAGAGTGTACGTGAGTATGATGCCCGTTTTAAAATGCTTCTATCGAAGCTCTCTTATGATATTCACGCAAGCCAGCATGCACAATGGTTCATTGGAGGATTGATTACACCATTTAGAAGGGCATTGTCACAGAAGACATGCAATGATTCACACAAAGCATTGGAGGCATCTCTACGTGCTGAGGATGTTGGAAGTATTGACACTGGTGTTAGCCCATTCTTAGAGGCATAGATTGCAGCTATGACAAAGCAGTTAGAGAAACTATCGCAAATTTAGCCCATGAAACGTGCTCAGGGATTTGGTGTACAGATTGTGAAGTGGAAGGTCACACCAAGGATAGTTGCCCCCACAGATCCATACGTTCATTACTATTAGACTGCGAGATCTATCATTTAAATCATGATGCTTAGCCCATTGTCCTTTGTTACAGGAGCGTGATAAGGAAGAACATTCCAAGCTATTGTAAAATATGTAGGTCCACAACTCATGACACGGAAGATTGCCGACCGATTGGTCGATCCATGATGTTATAGATATTGGTGTACTGACAGGACAAGAGTTTCAAATAACTCTAAGGGCAAGAATGCGCATTAAAACCAAGATCACAATTAGGTGAGATATTGAGTGGAATGAAGGGCATTTTGAAGGCGGTCATGGCAGAAGACGAGATACCGTGGTGGATTTGGAGGATGAGGTCGTGGTAGTGGAAGAAGTGAATTCCCTCGCAGAACATGTTATACATGCGGATCTCCTGACTACTATAGGCATGAATGTCCTAAGAATATTACATGTTCGTTTTTTGGAAAGAACCATAGCTATGAGGAGTGCCCAAACTTGTATGAGCACCTTAGTAAGCAGCATAAACAAGAAAATAAAGGCGCAATAATGGTTAGGATACAACGCGTTGTGGAAAATCAATGGATGCCTAAGTTGGAGGCAGAGTCCGAGGAGTTGCAAGTGAAGATCACGACCCACGCTGAGGCGGCACGCGCCCAAGAAGCATTGCAACAGAAGCCTACCATTACTAAGGAGGAGGTTATACATGCATGGTACCCATATCCGACCCATCAGAAGGAGGTCTATCAGGAAACCATGGAAATTCTTAGGAATCTTCAGGGTGAGATACAGTACTTAAAAGAGCAATCACGGAAGATGGAGCAAAAGAAAGTATCATAGATGGTCCCAAATGATATAGATGACTTAAGGGAAGTGTGTAAAATGTTGCGCTAGGAAAATATCATTCCATTGTTAGGGGATTGGTTAAAGGGAAACACTCTGCAAAGTATTGAGACTGGATGACAGATCTTGTATGTGAATCTTCCCCCTCATAGCCTAGATTATGACAAGGAAATCACTCTGAATGTTGTTGTGGATAGTTGGCTATTGAGTAATATATTGATTGATACAGCGCAGAAGTCAATGTTCTTACCTTTATGTATGGGTACAAATGGGAAGACCCCCATTGCAGCCATCCTCTAATGTATTGTTCATGGCTAATAGGACTAAGGCCACTCCCATTGAAGTTTTGAAAGATGCATCCATTAGCATACTGAGCTAAGTTCACTTGGAGACTTTGAAGTTTTAGCACCGCGCGAGTCGGATAGCTTCCCACTCTATTGGGCGTCCTTGGTGTTATGCAAATAATGTTGATCTTCGGTTCAACAAGGGCTATATCGTTTTGAAAATGAGGAGAGAGTTATTATCCCTTTAACAGATGGAATATCTATGCCCTATATTGAGCCTTTAAGTGAAGAAGATCTCGAATAGGATTTATGTACGCGCCATCCGAGACCCAAAGGTGTTTGACCCAACTAAAGAAGGAATAATTCGGTGGGGGATGCACACGGTCCATTAGTGATACTTTGCAAGTGTTTCTGTGATGATTGGACTCATAGTACTTATGAGTTGGTAGGGCACGAAGTAAAGAGCATATTTCTAGAGGCGAAAAACCTTGTTATGTCGGGAGAATAGGTAACAACTCGGTACCTTGTTACACCTAAGGGGAGATCTGTGGTATTCCTATGTGCCATGGAAGAACAAAGTGGATAGACCCATTAGAAAGAAGAGATGCTAGCATATACACTTCGTCGGACAAAGACACATTTGTGGATGGCCCACAGGATAATCATGTAGGGTGGGATGAAATTAGGATTGCTTTTGCTAGTAGATTATTCAGGGGCAATGCACCTACTCAAATCTAAACTTATTATGGTAATCAACTTGTTTAGCACCATGTTCGTAATCGTGAGAGACTCGGACGAAGGACAGGAAGATTTACCGACTTTGCTATGGGTGCACATGTTTTATTCCACTTTACAAGGATGCGCGTGTGCTTGGTATGTATATGCAAAACTCCATAGAGAGACTGGAAATTGGTAGGATTTAATTACAGGAATAACCCAAACATTTGACTTCTTCTCTACAAATCCTCCGGTGGAAGAAGCCTTGAAAGTCATAAAGTGCTTAACTATGGGAGATAGTGCCAAGGCTGAAGAACTCCTTCAGGAGTTATTAGATGAAGGAGCCTCAGGAGCACGTCTTGTTGAAGAGACAGAGGCCGATGTAACATTACTTCAATGCACTTGCCTTGAGAAAGAAAAAGGAAAAATGGTCTACTTAGTGGATGATGAAGAAGTATAAAATTTGGATGTAAATCATTCAACGGGTAGGCGGGAGGTTTTGGACAGTGCAGATAAGACCGCACACGCCTATCATGAACTTATGAAGACAAAGAAGGTGAATATTGGATCAGAGGTCGAGCCTAAGGAAGTCGTAATTGGGGATTATTGGTCGGGACTCAAGTGGAAAAAATCATAGAATTACTAAGGGATTACCGAGACTTATTCCCTATGGGGTACCATGAACTTAAAGGCGTGCATGAATCGTTAGGGGAGATGAAGATAAAACTTAAAGAGGGTGTGTGCCTAGTTAGAAAGAGACCCTACAGGATGAAAGTCAACTTGCGTGAAAAGGTCAAAGAAGAAATTGTCAAAATGTTGAAGTCTGGAATTATCAAGCCCCTTGATGAGTCAAAATGGGTTAGTCCAATGGTGATCGATGTCAAGAAGGATGGATGTATCGATTTGCATGGACTACGAGGGAGTTGAATGCTTGCATGTGTGATAGACCCATTTCCTACGCCATTCATTGAGGAAATACTGGAAGGCGTGGCAGGGCACGAAATCTATTTGTTTACAGAGGGGTTTTCTGGTATCATCAGGTTAGGATTTCCCAAGAGGATCAGGAAAAGACAACTTTTACTACTGAATGGGGTAGTTTTGCCTATACTATGATGCCCTTTGGACTGAAGAACACACCTGTTGTATTCTCACGGATAGTGGTTCAAGCATTCAAATATTTTATTCACAACTTCTTGCAGTTTATTTAGATGATTGGACAATATATGGGCTTGTTAAGGATCACTGTGATAATCTGCGCTTAATGTTTGAACGATGCAGACAGTTGAGTATCTCTTTGAACATCAAGAAGTGCATATTTGCTACACCATTTGGAATACTATTAGGTCACATAATCTGCAAGGAGGGTTTGTTAGTTGATCCAACTAAGGTTGTAGTCATTCTAGGCCTAGAAGCACCTACCAGTCAGAGTGAGGTGCGCAGATTCTTGGGTCACACAAGGTATTATAGAAAATTCATAAAGGGATATGCCAAAGTTGCCACACCTTTGGAGGAGTTACTGAAAGGAAAAGGTACATTTTATTGGGGAGAACCACAACAATGTGCATTTGAGATATTGAAAGAGAAACTTACTACCGCGCCTATTCTACATTTTCCTTCATGGGATCAACCATTTCATGTACATGTGGATGCCTCTGGCACGACCATTGGCATGGTGTTAGCTCAACCTAGAGAGGGTATTATGGATCATCCTATCTATTTTTCTAGTAGAAATCTGACTCCTACATAACAGAATTACACAACTACAGAACACGAAGCTTTGTCAATGATTTATGCACTACACAAGTTTAGACAATATTTTCTAGCTACACCATTTGTATTCTATACAGATCACATGGCCTTGAAGTATTTGGTAAACAAGCCCATTTTACAGGGCGCATATGTATATGGGTACTATTATTTCAAGAATTTGATTTCACAGTTGTGGTAAAACTAGGGAAAAGTAATTCTGCCCGACCACTTGTCCAGAATACATTCAAGAGAGGAAGCCCAAATAATTGAAGAAACCATGCCAGATGCACAATTATATAGGTTACAACGTGCACCATCATAATTAGAGGACATTGCTATCTTTCTACGGACTGGTGTGGCACCAAAAGGAATGAAGGCCTTAGAAAAGAAACAACTTGTTATACACGTGACACCTTTTATGTTGATCAACGGTGACCTGTACAAGTTAGGTAGAGATGAAGTATTGCATCGTTGTGTATTGGAGCATGAGCACACGAATATTATGGAGGAGGCTCATGGTGGTATTGTAGGTGGCCACTATGCAGGTGATGCTACTGCACGCAAGATCCTACTCGTTGGATTATGGTGGGAGACCCTGTATAAAGATTGTAAGGTGTATTGCAAGGTGTGTGATCATTGTCAATGTCTAGGCAAACCAGGGCAAAGAGATGAGATGCCTTTAAGACCTATTTCTAGTACATAACCATTTGAGAAATGGGATATTGACTTTGTAGGACCTATTTCACCGGCCGTGCGTAGGACTGGATCGTGCTACATCATTACTTGCACATATTATCTCACAAGGTGGGTAGAAGCAACACCTACGAAGGATTGTATGACAACTACAATAGCTAGGTTTCTATGGGAAAATGTTCTTACAAGGTATGGATGTCCTCTAAGTCTGACAAGTGATAGGGGCACACATTTTTTGAATGAGACAATCAGGATATTATTAGATGAGTTTATGGTTGCACACCATAAGACTACACCTTACCATCCTCAGGAAAATGGAATTGTTGAGGCTTTCAACAAGATTTTGAGCCAGACCTTGACAAAAATTTGTGATGTTGGAAGAAAGGATTGGGATGATAAAGTGTCTATTGTACTTTGGGCATATAGAACAACTTATAAGAGGTTGAACAAATCCACACCATTTCAATTAGTATTTGCACGAAGCCATTCTTCTTATGGAATTCATGTTACCTTCTTTGCGTATTGTGCACGTAGGAGGTCTAGCTGATGAGCAAGCTTTAGAAGAATAGATTGAAAAGATAATCAAGTTAGATGAGCGATGAGCCATAACATGTTGGAGTAAAAAACAAGAGAAGGCCAGCAAAAAGCATGGCATGATAGGCACATCAGGGGTAAAAAGTTAGAGATAGGACAAATGGTGCTCCTTTATGATTCTAAGTTTTTGCACCATCCAAACAAACTCAAAGTACATTGGTTGGGGCCATATGTTATCACTCACATACTCGAATCATGCGCTTGTCGGGTTAGAGGCCCTTGATGGAATACGTTTACATTACTTCAATGGGAGTAGGCTGAAGTCCTATTATAAATAAGTCTTCTTGGTGTTTGTAATAAGGCAGTGTTGCCATTTAGATTAGGTTTTCAATTCTGTAGTTCCTTAATGTATTTCCTTCTTTCGTCACTATGCTTTGTCAATTTAGTTGTTGTTCTTGTGTAATAAGTGCATTTGCGTACGTGAAGCTAATTACTATTTTGAAGAATTTTTATGCACAAAGGACTGCACATACTTTTAGTGTGGGGTGGTTGTTGATATCCAGGTACAAGACTGTTGGAATTGAATGATGAAAGGAATAAGCTGCTACGGGTGTTATTCAAGTCAAAGGATTGCTTCTAAAAAGTGACCAAAGATGGAGATGAATGAAGGGACAATATAACACGAGGTAAGCGGATGCCATAACAACTACCAGTGGAAGGTGCAGTGACAAGGTACTCGGGCACAAGGAAGTGCATTAAAGAGAAGTATGTGACCAGAGGGTAGTTAGGCGCACTAGAAGGTTATAGGCCGGGGCGCGATGATGTACCGCCATGAAAACGAATGAAATTGGTCAATAAATGAGAGGACATTGGGTAGGTGAAGGAGCAATAAATGCATCAAAATTTTGAAAATATATATAAGGATGGGATGTGAGTTCATTCTTACTGTTGCGATTAAGAGAATTTGAAAAGAGCTAAGTGCGAAGAGCCAAGCAATCGTGTTGAGGTGCGAAGAGTGTGAAACCAGACATGGAAAGGAGGTTTGTGTGAAGGAGAAGCTTGCATTCCCATAGGAGAAGGGTTTGAGTGAAGCAGATGCGTTACAAATAAGCTAGGGCACGCGATTTCCACTAGGGCACGAAGATTTGAGCTAGGGTTTGAGTTACATGTTGCAAAAGTCAAAAGACGAGTATTTTCAAAGGATTGTAGGGTAGAAATGGCACCAAAGAAGGCAACTACAGCAGGAGTTAAGGGAAAGAAGAAGGTGGTCGTGGAGGAAGAAGAAATGACCCCTGAGAGAAATTTTTCAGAGATGCAATATCCAGAGGGGGTTATAGTAGGCCAGGAATGGGATTCCCACATTCGGAGAAGCAAGATAAGTGAGTACAACCATCGTACCACAAAAAATAAGGAGTTGGATGCATTGTTGAACATGAAGACAAATAAGCGCACAATGGAGGACATGTCGGTCTATGACGACATTGGGGAGAAGTTATTGAAAAAGATTGGAGTATATCAGTTATACGAGCTCCCCTACTTCATAAAATATGAGCCCTTGTACCAATGGCTCATGAGCAGAGTACATGAAGACTCTTCTACTTTATAGGATGCAGAGTAAGGATTTCAGCCGCGCTGATCTCCACAATGATAGGGTTGAAGGCTATAGGTGAAGACCTCAATGGGGACTTAACAGACAAGGCCACAATTTTAGAGACTAGGAGGGAGCTGGGGTACACCAAGGGTCTCATGTGGCATGGACATAGACAAGCTGAAAAAGTACCCAGTTGTGTAGGTATCTCATGTGTACCTTGTGACAAAATTAAATGACCAAGAGAGGTGGTCACAAGTGAATACCATGTGGTCAGTGCATTGTTAGAAGGATGTCTAAAGGAGTGGTCTACAACATTTCAGGTTACATTGTAGAAACTATCGTTGAAGAAGTGCGTTCAAGAGGAAAGATCAGTTTGGGGTTGTTTTGTTGTCTCTGGTATTCATGGAGATCGGGGTGCCCGATGGACCAAAGGAGAAGATCTGGGAGTATCCCATGGAGAACAAGTCACCGCAGCGATTCAGCAAGTACTTGTGTGAAGGATCAATGACTGAAAAAATCAAGCAGAGGGCTGAGAAGTGGTATGATAGGCTTTGTGCGATGTTTGAAGAGGAATGGCGCATCCCCAAAGAATTGCCTTTGGTGGTGGGTAAGGCAGTATAGTTTGTAATTTACCAACATTTTTGCATCGCATGATTTGCGATGAAGGACGAGGCTTGGAGCCCATGGTGCAAACTATCGTATGCCTTCACAACAAGGTATTTTCAGGCATTGGTTCACAAGTTCTCAAACGTGCTCCACCTAACATTCAATGCAGACAAGGTAGACTGCGACTACCACACACTGAGGAAGAAGTATGTATATCCAAGACATAATGCATATATTGAAAGGCTCATCTCAAATGTGTTGAGCATAAAGCCAATAAGTTTGGTTGTTGGAGACATTGGAGCAACACTTGTGTACCTCCAACTAAAGCCCAAGATGGAAAACAACAAGTATGTGGAAGATGAGTTCATGCTCCTAGGGCTACCAAAGGGTAAGCATACCATGGAGAACATTCTAGTGCCTAAGCCCACAGAGACAATCGAAGTAGAGGATGAGGATGAGCGTGAGGATAGTGGTGGTTTGGAGCATAGGAGGAGGTAGCCATCAGATAAAAGAGAATCAGAGCACGCGACTATGCCAACTCATGGGCAGGGAGAAGAAGAGGATCCAGAAGCAGTTCAAGGAGAGTGCCGCTTTAAAAGAGTATTCAGGTGAACAAGGACTCAAGGTGCTACTCCGTAAAAATGCATAAATCACCTCGACTCTCCCCACAGAAGGAGACAAATGAGAAAAGGAGAAGGAAATTAAAGTTGAATGAGGAAGTGGAAGAGTCGAGGAAAGCACGCCCAATTCTCCTACACCTCTAGAGAACGTAGAGGAGCAAAAAGACGAAGAAATGAAGGATGGAGAAGAGGAAGAAAAAGGGGAAGAAGAGACAACAATAGAGACTACTCAGGACATAGCAACACAAGTTCCCAATCTTGAAGCCCAAGTTCTTAAGCAGCCTAGATCAAGAAGAACGAGTGGGGAGTATATTCGACTAGCCATGGGCTATGCGGAGGACACGGTTAATTATCCATACTTGTTTCCAGAGCACAATGGCACAAAAGGAGTTATACGGCTGGGAATTAATGGATGAAGATATGGCAATAGTACACACAAGGAAGAAATTATCATGGTCGATGCACACGCACATGGATGAACCGGACTTTGATGTATGTGAGGAGTTGTGCATGTTGAGGAGGTTGAAAAAGACTCCATAAACTAGACACATAATATTAAATCTTATTGTTATGTCCGATGAGCAAGTAAGTAATGCATTAGTAAAGGTCTCCATAGAGGTGGCTCACAGGAACATGGATAAGGCCGCAACCATCGGGCGTTGTGAGGGGAATTAAAACAAATATTAGGTTGTGGAGCTGTTTTCATGTGTGAAAGTGTTGAAGATTGTACACTAAGAGTCATGTACACTTTTCATGTATCCTCGCTAGGAGTTCGAGGCTGGCTAGGCCCGAAGGGGGTCCAAGTCGGCGACAGCCCCAGTAGAAGGGTTTGGGGCGCAGCCCAAGAAGCGAGGTTTGGGGTGCGACCCCGGCAAAAAAAAAAAAAAAAAATTTAGGCGTAAATTTTTGGCCTCGAAAAAAATCGCACCCAAATATCGGAAATGTGCTTTTCTCGTATGGGCAAGTTTTTTTGACCCATAGGTTTATGGGACGGGTTTTGCCCATGGTTTTGATACCACGGTTTTGTAAAAGCTGCAAGCGATTGTCTATTTATATGGTCTTATGCATATGATAGATGTACAAGCAAATGTATTGCGAGATGTGTTTTGAATTCGAGTGTGAATTCTGTAGAGTTTGTTGAGCATAGCTCCAAACGGATCTGGGTATTATATTGAGAGAGCGGTGGCTTGTAATAAAATCTGAGCAAGTGATTCTTGGTGGACGTAGCCCAAATTGGGTGAACCACGTTAAATACTGTCTCTTTGTGTTGTGTTATTTTATTCTCGCAATTTTATTTGAGATCCGTAATAATTTCGCATATTAGTTTCTCTTTTGTTGCGATTCTCGTGAGGGATTATTCCACATATTTTTATCCCTTATTTCCTAACAACAAAGGATGTAGAAATAGTGCGCTTGATCTCGGGAAAAGGACTTGGAGCAGAGAAGAAGAACCATGCCTTTATCAACATGGCAGAGACTATTGGGGACCATGTATTGAAAGCGCACCCACATCTGGAGTCAAAGGTACCAGAAAGAATTTCCTTCAGCAATGCACTATGTCAAGACTTTGGTGGATTTGGTACTTGAAGATGAAACCATGCGAATGCCAACACCAAAGAATCATGAGCAAGAGGCAGAAAGGGAAAGCGTTGTAGTGAAGAGAAATATTTCATCTTATGAAAGATCTGCTACAAGCGTTGTAGGAAGAATCAAGAAGACAGACCAAGCATTGAACATCTATACAGCTCCAGAGGCACTCATCAAAATAAAAACCCTGAAGGAGGACAACAAGGTCTAGAAAGTGATGAAGGATGACACATTGGGTCATGCAAAAAGATTAGCCCTGGTTAAACAAACGTGCGAGGCCCTTGCAACAACATAAGAACCACACAAGGATTGGTTAGAGGAGCTTGGGAAACTCATTGCCACAGAAGATGGATTTGCTTAGAGGGAAGGATGATTGCAATGTCCATAATTGTGTTGGTCTTACAGAATGAAAAAGGAGAGATTGCAAGGGATGAATTGGAGTCAATTGCAGTAGATATTCTAGAGAAAGTAGAGGTCGTGCTTAATGACTAGCAAAAACCTTAGAGGTGGAGATAAAAGAGGAATATCCATAATTGATTATTCTGGTTGCAGAAGAGGATACTTTGCAAGTTGAAGACATTCTTTCATTCATCCAAATTCTTTTTATTCCTTTATTCATATTCTTTGATTCGTTTTTGGAGACAACCATTGCCGGGGCGACAATGAAACTAGTGTGGGGTAATGTTGATCAGTCAAACTCTGGCACTTAGTTGAGAAAATAAAAAAGGTCCGCGTGGGAAAATAGGGCATGTTCAAAGGCGCAAACAGATAAGGGAAACACACGCGTGGAGGATAAGTTCATATTTTGGGACTTATCCATTTTTGCACATAAGGATCTATTTTTAGAGATGGCGTGCAGAGCACATAAACGAGGCAGAGACTTGCACACCACACATTGGCTATTTTTGGAGGATCGATACAAATCACTTTGCATGGATGCGGGCTAAGAATAGGTTTATCACTATCAATTAACTAAAGGAAGTCTATTATTAGCACACTTGCATGTGGGGCTATGGCTGTAAAAAAGCACGTAGCTAATAATAGCATGTGACCTATTCTAGGATTGGATAAGCGGTGAAGGGCAAGTCCCCACCCTTATAAATATGTAGTGAATTGCGTAGTATATAATAAAAAAAAGAATTAGTAGAGAGACAAATATATGTATGTATGTGTGCAAGACTGGACTATTGTATCATATATGTGTGCGTATGGGCATAAAATGTCATTACTTTGTAAGAAGATTTTGTGTAATTGTCATATTTAATATAATGGAGGATATTGGCTGAATCTAAGTGTTAGTTCTGTGTGTATTTGGATCTAGTATGTTCTTGATTTCATCATGGTTAATACTTAATTATGTTCTCCCTTAGATATAGATCTAACATGCTCTGTAGAATGATGTATTAATAATGGAACTACATGTATTAAGTATTCATCATGCTAACATCCTACAACAACAACCCTAAAGAGGGACTTGGTACCTTTGCGCTTTGGGTGAGTGCTCAATCTAGGCTGAGTGATGTGCCAGCACGCTTGGGATCTTACTGGTGAATTCTAGGTTGCATCACCGTGAAACCAATCAAATAGATGATAATATATATCACACCCATTTCCAAATGATTTTAACGCATTCCCATGTATTTCCTACTAGTCCATGCAATTTTTGTACAACATTACCACTTTAACTAGATGGTTGCTTTCTTACCGTGAAACCAATTAAATAGACATAAAAATAGATATCTACTAATATAATTATAAAACCAACATGTAGACATTCTCAAATGTTATATTTTAGCAATCCTATTAGTTTTATACACTAATTTAGGATGGGGTTTGGAATGTTTTTGACCATAGAGTCAAGTTAGTTATATTTGGGAAGGGTTAGAATGGGACTTAAATTAAACATGTTCCAAAAAAAAAAACACCAAATTTTATAATGTTATTAGTTTTGGAGACCTTTTATTTAAAGGGTGAAATAGACATGTAGGACCCATTGAGATTTTTAAAAATATCCATATAATTCATTTGTTATTTTCTTCGGTTCCATATGTCATTCTTGTGTTTTTATGGACATTAATATTTAAAATTAAATAAAATATAATGCTAACTTTGAAGTCTCTTAAATATTTGGAGAAAGGTGTTAATAAGTATTAATTCTAGTTATATTTCAATGGTAATTGTTTATAAATTTAATTTTTAAATTGTTGATATAATGTTTTAATATAATTTATTAAATGATATAATAGGTTACTCTAGAAAGGTGAGGGCTACAAAATGTCACATGTCATGACATTCCACACTTAAAATATGAGACATATTCTTCATACCTACTTTTATTATTTTTATCACTTATTACTTCTATTATGACATTCAATAAATATGAGCATTTTCTTCACACTTATAAATATTGAAACAA
Source organism: Taxus wallichiana var. yunnanensis (assembly GCA_018340775.1). Taxonomy (NCBI): domain Eukaryota; kingdom Viridiplantae; phylum Streptophyta; class Pinopsida; order Cupressales; family Taxaceae; genus Taxus; species Taxus wallichiana. The sequence goes on from CM031234.1 coordinate 746,178,737, forward strand.
AATTTTAACACATATACATCATAAAACGAGAAACTTTATAACCCCTTTATGATACCTTATGGGTAATTTTTACTATCATTATAAACACTAATAAAAAGTCTTGTAAATTATGAGACATGTTCTTTCATAACCAATGGCTCTAGAATAGAACTTTACATTATCATTTTTGTATCCACAATTTTGAATATAAGATATACTTATTCATACCTTGGTAAAATGTTATAAGTAGTGGCTATAGAGTTTAATATAGTGAATCACAACTTATACAATGGTAGAGATAAAGGATGACAATATAAGATATCTATTGATATTTTTTATAAAAATATTTCAATATGATTGTTGTTAACTCATTTATTGAACTATGGGCTCGTAGTTGTGCTCATTGCAAGGAATTGCAATTGTCATTATATGTTCCAAGAATATATTTCTTCCTTGTCTTAGGATGATTTTTACAAATTGTAGAGTTTATATTCTTGATATTTATTTATAATTATTTCAATGAATAGGTATAAATTGTGAGAAAATGGCTTCTATTGGTCATCCTAAGAAGGATAAAAATAATTATCACTTGTTGATGCATTTGGTTTCCCTCAACGTTCACATCAACAAATTCATTCCCAAAATGAAGACTTTGTTGTTAATCCACATGAAGAACATGAATTAGATGGAGCAAAACTTCTAGAAGAGGAACAAGCATCAAAGAAACGCAAAAGAACATTCAAGTCCAAATGGAAAACAAGATTTCTGTGGGCTTATGCTATAAAATATTGCAATGGAATTGAAAGGATAAAGTGTTCTTGGTGTGTAAAATATAAGAGAGAAACTCCATTTGCTAAAGATGGAAGTACCACCCTTCAAGTCAGTGGTCTAATTACCCATGCAGAATTAGAGCCTCATAAATTTTCTCTCAATGTTTAGAAGGAGAATCTAAACGAACTAGTATTCCAATAACCAAACATGTAGAGCTCATGGTAGATGTTGAAAAGGAGAGAATCATATCAGTGATTGAAAATATATATTTTGTTGCCACACATGATTTGCCTTTAGAACTCTATAAGCCAATTTGTGATTTGAACAAGTATAAGGGAACTCCACACATGCCTCTAACAGATGAATACTCAGCATATACAAATACCACTTCTGGAAAAGAGTTTCTACAAGTTGCTAAAGAGGTATATTGGAAAAATTTAATAGATGAGATTGTTTGTAGTTTGTTTTATTCAATTTTAGTTGATGAAAGTACTGATCGGACTATGGACCAACATTTGATAGTTTATATTACATATTTGACTAATGAAGGGAGAGGTCAATGTGTAACAAAATTCATACGCCTCCTTCAAATAAAGGATGGTACATCTCAATCTATGTATGATGTTGTGATTACTCTTTTAGTAGAGATGGGATTATCCTTGATGAAGCTAGTGGGATTTGGATCTGATGGGGCTTCTGCAATGAGGGGTATTCATGAAGGTTTATCTACTAAGCTTCATCAAAATGCTCCTCATTTACTAGATATTCATTGCATAGCTCACCGAGAAGCATTGACAGCAAATGATGCTTCTTCTTATTTTCCAGAGTTACAATTTATTGATAAATTTGCAAACAAAGTTTATTCATGGCTTGGGAAATCTACTAAAAGACATGGAGCATTAAGAGAGTTAATGGATTCATTTCAAATCAATAGGTTGGAGGTGTTACAAATCCATCAAATCAGGTGGCTCTCTAGAGGAAAGGTTATGGAAAGACTTGTAAAGGTCATGTCTGCTTTGTTGAAAGAATGAGAGTTAGAAGAGAAAAAAAAGTATGATTTGGCAACAATATTTCAAGTGCAGTTTTGTATCCATTTACTTGTAGATGCGATTATTCGATTGAATAAGTTAAAAAAATCAAAGATGATTGTGTTGACATTACTTTGTAATGGAATTGCTTAGATAAATTTTAATATCGAAGTAATAGAACATACAAGAACACCAAAATTATAGATAAATGATCACAATATGCAAGTAGAATAGCTTATCCACTTCAAGGGGGAAACCTCCAAGCCATACAATAAGAATTAAATTTTCAATATGATGATTAATTACTCCTTACTACCACCTATATATACCATTCCTATGATATGGTCAACACCAAGGCCGACCTTCCAAACATATGAGAGCATGAATGAATAACATATGAAAAGAAGAGAGATTATGTAAGCTGCAAGTCGACTCTACATATCCAATATAAGTTATAGGACTAGGGGCATAGTATGCCCCTCCCCTTCAAGCAACATTGTTCCTAATTTGGATAACCCTAGATGTTGTTGCGAAATGCTTCATCTTCCCATGTTGCATCATTAACATTCATATTCTTCCACTTGATTAGATACTTGGTAATAAATCTAGTCCTCAATATTTTGGTGTATGTCTAAAGAATACCTTCAAGTTCCAATATGGATCCTTCTTTCCTCATCCAATTCAAGAAGAATTGAATGGCTTGAAATTTGTTGCCTAATGACTTTTTCAAGCAAAAATCATGGAAGTCTAGATGTATTTTGCTTCCTTGAGGGAGCTCCAACTTATACACCACACCACCTACTTTCCACAATACTTGTTAAGGACCATAGTATTTAGGTGCAAGTTGATTATCCTTCTTCTATTGTTTTAAGGAAAACTGCTTATATGGATGCAAACCGTACAAAAATAAAGTCTCCCACTTCAAAGTGTCACTCACTACGATATTGATCAACCTTTGTTGCTTCATGTAGTTTTATATCATTGCCAAATTCTCTCTAAGGCTAGAGATTACCTCGTGTTGGTGTTGAATGTGATCTTCGATTGCTCTCACCTTAGGTTTGACCTTTAAGCTAGAGATGAGTGATGGATGATGGTACTCGTAAAGTGTCAAAAATGAAGACATTTTGGATGAAGTATGAAATGAAGTATTATACCCCTATTCTGCAAGTGGCAACCATTGCACCCAACATTCTTGTTTATTTGAAGTAAAACATCAAAGATACCCCTTAAAACATTTATTTACCACCTCAGTTTTCCCATCTAATTGGGGATGATAAGATGAACTTTGGGCCAATTGGGTACCCAAACAAGAGAAAAAATTAGTCCAAAAATTGCTCATAAATATTAGATTGTGATCACTTACTATAATTTTGGGCGTACCATGGAGCTTTTGAATTGTGTCCATAAAATAGATAGAAATTGTATTAACTATGAAAGGATGAGACAAACCATAAAAATTGAGCATACTTTGTAAGTCTATCCACTACAACCATGATGACACTTTTCCCTTCTGATTTAGGCAATCTTGTGATGAAATCCATAGATACCTCTTCCCATCTCTCGTTAGGAATAGACAAGGGTTGTAGGAGACCTAGTGTCTTAATGGTCTCACCCTTATTATGTTGACACACCAAACATTCTGCCACAAATTTTTCAACATCTCCTTTGAACCCCTTCTAGAAGAAATCTTATTTCACTCTATGATAATTTTTTCAAGAACCCAAAATGACCACCTAGTGGAGAAGAATGGAGCTCTAAAAGAACATGGTGTTTAAGTGTAGAGTTCTTACACAAATAAAAATTGTTCTTGTACCACAATGTATCACCCTTCCATATAATGTTTTTAGATAAGGTTGGATCTTTCTAGATATTTTGGGTCTTTGCATCTTTCTATCATTCTTCCCTTGCTTGATCTACCCAATTTGCCTTTAGTATAGAGATGACACGTAACACTATTTTTATGGACTTATCCCTCCTAAATAGTGCATCAACCACCACATTTTCCTTCCATTTCTTATAAATAATCTCAAAATCGTAACCCAACATCTTTGTGATCCCTTTATGTTGCTCTTATGAAGACAATCATTACTCCAAGAAGTATTTAAAACTATCATGATCAATTTTTACCTTGAAGTGCCTACCCATCATGTATGGTATTCATTGTTTATTGCTTGTAAGATTGCCATCATTTCCTTCTCATAGGTGGGCTTCAAAAAATTCTTTCCTTTTATTTTTGGGTCTCAAATTCTATGGGATGACCTTCTTGCATGAGTAATGCCCCAATCCCATTTCTGAAGCATCACATTCAACCATGAAGGTCTTGGATAAATGTGAGGTTTCCAATCTTGGGGTGGTACACATCACTTTGCCTTGAATTTTTCAAATGCCCTAGAAGCTTCCTCATTCCAATGAAAGGAGTCTTTCTTCAACAATGTCGTGATTGGTGTTGATAAACTTCCATGTTCTTTACAAATTTGTGATAGTACCTATGAGACATAAGAAACCTCGTAAATGCTTGAGGGTTCTTAGGACTTCCCATTCCACCATGGCCTTGATATTGTGAGGGTCCACCTTAACACCTTCATGAGAGACAATATGGCCCGAATTTTCCATTTCATGTACCCCAAAATAACACTCAGAAGGCTTGGCATATAGTTGATGTTTCTCAAGGGCTTGATTGTATTTACATGAAGTAGATGTTTCTCCCATGATTTGTTGTAGATGAGGATATCATAAAAAAACAAGACAAACTTCCGTAGGAATGGTCGAAATATATAATTCATCAAACTTTGAAATGTGGATGGTGCATTAGTAAGGCCAAAAGGCATCACTAGAAATTCATAATGCTAATGAGTTTTTAAAAACTTATCGTAGAGTGAAACAAGATTTCTTAAGGAGGGGTTGAAAGGAGATGTTCAAAAATTTGTGGCAGAATGTTTGGTGTGTCAATGTAATAAGGGTGAGACCATTAAGACACTAGGTCTCCTACAACCCTTGTCTATTCCTAACGAGAGATGGGAGGACGTATCATGGATTTCAACACGGGATTGCCTAAATCAAAAGGGGAAAACATCACCATGGTCATAGTGGATAGAATTACCAAGTATGTTCATTTTTGTGTCATGTCTCATCCTTTCACTTATCAAGTGTGGATTTACCAAGTGTGGATGTCACGAATGCCTCTAGTTTTTGCAACCTGGAAAACATAATTTTGATTGATCATGTTTTTGTAACTTTGCTAATTGGTTAAAGTAATTATCTGACACACTAGAACTATAGTGCAATTGTAGCTCTTCGGTAAAAAATGTCCAAGTGACATTGAGACCATTCTTCGCCTTTGAAAACATAACCATCGATACCAAACCAATTAGTCAAGTTTGAGATACAAGGATGCCATAGTCACCTTTTGTCCCAATGGGATCTTATGTACATCAAAGAAATTACCCATTTGGTTAATCCAATTGAGTGGGTCTTTTCCATCAAACTTACTCATTTCCACTTTTGGCAACATGTTACATGAATGCGAGTATTTGTATTTGGATTGGGCATGCTCGAATATTCACCACGAAATTTGGTCCATTACTTTTCCTGAAGATCCACCTTGGTTGATATGAGAATGATTGAGTTGTGGATGATTTGTAAGATTTATACTAATTTGTTACATGAAATCATCCAATCATTTTCCAATCTTTTCTACATCTTCTTTGTTGGCCATCTTAGCCTATAGGATTTGCAGATTATACTCAAGTTGGCTTATCCTATGGTCCACCGAGTAAACCCTACCCCTAAGGAAACTGTAGTTACCCCTTTTGACTCTAACTCCTCAACTATTATCTCATCCTTTTCTAGAGTTTTACCCGGAGTGACAAGATTCTTTTTGCCTCTTGTGGAAGGCCCCGCCATGATGCCCAAAAATAGTAGGTTTTAGTGATCAATGTTGAAATTTAGGGTTTGGGATTTCGATAGGAATTTGGCCAAATATGAAAAAACTCAAAGAACAAACTCAAACTAATTTTTTATCCTCTTTCTGAAAATGTAAAGAACTTGGAAAATTCCACAATTTGCAATCAATAGAGCAAATTTATGAAAACCGCTAAAATTGATATGAATTTTACAAAACAAGTCAAAATATCTTAAAAGTTGGAGAGGATTTTACTTGATTTATTTCTCAAAACCCCAAAAAAATGTAGAAAATTTAGTTGTCGAATTAGAGATACAACCAAGTCTTCACAATTAGGGTTTTGACGCAATTCTATCCGAGATCAAGCTCTGATACCACTTGTAATGAAATTGCTTGGATAAATTTGAATATCAGAAATAATAGAACATAAAATAACACCAAATTGTAGATAAATGATCACAATATGCAAGTAGAATAGTTTAGCCACTTCGAGGGGGAAACCTCTAAACCATACAATAAGACTCAAATGTTCAATATGATGATTAACTACTCCTTACTACCACCTATATATACCATTCCTATGTTATGGCCAACACCAAGGCCGACCTACTAAACATATGAAAGCATAAATGAATAACATATAACAAGAAGATATATTATGTAAGCCACAAGTTGGCTCTACATATCCAATATAAGCTATAGGACTAAGGGCTTAACATACTTCCATTGGCACTACTTTAGATATTACAGTTGATATGCTTCGTAGGAGATTTCAAAGAGGCATATTTGGGGCAGGTATTGTACATATATCATCTTTTCTAAGTAAAGCACAAAGAGGAACTCTTGAGTTTGTAGATGGAACAGGTATGATACATGTGCATACATTAAGATTTGAAAGCTTGCCTAAGTCACAAAGATCAGGGACATTGGATGATTGTATTTTATTGGGAAAAGATTTTATAGTGAAGGTGATTGATTCTCTTGATTCAAGGTTCACAAATTTACCTATATTCAATGTTGCTAAGTTTTTCAGTCCTCGTAATTATTATGAGGAAATAGATGATAGAGATCGAAAAACAAAAAATATGGTTAACATGTTTATGTGAGAAATTTAGTGTTGGGAATTCACCTATTGTGGACACTATTAAATGTTTGGGTGAGATGGATGAATTTGTTTTTACTATTTATAAATCATATCCAAAAAAATATATGTTTGGAGCATGGGATCTATGTGGGGTGAACCTGAATGGTTTGAAGGGTTTCCATCTTTAATGCGACTATGGCAAGCTATTCTTGTTATTCCAGCAAGCACAACAGTATGTGAAAGGGGTTTTTCAAAGTTAAATAGGATAAAGAATGATGAAAGATCTAGACTATCTTTGAATACATTGGATATGTTGATGTTTCTCTCTCTTTGTGCACCTCATGCTTTAAATGAGGTAGATTGGAATGCTATTTATGATGCATGGAAGCATATGAAATCTCGAAAGCCTCTTTCGCTAGACAAATAGCTGGTGAGTTTATGGGCCCTTTGAATATGAAACATATTCTTTATTGTTTTTGCATATATAAATCTAATTGAATTATGTATATAATTTAGTTTGTTTATTCCATTCTAACTAAAGTCAATTTGTATTTGCAAATGGTTACTACAATTTCAATGTTGATAAGGGGATTTTATTTTGAACTTTTTTTGGGAATCCACCCATAAATAATGTGAATATGCATATACCCTTTGAATACATGATTCAAAGGAAATGTAATATGTTACATTTTAGGTGGAGTTACTCTTCTTAACATATTTGATATGAACTAGTATATTTATTATTAACTCTCTTAGTATGGAAAACACTTGAGATATTTGAAAGGGGTTTGAACTTAATGTATAATGCATCATTTACTTGATTGTAGTCATAGTACTATGAACCAAAGTTTTTGTGCTTTTATATAATCACTTATTTAAAAAATGTTCTTAATTTTTAGGACGTGTATACTAGATTTTCTCTTGTCATATGAAGTGTAAATTTTTACATTACTTTTCATCATGGAAGGGCTACTTTAAAATTTTCCCTTCAAGATAAAATTTTGACTAGCCCTTCAAATTTGATCCTTGGTTCCCAATTAGATTGTATATGGATGGAACCTACCCTGCTTTGACACCGTGATGACTCAACATCAACGACATATAATTTTTAATTATGTTCATCCAATCAATGTTTTGGAATGCGGATGCATTTTCCTTTGTCATTCTCAAATTTTTAACCTTTTCAATTACGTATGAATTCTCTCCGGGAAGAGCCCGACAACACCAAAACATTGTCATGTTTAATCATTCTTCGGATATTTTACCACTTCCTTAGCTCATAAAAAATCTACGTGTTCAAACTTAGAAGCTCCATGAAATTAAAACGCATTTTCCTTCACCTTCATAGCTTTTTACTCTCCTTCGATGCATCAACAATAGCGAGTTCAAACCACAACAACACTAAATAAAAATATTTTTTCTCATGCATTTTAGTGTACTTGTAGTGGTCATCATCAAACAACATAACATTTTAAAAAAATAACTCCACAATTGTTCACTTATTCGAATCGTGCCTCCGGTCAATCAATGAAGAAAACTTGTACACATCTTCTTCTCATCATATTCTTCACCGCTAAATGCTAATAGCCATGGGTATTTTCCGCTAAATGCAAGCCAACAACTCCATATGCAATCTTATCAATCTACACAAATTTTACCGTATTTTTGAATGTTGTGGCTTATCTAGATTTGGCTCAATCTCTGCTGACCTTACATAAATCTCAAGAACCATTGCCATTTTTAGCAAAATTTCAAAACCCGTAAACCCAACATTTATTTATAGACATCGGCCCATAGAAAATGTGTTACGTTGTAGAGAAGATAATGACTTGTGGTTCGATTGATAGGTTTTGAGTGCTTTGATGTCATGTAGATTGCTCACCCTCGGGACATGGGAGTGCTTCGCGATGGTGGGACCCATAACCATTACTCGCTTGAACATTGGCCATGGTTTTATGGGGTGGTTGTATTTTATTTGTTTAATGAGTAGGAATAATTATTTATCCATAGGATAAGCGACCAAATGGGTCGTAACTTGGTCCTTACTCGAAGAAAAATGGCATTTGCGTGGAATACCTTATCACGTGAAAGAATAATGGAGAGGGGCTAGTAGTGGTACACCCTAAGTTAAGGGGTCCACAAAATCAATTGTTTATCATGTGGGGTCGCAATTTTTTCACCAATATGTAGTTCATATTTGTCTTAACTTATATTTGTTCTTTGGAATGTTTAATTGGAGGGAAAACCATATTTTGAATTGATTTAAAATAGTAAATTTGAGTTACACTACAACCATGGTGGAAACCAATACTTGAACATGGGTGATAATGATTGAACATTGAATTTTTAATACTTGTACATGGGTGAGAGGTCTTACATGTCATGATGTGATTGATTACTCTACATAATTATTATGTCAAAAATAAATAACTACTAGATAGTACTATGACAACTATGAAGTGGTACTATAACAACTATTGGGTATTGTGTGATCAAGACTCATGTCAACTATTGGACCATGTTCACCTATTGGCCCCTCTCCCTAAGTATTTTATCTTCTCACATTTTTATTCCTAGTAAAGATATATGTGGATCGAACCCACTCAAATAAAACAAATTACAACATCCATGAATATACTTTTCATGTGAAAATGGCATCAAATCATGTATCAATAGATATTTTATAAGCTTTTATCCCATCTTGGAAGGGATGGAATTGATGTATGTGAAATTGAGTATTGATAAGTGTGATTGAACTCTTATTGGAGAAAGTTATTTCTTGAAAGAAAATGAATCCTCAAGACTCACAATTTGATGAATGTGTACATGTTTTCTTTGTTTTTATTGTAAAATACATGCATTTTTTTGTAAATGTCCATTTCTTCTAATTTTTGTATTTTAAATATGACATCGTTTTCATAAAAATTAATGTCCAAATCCATTGATATATATAAATCTATATAATAAAATTTTTAAAATAAAAAATTACTTATGTGGTAGACAAATAAACATTCACTAAATAGTTTTATTGTTATTATACAAAATTTACTATTTAATGATAGAATAATAAACCTTTCACCGATTTGCATTAAATAACAACATAAAATAATACTTACATTTTTCAATATTTGACGATGCACACACATGCAGTTAATGTGACCACATGCTTGGTCTTTAAATATTTTCAAACATGAAATTGAAGTATGGTTTATTTACTTGACTTAGGTGACATAGTAGACCATTTGGGTTTTAAACCTGGAACCAATTGTATTTTCCCCATTTTTTTATTTTGGCCCTTTTAAACACAAATTACACTTGCATGAATAGTGTGGGTGAGATCAAGACGATAAAGTGGAGCATATATGATATATATCTTTTGGACATAAATAAGTTGGTTTGTGGAATGGGTTTAGGATAATCAAGTATTTAATTTGCACCTTTTTATTTCCATCTTTTCATTCATATCTACATCTTATCTACTAAATTAAACGCGTTGCTCACTTGATGAACTTAATGTCGTAAAAAAAAGACAACAAAATTTATATGGTAGATAATATGGTTGAGAGGTGTAACATGCGATTGTTGTTTTATGGGCCCCTTGGATTCCATGCAATTACTATTTAGTTGAAGAAATGCGTCGAGCATTTAATAAGGGGATCATCCCAATCTAATAGGTCCATGCCACGTGCATCCGAAAGCCATACAAATCCATGGATATGAGCAAAACCTCTATGTTGACATTCACACCTATGTTGTAAGTGTAATCACTAAATCATGCACTTATTATGTACATCTAGCCTCTAAATACTTCATTTATATACAAGATTCCTAAGCAAGAAAACTAGATATTAACAACACTTATTTTGTTTTAACATTGCTTTTATCCTTTTCATCTTTATTGTTTGTTGTTTCTAATTTGCAACTTAGGGTTTTTTATACCAACCGACATCCTAGCATGCTCTAATTTCACTTGTTTTTACCTTTTTAGTGCCTTGTATAGTACCACCCATTAGGGATATGAGCTCCACAGGCACTTATGACCTTTTTCCGATTTTTCGATGTTACTTCTTTCATGTCTTTGTTTATCACCATGTTTCGACCTTTCACTTGTTAGTGACGAAACTTAAGCAAAGGAATCATATATATACATGTATTATTTAACCTCATTGGGGGGAAGCATTTCAAGAGGCACTTACTACCACAAGGAGCTAAATACTTCTAATCTACTACATCATAAAAGGATTGCATTATTCACTGCATAGGGGGAGTTGTTATGAATACCATACCACACATTTTGCATAGGGATAAAGTAGTTGTGACCGCTATTCTTTGTACCACCGACACTTTGAAAACCTAGCTCAAGGGACATTATTCCAATCTCTCTCTCTCTCTCTCTCTCTCTCTCTCTCTCTCTCTCTCACACACACACACACACACACACACACACACACACACACTAGAACTACATTAAGTATGAAATGCGGTCAATACTTGCCAAATCACAATGGGGTGACCTTCGAGGTCAGTTTGACTCAAGCATATGCATTATCTATTCATCTAATGTGCACTTGAGTCTTGTAAAGGTAATTAGGGATTGTTTTGCAAGTATAAGTGCGGCGAGCATAAGTCTGCAATGAATATGATGCAACCTATAATGAACTAGAAGTGATAAGAAGTGACATAGAAAGAACCACGATTTGAAGCTATTCCATAGACACCAACGCAAATATATTGCATGATCCTTTGGGATATTGAGAAGGTAAACTAAAATGATTACCTTGTTCAATGTGCCTCAAGATCGGAAGGATGAACCCCTACCCTTACAAAGAATACAAAAACAAGCCAAGAAGGGTTTTGTAGAAAAACCCTAAAACTGACATTCATGATGAAACTCGGTTTGGAAATATGAAATCCTAAGGGTGAGGATTGAAACACTAGGTTGACGTGGTTTGATAGATAAATAGATCCACCAAAATGTCAAATGAATTAGGTTTTAGGGCCTACTTATGTGTAAATACAATTTAGAACATCAAAATAATGATAGTAACAATCCTAAATTGCATAATTAGATCATGTCATAGATATATCATAAATATGTCAATGAAAGTACAATTAGGTTTTAGGGTAAGAGAGATGCTCCTGTGTTACCAAACTTACAAGGTGTGACAATGTGTTGAAATTGAGCACAAAAGTTGGGTAAGGTTTTGTCAAACTTGTAAATCTAGAGATTTGGAAATGAATGCAAGATAAG